>CM053784.1:652139841-652739841 GCA_028749045.1 Cupressus sempervirens
TATAATACATGACGAAAGAATAACAATAACTTGTTATGTATGCGATTGGGATTTTGATTGGAACTTGGCCTCCTACCATCCTCCAACTAGTATTCTTGCTCGGCTTAGTGCACCATCCGCTCGTGATTATAATGTGATCCAGATATTTGCAGAGTCCGGTGGAAGTGAGAATAATGGTGATGACTGGGTGTAGCAAACTGAATATGTAGTAACATAGCAAAAGAATGGTGGGTTGGCCCAAAACAATCCGACTCTTATCACGACTTGGAAAATATGAACTCGGCTTGGAATGTAAAATAAGATACGTAGCAAGGAAAATGAGGATGATATCTGAGGTCTTGGTATGGCTTCTCTTAAAAAAACTAGCCATGACTTCTCGAATTCTATCGGTTTCAAGAAGTCCATTCGAATTCCAACATTGATTCAATTTGAAAATGAAGAAAATGAAGAGGGAAAAGAAATAAAGAAAAATTGTAAAGAGGAGTAGAAGAGATTATAATTTCATTTATTATAATATATTCTTATATACGTTCACGTAAATATATTGATGAGATGACATCATTAGATTATGTTACTATAATTTATCGGTGCCATTTCATTCTTATATTTATGTGTTCATATGTAAGTATTTATTATAATGATATGATAAAAATTAATAAACAAATCTCTTGAGGTATGTATTATATTTTAAATTAGATTATTTTATGTTTTTCCTATATTGTTTCCTTAATAGCTCATGTGGGTCCCATAATGTAACCTATGGTCAAGTCATCATATCCCTTCCAAGGAAGTCTAAGGTCATGCCTGCCAATCCTGATGACTAAACCGAACGAACATCCGATTCCAATGATCCCGTTTAGCAATGCTTCCCCTCTCTTCAATCTTCTCCTGCAATCACCCATGAAAACACTTTCGCCATAATAATAATTCCATAGTAATTCAAAATAAAACATATTAATCACTATTTTAAATCAAACAATTGCTAATCATCTAATAAGAGTTATAGGTTACCGACCATTTCATCAGCAATTAGTACAACGTATATAAATAACTAACTCATTTCACATGATCATGAAAAGAAAAAATTCGTTAAACCAACAGTTATGATCAAATTAAAAATTAGGGAAAAATTTGGGATGTAACAGTTGTGATTGGGATATAAAGTCTCAATAGGTTATGACAACAATAAGACACTCAATGCACAGGAACAAACAATATATTTTATTTCTCTCCATCATTAAAACAAATTCGGCAATCACAGATTGAAGTGCATATAGAGGATTACTGGTAGATGAGAGGAGGATGACGGAGGGATAAAAGACAGTAATCGCAGGTACGGGAAAAAGAAGAAACAACGCATAGGAACAAATATCGACCAATAAAGAAATCTTAATACTGCCATACTCCAATACATCTCATTATTATAGAAGTGAGTTCGTGGGTTGCCCTCATAGAAATATATAATCCATTTGTCAAGATAGCATATAGTGAGCGGTAGCCAAAAAACAACAATATTAGGGTGTGGAGCTCTTTCAAGAAGGTTGTGACATAATAGAGGTATGAAATACATATTGGGCTTGGAGGTAGCATACCAGGAATCACCATCTCCATATCAAGTTGCAAGTATTGCATAGTATAGATTGATCATATTGCACATATCACTTTCAATTGAAGATATTTCCAGTGACGGCTAGATAGAGAGTTCATATAATCCTGAAACATCATATAAATCAGGCCACTGCGAGAAACTCCTAGGGACACTACATCCTTTAAAACTCAACATGTTTGTTGGTCCAACTTATCTAGTTGTTATGCCTATTCTATTCTCATTGTTCCTCGGAAAATAATTGAATTTTTCTAGTGGCACAGATGGTGGTGCCTAATTGTAATTAGGTGACATTTAATATTTGTAGCTATTATTATGGAAACCCTAAGTAGGGTTATGTGGATTAATTTGGGTCATTGATTTCAACTTAATCTTCGGCAATTCATTGTAATTGAGCCCTTGTGTAAAGAATTGCTCATGTCATTTGTAAAGAAGATTTGTTGGATAGTTGTTGCAAATGCGAATATACTACCAAATCTTCTCTGTTATTGATTGTTGTGCTTTACATGGTGAATTATTGGGATCTATTAGGAGTATTCAATGGTTCATTTACTGCCTCACTCGGAATAAATTTGACTCCAAGTTATTAAGTTAGAATTTTCTTTGAGTAGTACAATTGGATAAGAATAGTTGTGAATGGTACACACTTGACTTGATCAATAGACCAAACCACTAGCCACTTACTGATTGTGAGTCTTGCTTTGCATGGTCGAATGACATTTGAATGCACTTAACTTCAATTTCTACTTGATCTTTGATTTGAATCCGTAGATGAGATTCAAGAAATGGAATTGATTTGAAAATCATTTAGACGCAGCTTAGAAGCTTGCACTAGGTGAGTGGAGTTGATGACAAGACTACACCTAGTAGAGTCCAAGTGTATTCACTCTTCCTTGTAACTTAGCAAGTTAAAGTCTAGTTGCATTTCATAAGTTAGAAGATCAAAGTATATGATTCATTGCACATTGTGAAGCCAAATCAATTGAATCAAGTTTACAAGTCTTAGAAAACGGAGTAAGTCCCAATAGTGATCCCAACAAATCACATCATTTAAACTAAGTGAGCATCCACATTAAGAAAGAAAAATTAAGCCGCCTTAAGATTTTTCATTGCAATTTTAGCATAAGAAGTGTCTTTATTCAAGAGAGGGTTTGATATTTGGTGTTTATCTTGTAACATTAAATGTTTTTTCCTGTATGTTGTAGTGGAACAAACCCACATCATCATCTCCCTTTTTGCCAAACTCTTGTCAACTATGCCATTTGAAATGGATATAGAATATTGACCTGAGCTAGGGTCAGCAGAAACCATAAATGAGGAGTGGGAACTTTTACTTTTTGGTTTAAGCCTTGATTAAGAAGTCCACAGCTTAGGCTCTGACTTGAGATTTAACGAAAAGGCTAGGCAGTGACATAAAGATCCATCAAAGCCCACTTGAAGGGAGCTCCCAGAGTAGGGAACCATACAACCATGAACATGGCTCTTGGGGAGCCCATCACCACTAACACAGGTAATTTGAGAGACAACCAAGTTAGGAAGCCTACCAAGAGAACCAAAAAAATTTCCATCCACAGCACTCTCTATCACATCAGCAGACTAGCCATCCTCAACCAAACCAATAGAAAGTAGATTGAAGAGGAAGATAACACTTATCCACAAACACTCCCTCCACCTACTAGACTACCACAAACATCACCAAGAACACCAAAAGCTTTGCCCAAAGCACATGTAGAAAATGCCATTTTCCTTACATAAGTAAAAGTTAAGTAAAAATATGTTGGTATGATCAATTTTTATGTTTTTTCATTTGTTCTTAATGTTTAGGAGCACATGTTCATCCTTTTAATTATAGGCCCACTAGATGACATAATCAAGATATGAATGAAAAATTTGACAATCAATAATTCCAATGCAGTGGGAATTATGAAAAAGAAAATCAACAAGGAGGTGCTTCCAGATGGGCATAGACCCAAGGTGAAGTAGAATTTTGTTAGCAATTTACATGAAAATGTTGTCACAAGACTCATGACAATTTATGGATCCTTTATTAATAAATGTAAGTTTATATCCTGTTTGAAATTACTGCAATAGACATACCTTTATAAAATTGCACATTAGAAGCTCCAAAATTATCCGTTTCACACTTTCTGCGATTTGTCCTTCCCCTAGAATGTCTGAAGCAATTGGAGTTCCACCATATGGACTTTGCACCAATGCCAGTCCTGCAACCTTATCCTTCAGTTTAGTCCAATACATAGCCATAGCTGCTGCGGCATCCACCCCTCCTTTGCTGTGACCAAGGACTAATACTTTTTTTCCATGGTACAAATACAGATTTTCAATTTGTTTTGTTATATCCTGGGCATTGGTTTTCACTGAAGCCTGCGTTAGCAACACAATATGTATCTATATTCTCTTTTTATTTTAACAAAAAATGATTTTACAAATGAACTTGGAATGAATAGCTTGAATGCAAGCACTCACCTCACTATGAATCTGAGCAATATGGCATGTCAAACCCAATTTCGACAATAAATTTTTGGTATCAATAAAATACAGAGGAAAATGGTTGCTAAAAAGACCTGTTATAACAGAGAAAAGATGGATAAATATTTACCTGGTTCAAGGCACTTGAAAAACAAGGGCATTTATCATTCAAGGTCACAAAGAACTTACCGGGAACCAAAAAATACACAAATTTGTCCAGCAATATGTGTACACCATTTCTGAGGTGAAGATGACACAACAGTAATGGTCAAATAAGCTCATAGCGGAGGTGACAAATATACACAGCATATTCAAGCATGGAAACAGGTTTAGTATTTATTCACTGTTATTACAAATTATCATGAAAGATGAAAGCTACCTTGTCACTGCAAGCAGCTCCATAAACCTATTTGTACCATCCTGAACAGGATTAGTAGGATAAGTGCGTTGCAGCCAACCTATATCATGAGCAGAACCGTGTAAAGTTGTTTCTATCCTCCCAACAAACCTGGACAACAAAATTAACCCAAAAATTGAGAATGAAAGCATACATTTTGTGTGCTAAAGTTTCTTTAATGGTCATCTTAGTTAGGCTTTAGTTTACTACGTAGTTTCTGTTTCTGTCATTAGTTCACGATTGTTTCTTTTAGAAACACCGTCTTTGCAATCTATATTAGGAGCTTTCATCTTCTTTGTTTAATATAACTACAACAACATCAATTTATTATAGCATAGTATTAGAGCAGGTCGATGGGATTTCATAAGATTTGGTGAATTTTTGTAAGGAAAATTCGAGCCTCTTTTGATCTGGAATTTTTTCCAGAAATTTGCTTTTCATTTTTTAGAAATAAAAATCATTAGAGGTATTTTAAATCACTTTTGTAGTTCATCTTCGAGGATTTTTTCTAGAAATTGCAAGCCTAGTTAAGGGTTTTGATCCCACAATTTCTTAGTTGCAACAAAAGTGTCTATTAATTTAGGGTTGCATGTGCTACTTTAACATGCGAAGTCTCATGTTTTGTCACCCTTAAAAATTTCTTACAGGTTTTCATAATTTTTTCCCATACAAAAATTTCTAAGGGATTTTCATTATTTTTTCCTTTCGAGAGTTTCTTATGGGTTTCTATAACTTCTCCCTTAAAATTTTTTGATTTTGTAATTTGCAAAGTTGCATGGGGATTCCTTTGTAGGTTTATAATTATTTCCTCAAAAACTATCTGGTGGGTTTTATTGTTTTTCCTAAAAAATGAAGCTTTGTAATGTCTGGTTTTGATTGATTTTTCACCTCAAAAATCATGTTAGATTTTGGTCGATTTTTCACTTCAAAAAGTCATGTTCATTTTTTTCTATTTTTCTCCTTAAAATTGTGTCCTTTTGCAGTCTATTTTGAGGCAACATGCTCTTCTACAAAGTTTGGAAGGTTTGTTGATTTTTCCTCAAAATCGTGCTAGTTGTTCTCATTGTTTGTCTCTGTCTCCAAGAAGAGCAACCCCATCATTCAATATCAAGTTAGATATTTTATGATGATTTCTGGTCAGATGTTTTGCTGATTTTGAGAGGGTTAGTGGCAGAGTCAGTGGCAGATTCTTGTCCCTTGTTGCAGAGCATTCTGAAGAAGGGGGTGCCCTTCTTTATTCTTTTATGGACGATTTTTAGCTTCTTGGTCATTTACATTTTGTAGATCTAGGGAAAGTCTCAGCAGCAGCATAATGTTTTGAAGAATTTGTGACCAAAAGACAACAATTAGACAATGACCATTAAGGGAGGGCATTAGAATATTCTAATGTTTCTTTAATAGTCATCTTAGTTAGTCTTTAGTTTATTAGGTACTTTCTATTTCCGTCATTAGTTCAAGATTGTTTCTTTTAGAAATATCATCTTTGTAAATCTACATAAGGAGCTTTCATATCTTTTGTTTAATACAACTACAGTAACATTGATTGATCATAAGAAAGTATATTATATTTTATATAAATCCTCCCCCTCTCTAAGCTGAAAAATGATTGATCATAAGAAAGTATATTATATTTTATATAAATCCTCCCCCTCTCTAAGCTGAAAAATGACAAAGTACGAAAAGCATGTTGGAATGAGGAAAATTCCTCTAGGCATTGCAAATTCCACCTACCCCAAAAGAAAATTCCTCTAACCCTCCTAAATTCCACTCTTAACTTGGGCTTGAAAAGTGATCTTGTAGTCAAGGTGAAATTATTTCATCACAAAGAGATGCAAATCGAGTTTGAAGAGCATGATAAGAAATCTATTTGGAGATGTTTTGTAATGAAACATGAGAATTCCTCCAAGGCTGGCAGATTCCACCATGCCTTGAGGAGAATTATTCAAATAACTTAAATTCTCACCCAAGTCTAGAGGGATCAAACATCAAAACAACATCCTAATCGGCATTGCTATGAGTGAAATAAGGTTGACAACGGAGGTAAGTGGGAAGTTTTAGGGGAAAGTGATCAAGCATAATGCATGAGGAAAATTCCTCCAAGGCTGGCAGATTCTGCCATGCCTTGAGGAAAATTCCTCCGACCCCTTGAATTCCACCCCTTATGTGGAAGATGAGAAACACTGAAAACAAGGCCTGAGATTTGAAAGAAAAGCAACTTGTTAACAATCTGACCCAAGTACTGAAAAGAAAAGGTGAATTGGACAATTTTTTTGTGAAAGCATGCTGATTTCTTCCTTGTATATAAGGCTTAAAACTTAAGTTTCTCTCCCTTACAATTTGCAAAAAAACCAAGAAAAGTGCATAAGAAAGTGATCAAACGAGTTTAAGTGGAAATTATGAGTTGGCATAAAATTAGGTTGCATGAGGAAAATTCCTCAAAGGGTGATGGAATCTGCCACCCCAAGAAAAAATAATTTTCCTCTCAAGAGCATGACCTTCGCCTTTACATGGAATGAAGAGGAGACAAGGTCAAGGCCTTGGATTTGAATCAAATACAACTACATGGTTATCTGATTTAAGGAATAGATAGGACTGAATTAGACTGAGTTTTGGATGAAGTGGAGATTGAGGTATGATGAGGAACCCAAATTCCACTTGATAGGCTAATTTTCACCTTGAGTTTAATGGGCCTAAACATGATGCAATCATTTCTAAATTGCAAGCTTAACCATCAAAATGAAGCAATTGAATGATCAAGCAAGTCAAAAGATGAAGTGGATGTTACCACAAAATGAAGTAGCTTGAGGGTGGCAAATTCCACCACCCTAAGAGGAATCCTTTTTCTCATGAATGTGATTGATGATTAGCTTGGGCATGGCTAAGGTTAGTTTGAAGAAAAAAGATGATTAAGGCCATAGGGGGGTCTGGATTTAATAAAATTGAAACTTTGATTGTTAAATTCCTCTTACCCCTTACATTTCCGCCAAGCATGATGAGATCAAAACTGAGTAGGTGCTCCAAAATGAAAGGATGATCAAGACAAAATGAGAAGATAAGTAAAGACTGAAGTTAAAGAAAGAAGAAAAGTGTCCAACAAAATTGAAGGTAGACGAAGAATTTTCCCCTTAGAGTGGTGGATTCCACCATCCTCAGAGGAAACTTGATTCTTCTATTGTATCTGAATTCTACCCTTGCATATGAGACTCAACCAAAGGGGCAATACAGAGCAACTTCATTTTCATAAGTAATCATGATTGGAAGCAGAATACTTTCTCAATGGAGAGAGGTCGCAAGTTCACAATTGACCTATGAACATAGATGGTAAGTTAAGATCTTGCATCCTCGTCTAATTCCGAAGTCGAAGAAGAAGATGATGAAAGGAAGAGAAGCATGGAACCTAATAAGGAGGGAGTCCTTGAATCAGAGGGGTGTCCCGATGATTACTCAGATTCGTTAAATGGATTCTTCCATTGCCAAATGGAAGACTATGAGGTGTTTCCGAGTTGCAACATTTTAGGGGTAGAGGAAGGAGATTAAAAGGATGAAAAGAACTCATTCCAAATGGAATATGGAGAAGATAAAGAAGGGGAGGCACCAATGGACGAAACACCAGCACATGCATTTGATAAAGAAAAAGCCATCAAATAAGAACCTTTGGTAAAGGCAATGAACCTAGGGGACAAAGCCAACCCGAAGAACATCTTTGTTGGCGATGATTGAAACCCATTATTGAAACTTGAAAGTAGTGACATTCAAGATATTTATGGAATACAAGGACATATTTGCTGGGACCTATAAGGATCTCAAATGGGTTCCGCCCAAACTATGTGTCCATCGGTTTCCACTCGTGCAAGGGGTCATACCTGTGTGGAAGCAATCTTACCCGAAGAACATCTTTGCCAGCGATGACTGAAACTCAATGTTGAAAGTAGTGACATTCAAGATATTTATGGAATACAAGAACGTATTCGCCGGGACCTATAAGGATCTCAAAGGGGTTCCGCCTGAACTGTGTGTCCATGAGATTCCACTCGTGCAAAGGGTCGTACCTGTGCAGAAGTGATCATACCGAATGAACAAGAATTATGCTGCATGGGTCAATGATGAGATTGCAAGAATGCTTGACACAGGCATCATATTTTGTGTACAAACAAGCAAATGGGTATCTCCGTGTGTAATTTCACTAAAGAAGGAGGCCAACCAAATAAGGATATGTGTGGATTTATGTTGTCTAAATGCAATAACCATTAAAGATCTATTCCCAATACCGTTCATAGACAATATTCTATAGGAAGTTGCTAGACACAAGATCTATTCATTCATGGACGGATTTTCTGGTTACAACCAAACATCCATCACATAAGAAGATAAGTTAAAAATGACCTTCATAGTAGAAGATGGAGTCTATGCATACAACCAGATGCCTTTTGGACTATGTAGCGCTGTAGCAACATTCCAAAGAATCATTTTTCACATCTTCAATAGGATGTCAATCGAAAAATTTAAGGCTTTCCTAGACGATTGGTCCATATTTAGTGCGGAGGACACACACTTAGTAGCCCTAAGGGAGTGCATGGAGAGATGATGTAGGAGCATCCTAGGCTAGTAGTAATCCTACATGGTAAAGTGGTTGAACCTTGGAGTTGGAGAACACAGTCGTAGAAGGACTGGTGTTTGGTTATAATTGGGCAATTCTTTGATGTACAGTTGGTCGAGGAGCTCAGTTCTCACTGAAGGTTTTCTCAGCATCTACACTATTGCTCGGCTTATACTGTTCTGCTCGGCACTCGAAGGAGCTCAATAGTGCTTGGCTAGTGGTTGTTGACGCTCAACAGCTTGGGCTTGTCGAATGAAGTTCTTGTGGATTTGATCAATCAACTCGGTGAATTTAATGCGCAAGGAGTGTGATCATGATGTGGAGAAATCATGGGAGTTTGTGTGGACCTATTTAGGTCTTGGTTATTTGTCCTAGGTGTATTTAATGGGTGTTGTAAGCCTTCTAAGGAATTTGGTATTTAATATCTGTTGCAAACCGGCTTATGGCTTAAATATGTATTTAATACAAGGGTTTATTTACTTTGTAACTTGCTAGTACGACTTGTGGCTTAGTTGGGTATAAGTAGAGGGTCTTCTGGAGTCTTGAATCATTATCATCCAACATGGAGAAGACGGAGCAGCTGAGTGGAATGAACTTGTGAGCAAAGATAGTAGCTGCGGCTTGGGAAACAAGGAGATTGTTTGGTGGCTTGCGAGCGCAAGTTTAGATCTCGCCGGAGGTTTCTACAATAGTACTATTGTGCTACAAATCTAGACTAGCTAGGGTTTTTGGGTTGGATCTTGCAGAACTATTACTTGCTTTGTATTTGGCCGTAACCGGGAAGGCCTTACAGCCTGACACATTGCATGTAATCAATTGTTTTATGAATAAAGAATTGTGTTTGGTATCAGATCTTGTATCTTGTGTTGTGTTTCCACTATGTGGTTATTTGCTAGGGGCTAGGACATCTCTTTTGGGGATTCTCTTGGCTTGCATTGCATCAAGAGATGCCAACAGGCTAAGTTAGCACAAAACCCTAAAAAGTGCAGATTCATGGTGCCTCGGGGAAAACTACTGGGGCATATCATATGCAAAACAAGATTGAAGATGGATCCGAACAAGTTCTAAGTAATTTTAGAAATGGAACCTCCCACGGATGTGACCAGAGTGAAGTCCTTTCTAGGATACATTGGGTACTATAGAAGATTTATTAAAAATTTCACTCAAGTTTCCTACCCACTGGACAAGTTGACTCAGAAGGGGGAGTTCTACATGTGGAGAATGGAGCAAGATGAGACATTCGAAGAATTGAAAACAAGACTGGTAGGAGCGCCTATCCTCGCCTACCCGAACTGGGATACAGAGTTTCATGTGCACATGGACACATCAAACTTTGCAATCAAGGTAACTCAAGCCCAAACAGGTGACCATAGATTAGATCACCCCATTTATTTTGCAAGTAGATTGTAGTCAAAAGCCGAAAAGGATTATAGTACAAAAGAGATGGAAGCTCTCAGAATGGTATACGTCGTGTAGAAGTTTCGACAGTACTTGTTGGCGACGCTATTTGTATTCTATGTGGATCACCACGCTTTGATGTACCTAGTGAATAAGCCAATTATCCAAGGGAGAGTGAGTCAATGGTTTCGCCTCCTATAGGAGTTTATATTTAGTATTGTAGTATGCCCCAAAAAGAGTCACATGAGCGCGGACCATCTCTCAAGGATCAAGTTGGAGAACCACCGAAGGGAGTTAACGATGACTTCCTTGATGCACAATTGTTCTAGATTTTCGTACTCCCATCCTGGTATACAAGCATTGGAGAATACCTCTCAACAGGAGAGTCCCCGAGGGAAATGCAACCAAGCGAGAGGAGGAAGCTCGTGCTAAGGAGTCGAACATTCCAATTGATTAACGAGTTTCTCTATAAGATGGGACCCAACTAAGTCCTTTGATGATGTGTCGTGGAAGAGGAAGTGTCAAGTGTATTAAGAGAAGTGCATAAAGGTCTCAGGGGTGAGCACATGGGGCCCGACACAAGAGTGCGGAAGATACTTCTGGCAAGGTTGTCGTGTGCTACCTTGTATAACGACGACAGAAAATGGGTCGTGAGCTACAATACTTGCCAAAGGGTGGGAAAGCCACTGAAGAGAGACTTTATGCTGCTTAATTTGTCGAACATGCAAGAACTTTTTGAAAAATGAGGACTAGACTTTGTTGGAACCCTGAAGGCAAGTAAAGCTTGGAGGTGTCAATACATTGTTGTAGTGACAAAATATCTCACAAAGTGGGTAGAGGCACGAGCCCTACCAGACAATTTGGTAGTAAGTGTGGTGAAATTTATCTACGAACAAATCATCACTAGGTATGGCATTCTAATATGGCTAACAAGTGACCGAGGAGGACATTTCATGAATTATGTCATCTGATCACTCCCGATTGTAATGTCCCCCTTTAGCAATCGACCAAGTGTGTGCGTTAGCCTAGTTCTACATGGTCCTGAGGGCTAACGAAGGGTACAAAGGGATCTTAGAGTGTTTTGGCCTAGTCATCTCCAATTTGAGCCAAAACAGAGTTGATTTACTTAGTTTCACGCATACTTACTATTTTTAGTAAGTCAACAGGACACAAGGGAGGCTAGTTTTGGTGATTGAATTTGTTACTCCAAGGTGAGAGCTTTCCAACGAGCTATCGCTCGTGATATTTGAAGTTCAATAGCTAATATATTTTTATGCCTGAAGTATTATTAAAGTAACAATTAATTTTGCTGTAAAATATTAAAGAGTTACTTTAATATTAAATTTTATGGGAATGTGTGCAAATCAAAAGGGGCGCCTAAGGGAGAGATAAATGATTATTTTAATATATTTTATATCGGACATCTTTTATCCCACATTGTTCATGTGAGTGGAATGGCCCCTTGGAGAAAGAATAAAAGGGAGCGTTAGTGGCTTCATTCGACAGGTTGAATATGAGAAGAAAATGGATGTGTAAGTTGCTGATCTGTTCTTGGCATTAGAGGACGTCTATCCTCTCGTGTGACATTCTAGACATCATTCCCTTGGGGTTTGGCCTTTGGAATTCATTCTATCAGCTTTATATCCGGCAGATTGGGTGCATTTCCAGCTACAACCAAGTTCCTGTAGCAAGTTATTGTAGCAGTGCATCACTATAGCAATTGTATCACTGTAGCATCACGTCATTGTAGTAGCGTGTCACTATAGAAGTCGTCACTATAGCAGCTACATCACTGTAGCAGCCGAGTTACTGTAGCAGTTGCATATCGTTTGTAGCAGGTCAATACAAGGGCCACGCCCTCAACTATTTGATGTAAACAATGTTTGTTCCGATTTATTGTTGGAGCATTTAGTGAGTCAGCTTTGCACTTGTTATTAAATTTTGGAAATCAATATAAATAGTGTGCTAGTGATTTCTGCAATATATGTTGCGCTTTTTCAATTCCTATATATATGTCACATGCCAAACACAACACGATACAGACAACCTTTTAGAACCATAAGGGTTGTAGCATATAATGGAAACTGCAAGCTAGGTGTTTGATAAAATTACCATATAGTTGTGAATACTTGTAAGCAGATTTTGGGGGTATCCATTACAACGATGGAGTTCAAAATCTGTCATTCCTTCTTGAGCCCATACTACTCGAGAGCAAATGAGCAGGTCAAATCAACGAATAAGATATTGGTATCAATCATTTATAAGTCTTGCGGAGTCGAAGGAGAGGACTGGGAGGAAAAAGTGTCATTTGTGTTGTGGGCTTACTGCACCACTTATAAGGTTACCACAGGACAAACTTTGTTTCGATTGATGTATGGTCAAGAGGCTGTGGTGTTGGTTGAGTTCATGGTGTCAAGCCTCAGGATAGCAATCGAGAACAAATTAGGAAACATGGAGAGTCTTAGGGAAAGGTTGTATAATTTGAACAAGCTTGATGAATGGAGATTAATGACGTAGTGGACCATAGAAGTATCTCAGCTCAGGTGCAAAGCTTGGCATGATAAACACCTAAAGCTAACAAAATTGACGCCAAGCCAACTTGTGTTGATGTATAACAAGTGTAATGAGATTAAACTGGGCAAGTCAAGTAGGTGTGACCGTACAAAGTATGCGAAGTTGGTGATAATGGAGCAATTAAGTTGTGGACCTTGGACGGGAAAGAGATAGCCAATCCAATCAATGGTTTGAAACTCAAAATTTATCATCAAAGGCATGAAGAACGGAGAGATGATGGCTCACACACAGGTCCAATGAATAATTTAGACTTAGGAAATACTTAAAGACTATATATACTTCAAATTTACAATTTCAAAATGCAAGAGAATAAATAGGGTCATACAGCCACATCTAAGTATAAGTTTGTACAATATTGCAAGAACAGCAACCTAAGATAAGGCATAGGTAAAAGAGCACACAACCAAGGAACAAGTTGCAGGATGGATAGATACGGGAAAAAAGAAGGTATGACCAAAAGTACCCATGCCTACAACATCTCATGTAACGCCTCAAACCATATAGTTTGAAGGGTTGAGTGGCTTAGAGTGCCAAAAATGGTGGCAAGAAACTCCCAACGATGATCTAGTGAAGGCCACCATAAGGAGAGTGCGGGTGAAACGGGTAATAAAAAAACCAGTCTTTTGCATTAAGGATTTCGAGGGTTTCTTGCGAATAATGATAGATATCTATGACAGGCACTTTAAAATGAGTACCTTTTCATATTTGGACCGTAATATAGAGATCTCCTTCAAGGCGTAAGATTTTACCAGAGTATTTGGCATACCTAGATATGCGGAAGGAAGCAAGAAGATTAATCTAAAGGCAAAGAAATTGGCATAAGAGGCAACGGAGCAATTGGTAACCTTGGTATACAGAGACCTATCTGACGCAGAGAAACAAACTCTAACGTGGACTTCCAAAGGAAGAGGACTGAAAAAATGGACATTAGGGAGGGACAATGGCACTGCATTATGGACCTGGTAAAGAGTAGACTCAAGAGGTCCAATCGTGCTTCAAACATTTCATTCCCACATGTGGCATTGATTAACAGGATTATGACAGCAAGGGTATATGACTGGGCAGCACTACTTTCCAAGAGTACGTATGAATTTATGACATTGTAGCATAAAACATTCTATATGTCGCACTATGCTATTGGATTATTTCTCAATGCCACAACATAATTGATTCCAGTTAATAGGCTTGAGAACAAGCCAAGACCCTTAGCTCAAGGAGAACCTTCCATTATGCAATGATGTCATTTGGACACACCAAGTGTGCAAAAGACCATAGCAGGGAAACAACGCAGACATGAGGTGGATTCAGGATCACAACATGAGAACACAGATAGTGGCAGACAAGACACCTTGTCCGATAGTGACAATGACACAGATATGGGTGACAACAAGCAAATGGAGGAGGTTGAGATCATCACAGCAACACCACTATTGTTCCCATGACCTCTTCTCTCCAGGACAGCTCATTTGATTACGAGTATACACATCCCTAGTTTCAAATAGATCAGGCAACCCATTGACATGACTCTGGCCATAGTAGTGGTTGAGATAGCACCCACAGTGATTCCTGAGCCAATAGTGATTCCTCGGGTAGTAGTTAGACCTGAGCCTATTCCTGTACCGGAGACATAGTCCCATACCTCGCCAACTAGGTCTTTGTCAAAAGAGGTGATGGAGGTGCCCAAGCAGGAGCAGACACACAATAGCCACGAGATGCCACAAGTTCGGTTGGATGTGATTGGGTCAGATGTTGTTGTCATAGTGGATGTCATATTGCTAGTTAATCCAGCTAGAGAGATTGCAGACTGGGTGAGTACCGTACAAGATTTACATAATTATTTGAACCAGAGGTTCAACAAAACACAAGTAGCACGAGCATCTTGTGTTCTTTCACCTATGAGGGAGGTACCTGAGGTTGAGGTTAGGAAGCTGATTGTATCTCCAACAGTTCTTCCGGATTACGAGAGCCACTTCACCCATGCAGATGAGCCCCCACTCCAATAGATAGTACTTAGAGGATATTGGAGGCAGTAGACAGGGCTATGGGTATGCAAGAGAAGCCAACATTTGGGTCATCCAAGGGCATAGGCGAAGATGTAGAGGCCTACTTAGCAGATATAGTGACTCAAGGTCGCCAAGTGCTGATCTTTGCTCAAACAGGAGCACTTTAGGGGTTAGTTCAGGAGTTGGAGCATGTTCTCTTGTTTATGTGAGTAGGTTGCCCTGCTACATTTAACGTATGTTTTGAGGCACAAGGCTGGCCTGACACAGACTCCTGAGATGAGACAGGATTGGATTGTTGGAGAGCCAGTCGTGGAAAGCGGAATGGAGACCCTTGCTCGTGAGATAGTGAAGGTGTACCAAAACACCTACTATGCTCTACGATGGAATAAGAGAGATCAGGTAGCCCAATTAGTTGCAGTAGAAGGGAACTTGGCTACACAGCAGTCAGCCTAGGAGTCGGAATGGGCAGCACTCACCACTTAGCTCGAGGTAGTAAAGAAGGAGAAAGAGTCCAAGAGAACAACATCCTAGCTCAGCTCAAGACAGTAAAACAAAAGAAGAGTATGCTAGAGGAATCTGAAGCAAAAGAGATAGAACTTGGGAACATTGCAGAGATGATGAAAAAAACATTGGAGATTTAGATGCAGGCTGAAGACGATTTGAAGAAGAGGACCGAGCATGCGCGGGAGTTACAGGCACAGTTACAATTAGGGGCACACTTGCAGGCTTTCACATCAGCACCTCTAGGGACACACCCTCCTTTCTCCTAGCTTATGCTTTGTTGTATTGTATATAGTCACATCGTCTCCATTTTTGTATGTCATCTGGAGACGACTTTATTTTTGGGGGGACGATGTCAGCAAAAGTGTGTTATGCCATCAAGACTAGTTAAGGTGTGTGTTAGTAACCAAAGGGTGTTCCGTTATGACATGACGATTCGGTCACACCCCTTCAGGATCTATATGTACACTCTCCATTGGAGAGAGAAGGCATTCAGTACTAGTCATTTACTACCTATCTTGTATGGTCGTATGATGCACTTGAGATACTAAAGCATTAATGAAGTGTATTCCTGGTTCTTAAAGCATTGCATTTATGTCTTATTACCTGTTACTGTAGTATGCTTTAATCTAGTTTACCCTAGGCGGTAAACAAAGACAAATTCATTTCAACATCAATCCAAGGCAAATTTCGCTTTGCAAATTGGCAGTGAGGTACTCCCTAGTTGACAATGAAATTCTCATTAAGCAGCGATCTGTTATGTGGCATAGTGAAGTATCCAAGGTGGAAGAGTGAATTCTCTTGAAGAGCTGCCAACTTAGACAGTTACAGGTAATTTTCCTTCAAAAATCAGAGATAAAGAGCAAAAAGATAGTAAAATCTGAGCATGTTTTGAATTGAAAAACTTTTGTTTCCCAGATTTCAAGTTGTCGGATCAAGATTATTTTGAATTGTAAAAAAAATAGGATTTAATCTCGAAATTGAGAAAAAAAATTATTTCTTTCTGGATATTAATGTGATTTTATATCATGAAAATTTTAAGATTTCTTTCCAGATGTTAAAGTGATTTTATATCATGAAAATTTTATGAGCTTAATGCAATTTCTCTCTTGTTTTGCAAGGTAAATGTAATGTCCCCTTACGTAATATTTTAGAGTTGGGTCCAATTTCTTATTGCAAGAGACTTCTCTTTGCTAAAATTATATACTAAATGAATTTAAGTAATAACAATACCTCATTTACAGTTATATTTTGAATGAATTTGAGTAATAACAATACCTCATTCACAAGTATTCACTTCATCATTATTAAATCAAATGTAATAAATGATGGAGGATATCGTGGGTCTGAAGTTCTAAGATCAATCTGAGAATCGGACAAGGTATCTCATTCAACCAATCAACTATCTTCACCTAGTTAAGATCACAGTTAGACTAGTTCTTAACTCTCTCGTAATATCACTGTTTCAAAAGATCTCTGGAAGCATATTAAAACTGTGGATAGATGCTCCTATTATCATGAATGAATCAATGTTTGTCATGACTGTTATTTTAGATATATTGATTGCTGCCATGGTTTGCTACAGTTAATATTTAATGAATTGCTTTATTCTTAGGAGATGATCTTTTAATGTTTCTTTTATCTCCCCAACTAATCGTATCCCTTGAAGTTTTACTAACGCTGCCTCTCTAACTTGTTGGTGTTGATTATAACCGCTAGTGACTGAATAAACATACTATCTTCTTATGTCACATGCTGAATAATCACTGACTTGTTAATTGTACAAGTCACAGTTGATTCAATCCACACTAAATTTCTTATGTATACTTCATCGGGTCTGTGTGGTTGCTCTTTGATCTTAGGTGTGGGATCTTTTATATGTGCACAAATCAATTTCTTTCTTAATGGCCATAAATTCTACTACATATTTTAGATGTATATTGGTATATGAAGATGAATGTATATGTAATTGTTGTCTCAGACTAATCTCTATATCCTATGTATCTTTATAACTGGTATGAGATTACAGTTCATTACTTTCGTTTGTATCTGCTTCTCTTTTTATCAATGATGAGCAAGTAATCATAATGTTTCATGCTGTTTTATGTTGCTCCACGATTGGCATGCATATATCTCTATTTGCTGACTATGTCGTTCCCTCTGTTATGTGGGGATGTTTGTATCGCCTCTATTCGTCTCTAATAATACATTCCCCGCTGTTGACTTTCCAAATTTTCACTGTCAGCGCTCAATACCCGGGAGATGTGTGTTTGTGCAGAGTGTAAATATGTCGCGAATAAGATTATCTGAAGCTGACGTAGAATAATCTTCTCCACGGTGTCCTGCTTATTCGTCATCTTTCCTCCCTAAAATATCTCTGTTCACTGATTTGGTGAGGTTAATAGTGCTGGCCAATATCCTATTAGTTTTTTCCTGTAACTTTTTTTCTTACTCTTTATCCACTTCTATTTATATATAGTTTTGGGACGAAAAGACACGTCTTATGGGTATTGTTTCTTATTATTGTAATTGATGATTATTGCAATCGCTTCCTTTCATTTTGGATCATAGGTTATTTCAAAATGCAGCAACGTATAAAGTCTATAAATTAGAAAATCATCGTTTACTACTATTAACCGAATAGCACGCCCTCAGAAAACATATTATTAAAGGTCAGAGAGGTAGCATGTCCTTTAAGAGACGAATCGATGATTTCTATAATATTTCATTCAAGCTTCATACATGAATCGTATTGACTAATTTGATATCATATTTGTATTACTACAATGTTATGAACATAGAGTTATATTTAATGATATCATGTCCACGTAGGGACATGACCCTACGTGGCACTTATGCCACGTAAAGTCATGTCCCTACGTGGGCATGACTGTTCGCAGTCATATTGATTAAAATCGCCGGAGTTGAATATTCATCAATCTACAGCATGTTGTATATCTACAGCAGTGAAATTTCATTCTCACAACAGCGATCAATTCAGTTTGGAGTTATACTTTGTGTTAAACCACAATCATATCTGAAGGTCATCAAATCAGTTCTGAGCATTTGAAATAGTACTTTACAGTCACAATAATATCAGATCTGAACATACAAATTATATATACCAGACTTTCAGTTGAGCAGTTTAAATTAGGACCTTCCATTCCTTTACTATATCTCAGATTCTCTATTCCTTAATAAAAACTTCAAGCAAGAGGATGCTTGAGGACTTCAAATAAGGAGGTTCAGAATCAGATTGTAAAAAGGAAAGTTCAAGATCAAGATCAAAATGCAAATTCAAGAAAAATCGACAAGTAAAAGAAAATTTCCACCAATTTGAATTTCCTCCAGAAATCCAAGTTTATTTTGAAGGGTTCGAGTGCACAAAGACTTCATCACTTTAAAAAGTTCAAGATTCAAGTTTACAATTGCAAGAAAGTCCAAAATCATGGCAATGAAAAAATTTAGAAGAAAGAAGAAGATGGAGAAATTTGAGGACACAAGCAATTTGGGGGTATGCCATCACCATTGAAGGCTTGATAATGTTGAGTATCAAGAGATATTTTCTCATCGCATAAAGAATTGATCAATTCTACAAAATACAATGTTGATGTGGCATCTACTCATCTTCTACCAATTAGAAAATTCCAATTACAAGCACATTCAATCATAATATGCCAAGTGTCCAAATTTCTCATTGGCTCTCAAAAGCATTGTAATTTTCTTATTGGTCCACAGGTGGTTCCTTCTATTACGATTATAGATAGCTTCTATTATTACCTATTATTATTTAATGGTTATCTATTGTAAATATTAGAATGTTTCTATATTTAGTTAGCTTTTAGTTAGATGTTAGTTAGAATAGAATGTTTTTATTCTTGATGATCGTTGCCTAAGGAAACATCATTTATTCTTTTGTATATAATGATCTATTGATCACTATTAATAACAAGCAAGTATTTTACCAATTAATTTGTAATATGGTATCAGAGAAAAATACTTAACAAAAATTCATTTTTTTGAAAAAAAATTGAATGAAATTTTTTCCTTCACTTTTGAAAAACATTTTTCTTGTCTGCATCATTTCTGGCTATGTTTTTTGAAAAACCCGAATAGGGTTTTTTGATCGAGTGTCATTTATCATTTTTGGACATTATTTTTTCTAGTCTAGTTTGTGCATCTTTTGTCTAGTTCCAGCGCACGACCACTGCTCCTCCATTTTTGCAGCCTCTCCTATGCAAAACACATCTTGACGCCATTCTTGGGCCACGATCAGCAAATATTCAGTGCCTACCAGCTAAACACATTTTTTCAAAAACAAATGGTGGCTGTTTTTTATTTGTTTTTCGACCCTAATTAAGGTTGAATGTCAGAAACTCTTAGCTACGCAAGCTAAGCAATCCGGTTCACAACCCAAACCAAATAGTGCAGAGTATTACAGAAGTAATTGGTAAATAATTGCTTGTTATTAACAGAGACTGAAAGGTCAATTTATACGAAAGAATAAAGCGATGTTTCCTTAAGAAACTATCAAAAAGAATAGAAATATTCTATTCTAACAAATAAAGCTAAAAAAGTGAAAGCTAACTAAAGTTAACTAGATATTTACAATAGATAACCATTAGCTAATAATAGATGACTTATCTATTATTGTAATACCCTCCCTTAATGGTTAATCTATCTAGAACACCAAGCTGTCCTCTGAATTTGACAAACTTATCAGGACCAAGAGGATTGGTGAGAATGTCTGCAGTCTGATCTGTGGTAGGAACATACTACAAATCTATAGTTCCGTCTTCAACCAATTGTCGTATGTAATGACTAGGAACATCCACATGCTTGGTTCGTTCATGGAAGACTAGATTTCGTGCTAACTTGATAATGCCTTCGTTATCAACAAACAAAATAGTCGGTCTTGCTCGTGACATCTGCATATCCCTAAGCATCCGACGAAGCCAAACAACATCACATCCTGCCTTAACAATGCCTCTATATTTGGTATCTGTAGAGGAGAGAGAAACTACCTGCTGCTTCTTACTGGTCCATGTGATTGCATCGGATCCCAAACTGAACACATATCCAGATGTTGACTTTTTATCATCAACAGAGTCTGCATGTATGTAGTATCATCAACGGAAGGAGAATCAGACTTTGCTGATAACTTGAGACCTTTCTCTATAGGTGTAGATGCAGGTTTGCAACCTTTCTCCATAGGTGTAGATGCAGGTTTGCAATCCTGCATATAGAATTTGTCTAACAGGGCCCTGACATATTTGGACTGAGAGATGAATATACCATAAGATTGTTGCCAAACTTCAACACCTAGCCAATAATGCATGAGCCCAAGGTCAGTCATATCCAAAGACTGGCATAAATTCTATTTGATTCCCTGAATCAAAGATGTCGAACTGTCGCTGATGATCAAATCATCCACATAAATAACCAGAAGGATGATGTCACTATCAACAGTCTTGATGTACAGATTTGAGTTTGAAGAACTCCTCTTGAAGCCTTGATCACTGAGGTACTTATCAATTTTTATGTACCATGCCCAAGGAGCCTGCTTCAAGCCATAGAGAGCTTTAACCTGATGGTCCTTACTAGCAACCTTGAAACCAGGAGGTTGCGTCATGTAGACCTCTTCATGGAGATCACCATTCGTGAAAGCACTCTTGGCGTCCATCTGATGGACCTTCCAGCCAAACTATGTTGCCATGGCTAGAACTAATCTGATGGTGCTCATCTTTGCAGTCAGAGCAAAAGTCTCCTCATGATCAATGCCCTGATGTTGAGAAAAGCCTTTCACCACTAAACGAGCTTTGTACTTATCCAAAGTACCATCCGATTTGTATTTGATTTTGTAGACCCATTTACAACCAATGGGTTTCTTCTTTGGTGGTAAATCGGAAAGAACCCAAGTGTTGTTTTTCAGCAAGCTCTGGTGTTCAAATGTCATAGCCTGTTCCCACTCTGGAATTCCTTTAGCCTCAAAATATGTTTGAGGTTCAAACGCACTGTAAATGTTGGCCATGAGAGAAAAGTTAACAGAATCTGCAATTTTGCTCTTTTTCCAAATAGTTCTCCCATCAATGAGCTCATCATCATGAAGATCAGCAAGTGTCTTAGCCCACCACTTAGGCTGGATAGGAGAATGACCAACATTAGTACCACGAGATGCTTGATTAGCAGGATCCTTATCAAAAGAATCTGGATCAAACTCAGGTAAAACATCTACAAAGCGAGGTGATCCTACAGGAGAAGCCGGAGGTGTTTGTATAGGTATCACTTGTATAACTGGAGCTGTAGGAGCTACTGGAGCCCTCCCATCAGGTGGACTTATCATGGGCATGCATAGGCTGGTCTGTTGGATCAGGAACAGGGGAAACAGGCATGAAAGGTCCTTGCTGCTCATCAAAGACTACATCACGAATGTAGATGAGACGAGATGTCTCAACATTGATCAGGCGGTAGGCTTTGTGAAGATTGCTATATCCAGCAAGCATGAGTTTTTGACTCTTGGCATCCAACTTGGTGCGTGAAGCATCGAGGATCCAAAAGAAAGTAAGGGAGCCAAAAACCTTTAGGTGACTGATTCTAGCTTGCAACCTGGCCAGGGCTCTTCTGGAATTTTACCTTTGACCGCTACTGTGGGTGACCGATTCAACAAATAAACGTCAAAAAACGGCAAAAAAATTACTAGAAATGGCCAAAAAAGGACATTTTCAGGCAAAAAGATACTCGATTTCTTCCAGAGCAGAGGCATTTTTGTAGGGACAGCACAACCAAAACGCCCAAGATATCACTAATTTGCAGATTGCAATTTTCAAAAAAAACACCCAAGAAAATATGCCTTTTTTTCCAAACGAATTTGCAGATTTTTGTCTCTAAAACCCTAGTTGTGACTAGGTATTACAAAGCACGTAAAAGACTTTACAAAGAATTTCAAATTAATTTTTTGGAGCAAATAATTTTGAAAGAAATTATAAAAAATTTGAAGTCTGGGATCTGATACCATATTACGGAAGTAATTGGTAAATACTTGCTTGTTATTAACAGAGACCGAAAGGTCAATTTATACAAAAGAATAAAGCGATGTTTCCTTAGGAAACAATAAAAAATAATAGAAATATTCTATTCTAACTAATAAAGCTAAAAGGCGAAAGCTAACTAAAGCTA
The DNA here is from genome assembly GCA_028749045.1 of Cupressus sempervirens. Classification (NCBI taxonomy): domain Eukaryota; kingdom Viridiplantae; phylum Streptophyta; class Pinopsida; order Cupressales; family Cupressaceae; genus Cupressus; species Cupressus sempervirens. Next base: position 652,162,581 of record CM053784.1, read on the forward strand.
ACAAAATATTTACAATAGAAACTATTAACTAATAATAGACGACTTATCTATTATTGTAATGCAGAGCACACTGAGCAAACAAAATCTGACTTTTAAGCCTTCATGGCTAAAAGACCTACAGATCATGTGAAGGCGTATGCCTGGTGTATTGATCCAGGTGCCTCTCTTCATTTCACCAAATACAAACACTAGTTCACTTACTACCAGCATTTTTCAGATTCATTTATTTTTGGTGGCAAGGAGCACACTATTGTCAGCAAAGGCAACATTCAAATTCAGTCTATTGGGAGGAATCTCATTTTCCTTGATGTGTACTATGTTCCAATGTAAGAATCCAAACCCAAGGAATAATGGACACAACGTATGAAATACAAAAACAGTGACGAGAGTAGTGCAATTAAACCAAACCAAGTGTTCAACTATTCCCAACGTTATGCCAGTGACAGTATGCAACAATCCAAATATTTGGAAATCTCATATAGACGTACTAGAAATCTGAACAACAAATGTAAATTCTTAATGCAAACAACGTGCAAGGTATTAATTGATAAGTAGGACATGTTTGTATATGCAGACTTTGTTGTTCACCGTTGACTGACAATACTCTCCATCCTTGTGATCAAACTGAGTGCTAGTGACAGTATGCAACAATCCAAATATTTGGAAATCTCATATAAACGTACTAGAAATCTGAACAACAAATGTAAATTCTTAACGCAAACAACGTGCAAGGTATTAATTGATAAGTAGAACATGTTTGTACATGCAGACTTTGTTGTTCACCGTTGACAGACAATACTATCCATCCTTGTGATCAAACTGATCTTCAAATCTGTTGACTGCAGGCTTGAAGGAAATAATTTATAGCGTCCTTCCTCCAACGTTAGTTACCTAGTATACATTGGCAACCATTGGAAACTGAATAGCCGATTGGAGGGGTGAAATATTGTCCTTCAAAGGCAAATCGCAATGGTATTGAGTTGCAAGGGATCACATGTTGTAATAACTATATAATAAGAAAATTAGACTCATTCTTTGGTGAAAGTAGCCAAAAGATTAGTGAACCACGTTAAATCTTTTTGTCTTGTGTCTATTCAATGTGCTTTTTATTTTTTCTAGTATTGGTTATATTGCAAGTAATTGTTATTTTTGTCACTCTAATCCTAACAAGTGGTATTATATTGACTTTGTTCAACTCATCCTTTGCAAGAATGTCTCATGGTTGAGTGGGAGAAATGGTAGATGAGGGTAAGTTGAAGGTTGAAAAGTCTAATGGAAAAAAACTTTTCGTTATGAATTATGAAAATAAAGGACTATCTTTATTAGAAGGATTTATGGCCACCATTGAAAGGAAAATCCAAGAAAGAGGCAACCGTGTAAGATGATTAATGAGATATTTTAGAGAGAAAGGCACTTGGAAGAATTAGATCACAGGTCCAAGAGACTTGAACGTAAGTCTTGCAAATACACCTGTGGCTGATATGCTAGTCACCATGCTGGGAAAGATGACTCGCAAGTCCAGACTGATGGATTTGGCACTCACGTCAAACAATCACCGAAATGGCTAGATCCAAGCTCGAACACAGACATGTTCAAAAGAAGTTTTGGGCAAAAGAAGTTAACATTGCAGTTTACCTTTTAAATCGGCCACCCATTGTGGTGGTCAAAGGTAAGACTCTGGAAGAGGTCTGGTCAGGTCACAAGCCCAAAATCAATCACCTGAAGGTTTTTGGCTCTCTTGCCTATGTTTTGATCCCTGATGTGTCATGCACCAATTGTTGGCAATATGGCTAAGTAGGGTAAGTTGGAATAATGTTAGAGTTGTCATTTATGGAAACACATACTTTGAGTAAAGAAGATACTATGTATAAATGGAGATTTCACAGTTAGACATGGAAAATTGTCTAAGCATTAGATAGTTATCCAAAAGAGCAGAGGCAGTTTTGATGTGTATGGATGACAAAGTTATTATTGGCATGTGCGCAGATGAGGATAGATAGTACAGAGTATCAGGATGACGTATATAAGTGCGCAAGTCAGTATGGAATGAGTTACGGACTAAACACCAGTAAAGGGAGTGTACAGGGCAAAACCAAGTATAACAGAAAAGTGTGAATTATAGGTTAAGGAATTATTTTGCTTACAAAATAATTAACTAATTAAAGATGACATCCTAGATGTTAACCCTAAGAGAGCAAGAATTAATTTTGTATTTTGCCAAGAGTGTGAATGCTTAAAGGCCGACTGGACAGTTTTGAGAATTGGGAAGGTAAGTTATGTGTAAGATTTAAGTGATATGCGAACTATATGATCCAAATTCTGATGTATGATCAAAGGTATGCAAAAAGCAACAAAGGAAAGATTAGATATTGAAGATATCGGTAGTAAAGAGGTTTTTGTATCTATCTCTTCTGTATAAAGGAACTGCATTGTATATTGTATGTTTGGGCAATGGACTCATCTTGCATACATTTTGTAATTGTATATATCAACTCCTAATAGGGTTGAGGCTTTTAATGAGGCCTAGTCCTCTAACAAGGACTGTGACACTATATATATGTAATAAACTTCCACTAGGATCAACATCCTTAATTTGATACTTTTGTTTAGTGGATCATTTTGTGGGTACCATCTCCATTGGGGTTTTCCCTTGGCCAAGGTTTCCTTAGTTAACAAAATATGGTGTTATGAGTTCTCTTTGTGTATGGTTATTCTTACTATTCAGCATTGTTAGTTTACTTTCATATGCATGTTATAAAGTAATTAACAATATCCAATTTTAGGCAAAAGTTAGTAAAATACTGATTCACCCCCTGCTCCTCCCCCGCCCCCCCTCTCAGTATTCCCTATTTCTAACACTAAGTTGGATGCCAAGAGTCAGAAACTCGTGGTTGTTGGATACTCTTGACAAAGCCTACCACCTGATCAACACTGGATATCTCATCTCTTGTATAATCGTGATGTAGTCTTTGATGAACAATGAGAACCATTCATGCTTGTTTCGCCTATTCCTATTCTAGTGGATCAGCCTATGAAGGCTCGTGATTTGGGAGTTCGGCTTCCATTAGGTCCACCTGATGGGAGGGCTTTTACAGCTCTAGTTCTACCAATGAGTCCTGTACAAACACCTCTAGCTTCTCCTGCAAGATCACCTAGATTTGTAGATGCCTCACCTGAATTTGATCTAGATTTTTCTCATGAGGAACCTGATCATAGAGCATCTCTTGCTACTAATGTTGATCCTTCTCCTCTTCGGCCTAAGTGGTGAGCTAAGACACTTGTTGATCTTCGAGATGATGAACTCATCGATGGGAGAACTGCTCAGAAAAAGAGAAAACCTGCAGAGTAAGTTAATTTTGCTCTTATGGCCAATATTCACAGTATTTTTAAACCCTAGACATACTCCAAGGCTAAAGGAATTCCTGAGTAGGAACAAGTCCTGAAATCAAAACATCAAAGCCTGCTAAAAAATCACACTTGGGTCCTTTCTAATCTTCCACCAGTGAAGAAACCCACTGGCTACAAATGGGTTTGCAAAATAAATTACAAGTCTGATGGTACTTTGGGTAAGTACAAAGCTTGTTTAGTTGCAAAGGGCTTTTCTTAGCATCAAGGCATTGATTATGAGGAGACCTTTGATCTACATGATCTACAAGAAGAGATCTACATGATACAGCTTCTTAGTTTCAAGGTTGTTGGTAGAGAACATCAGTTTCTCAAGTTAGTGAAAGCTCTCTATGATTTGAAGTGGACCCCTAGGGCATGGTACATGAAAATTGATAAATACCTCAGTTATCAAGGCTTCCAGAGGAGTTCTTTAGACTCAAATTTGTATATCAAGACTACTGACGGTAACATCATCCTTTTGGTCATTTATGTGGAAGATTTGATCACCACTGGCACTTCGACGTCTTTGTTTCAAGGAATCAGACAAAATTTATGCCAATCTTTTGATATGACTAATCTCAGGCTCATGCATTATTGCCTATGTGTTGAGGTTTGGCAGCAGTCTTCTAGTATAATCATTTCTCAATTTAGATATGTCAAGGTACTGTTAGACAAATTATGTATACAAGATTGCAAGCCTACATCTACACCCATGGAGAAAGGTCTGAAGTTATCAACCAAATCTGATTCTCTTCTAGTTGATGATACTAGATACAGGAAACGAGTAGGCAACCTCATCGACCTCTTTGCTACTAGACCTGATATCAATTTCATAGTCAGCTACATCTCATGCTTTATGGCAGCTCCCAAGGCTGATCATTGGATGGAAGCAAAGCGTGTGCTTCGTTATGTAAAGGGCACTACAAATTATGGACTTCTTTACTCTCAGGGTTTTAATCCTAGACTCAGTGGGTTCACAGATTCAGAATGAGCAAGTTATGTTGACGATAAAAAGTCAACTTCTAGATATGTGTTCAGTTTGGGATCTGGTGTCATCACATGGACCAGTAAGAAGTAGTAGGCAGTTTCTCTCTCATCTATAGAGGCTGAATATAGAGGGACAGTTAAGGCAAGTTATGAAGTTGTTTGGTTTCGTTAGATGCTTAGGGATATGCAAATGTCACCAACAAGACCAACCACTTTGTTTGTTGATAACGAAGGTGTTGTAGAGTGGAAATATCACTCAAGTTCACAAAGATATGCTAATCATACAAAATAACACAACTGAGATACATATAAAGTAAAATATAGAATGTATCATTACTAACACAATGTCAGTAGGCGAAGAAATGGTCTTTTTATTAATACCAAAAGCAACATGCATACGTTGACAATATTCCAAGTACTTATAGAAGGGTCGAAACCAACCAACGCATTCCCTCACCTCCTAACTACCCTACTCGACTAGCTATAACAAGTACTATACACAATAGTTACTTTATTCTGACTACATCTATCCCCTCCAAAAAAAGAAGTCATCTTCCAAAAGACTGTTGAACATGAAAACAACAAAAAGAACTTTGATTTCAAGAAGGATGGGAGGACATCCCTGTGCTCAGAGCTCCCCGTAGCCGTTGCAAGTCTCGTTCAGCTATCTTTTGTTTTGTCTAAACACCTTGTAGAACTCTTAAAGCATCCATCTTCTTGGCTTCTGTTGTGGCAACCTTGCTCTCCAATTCAACTTTCTCTATTTTCCAAACTTCCTACATGGCAACTTTTTCGTCTTCCCATTGATGTTGAAGATTCTGCGTTTCCAGACCCCATGCCTTAGCCAAGCTTTTTCCCTGTTGAAGTTTCAAGAAGGTTCCCCGAAAGGCAACTTTCATAGTTGTAAGGGCCTCTATGAGAGGCAACGATTGTTCCTATCCACTGGAAATGATAGAACTGCTTGTCCACGCAATGGCTATGTCCTCCTCTAAATATCCACCCTATTCTAATAGTCCCCAATCTATATGGTAGTTGGTCTGCATAAACACGGCCAATGCTTTCGTTGTTGATATGACAGTTTCCAGATTCCAAGACCTAGCCTGCGGCATGAGCTCCCTAGTAGAATGCTCCATAGTATGCAACTTGGTGAGAAACAACTCTATCTTGGCTGCAAAAGAAGCTGTGTCCCAAGGTTCCCCACGCTCGCTTTGTATCTCTACCTATTCCTCATCAATTGCCTATAAGGGGGAAGACACCATGCCTTCTTCCTCAAGTAACCTGTCAGCCTCCTTGTGGATTGCATCCGCCATAGCCCCAGCTGTCATACTTTCCTCAGTGTGGATTTCCCCTTGTTGTTTATCCACTACTCCTACAGGTTGTACCGCGAGAGCAATTGGATGTACTATTTCTGGGCCGAGAGGTGTTTGCAACCTCACTTTATGCGTACACTTTGGCTAGCATCTCAAATCTATTACTTTAGTACAAGATTGTTGTTCCGGATAGAATAGTGGCGCCATCCCCAGAAGTGATATTCTGGAAGCCCCCCATGTCAAAATTTGTTGCCTAACCTACTCCTTCCTCGACTCTTGCCTGATTTGGTTCGGAAATATCTATCATAGCAATTCCTTCAGGATCACCAGTCATGTTATGGTAAATCTTTGGGGATTCTGATATTCCAGTTGGAAGTGGCCCCTCTGCAGGTGGTAAAAAAGTAACTTCCCGTGGAGTCCCCTGCAGGTGACTCAGGTGGGTTTCTACCTCCTGTGAGTCTAAGGAAGATGAATCTGTATTGTTGCCCTCCTCTTCCGAACTCTCTTCGCCCTCTTCATCTTCTTCAAGTGTCTCAGCGACAACTACCTGCGACAACTACCTGTTCTGGTTTCTTTTTCTTTGGTTCGCCCCCATTGTGAGATCCTACACTCATGGTATCCATATGGAGCCAATATGTCATAGTAGGCTTGTAGGGTTCCACCCTATTCGTCGGTATCAATGTCCCTCAGTGCTCGTTGCTCACTTGAGTTTGTACTGCTTCTAAGAATAAGGCCATGGCATGATGGGGCATGTAAAAGGCTTTGTGTTTCAACTCCATGAATTCCCAAAGTCTATCAGAAAGAAATTTAGCCTAGTTATACGCCTGTCCTTTATACAGTCCATCCACTACAGGCAACATCCAAAGGGCAATGTCTGAAGTACGACTATCGGCTGTGAGCTTACTTTTCACCAAATCTACAATACACCACCATTCATCATTTATAATGAAAATTTTCTTGAGACCCCTATTGTTCTTCAGAATTCCTTCCCATTTCAGATTTGTAAGATCTTTTCGGCACATTAGTTTCAACCACTTTTTCTTGTCTTCCATTGTCATAAGGATTTTTTCCAGTTCCTGCCCTCTATTGGGAATTCTAAAAACCTTACTTATTTCTTCTGCTGAATAAGAAACTGTCACCTACTGCTAAAAATACTGCACTACAGATTTATGACATAATCTCTCATAACCTGTGATTAAATTCCATAGTATAGGTTCAAACTCTTTTAATTCAAAAATTGGCATGAAAATTATTTTGTCTACCTCTGTTGTGCACAGTGCCTTCTTCAGAAGATGATCCGCTTTTGCCTTCTCCCACTAGGTCCTGCACTCGCTTCCCATCACACTTTCAAACATAATATTCTCAGCCATGATTTTTTGTTCCATTTTCCCTTTGCTTTTTGTTGTCTTCCTTATCTCCTTCTTGGCTTTCAGTGCCACAAGTTTCTTCTTTTTGGAGTCAATAATGTTCCCTTTGCTCGGGTTTCCTATACTTATTTTCACCATTGTGTTTGATGCATCAATTCCAAAATTTCCTTAACTATTTGTATATGCCACCTGTACCAACGGTTCCTATCACGTGACTACTTGTAACAAACTTTCCCGTGTGGCAATGTAGTATGGGCTAGGCGTGTATATAGACTGCTACTATATGGCCCTGAGCTTCCTCCTGTCTTGGAAATGATAAGTATGGCTGTTTTTCTCTTTAATGCCTCCTATCGTACGAATGATTTCTGTTGTACGATCAATGCTTCTCCTTCTTGTCCAGACTTTTCCTCTTTTACATCTCATATGGAAGTCGTATGTACTTCCTTTTGTGCCACTCGTATGGATGTCGTACTTCCTTCCTTATGTGCCTCCTGTATAGACATCGTACTTCCTTCCTTTTATGCCCCTTATATGGATGCTCCATGTACTGATGTCTGCTATATGGATGCCTTTCGTACGGATGCCCCCTTTGCCTATATTCTCTTCTTCCATCGTAATTCTCTATTCTTTCGTACGGTTGTACCCTCTGTCTGCAAATGTCCTTGTATGGCCACATCTTCCTCCTTTTGTTGTACGAATGTCCGTATAGTCGTTCCTTCCTCTTCTAGTGTAGGATGTACGACTACTACTACTACTATGTTAAGTACGGTGATAGCTTGTGGCTTAGTCTCTTTATATGGACTATGTTTAGCCTTTCCTCTTTCATCACTTTTTGCTTTTCTTACTTGATCCTTTTTTTCTTCTGTACTTAAAAAGTAGTTGTTTGCCCGTTTATTCCTTTCTTTATATGTTTTTAACTTAGACCCATTTACTAGGTCTCTAATAGGTTTATTATCTAGAGTAGATAACTTTATTGCCTCATTCTCCTTTATTTCTAATATTCTAAATGGTCTTAACCATCGAACTTTAAATTTTCCTAGCTTTATTTCATTTTTTCCATTATACCTTAGTACCAATTGTCTTTGTTTAAAATTCATTTTTTTCAAATATTTGTCATGCCAAAATTTTCGCCTTTGTTGGGCCACCTATGTACTCCATTGAGCAAGTGTCCTCCTTTCGTCCAGTTTCAATAAGTATATAGTCTTCCCTTGAGGCTCTCCTCATCACCCAATCTGCTTTGAATTGCCACCCATAGGCTTGGTACTATATGTTCCATTGGCATCACCGCCTCCTATCCGTACATAAGATGAAAGGGTGTGTCCACTAGTGGCCTTATACATAGTCCTATATGCCCAAACTACTGCTGGAAATCATTCTTCCCAATCTTGCCCTTCAACTCCACTAGTTTTATATAGGATTGCCACTATCACTTTGTTAGTGGCCTTTGCTTGGCCATTTTCCCTTGGATAACAAGGACTCAAGAAAGAATGAAAAATTTTATACTCACTTGTCATCATCCTGATGGTGTGATTCACAAAATGTACTCCATTGTCACCTGTCAGCTGAAGTGGAATCCCAAATCTAGTGACTATTTGCTCATACAAAAATCTGGGCGTGCTGGGGGCCGTGTTGTTCGGAAGGGCCCGTACTTCAGCCCATTTCGTTAGGTACTCTGTTACCACCACTATGTATTTACACCGATGGCTTCTGCTTATCGGTAAGGTACTCATGAAGTTCAGTCCACACCGTTCAAATAATTCTTGAGATTGAGACGGGAATAGTGGCATGAAGTCCCTTTTTAGCAGTTTGCTTGCCCTCTAACAAGTGTCGCAGCTCAATACCCATTCCCTCGCATCTGCATACAATGTCGGCCACTAGAGTCCTACCAAGAGTACCTTCCTTGCTATAGTATCCCATCCCATGTGACCTCCAGCTAGTCCTTCATGGATTCTCTTAGGACCCCTGGAATTTCTTCATCACACACCTCCTTAGTATTCCATCCGGTCACATTATGTACAACCACCCTTCAATTAGCTGAAATGTGCTACTTTTTAAGGCAATTTTCCTCCTCTCCACTGCAAGCATTTCCCTTAGAAAGGTGGTTGTTGATAAGTACTATCTGATTTTTTCATACCATTGAGGTAACACCGCGATTCGGAATAGGTGTGCATCTGGGAAGTCCTCGCACATCCCACTGCCAGAGGCTTCTCCTAATTTGATTCTTGACAATTGATCAGCAATTACATGAGTTTTTCCTAACTGGACTATGATTTTAAATGTAAACTCCTGTAGTAGAATTAGCCATTTACTTACTCTCCCTTCGATCACAAGCTTGTTTACTAAGTAATTAGTGCTTGGTGGTCAAAAAAAAATGTAAAAGGTGTAGCTAATAAGTAATGTCTGAATTTTTTTACTACATACACCATACCTAATGCTTCCCTCTCCGTGGTGTTGTAGTTACGCTTTGTGTTAGATAGAAGCCTACTCGCAAAATATACAGGATGATCAAGCCCTTCCTTTCCTTTTTGTGCCAAGGTGGCACCTATTGCATAATTGAATGCATCCACATGGACACGAAATTCTTTGTCCCAATTGGGATATATGAGAATAGGGGCCCCGACTAATCTTTTCTTCAGTTCTTGGAAGGCATCTTCTTGCTCTTCCTTCCACCCAAACCACTCTCCTTTCCTAGTTAATTTCTCGAGTGGCATTGACACTTCAGTAAATCCTTTTATAAACCTTCTATAGTATCCTACGTGGCCAAGGAATGATTTGACACCTATTACATTGGACGGAGCTTCCATTTCCAAAATCACCTTGATCTTATCAAGATCTATCTTCAATCCTTCTTTGCACACAATATGCCTAAGAAGTCTCCCGTGTGAAACCATGAACCTGCATTTTTTCGGATTGAGGGCTAGTCTTGCTCTTCGACATTTCTCCATGCATTATCCAAGAATTTTGAGGTGTAGCTCCTGCCCTCTATAAACCGACCAGTCATCCAAGAAGGCTTTGAAATTCCCCACTGACATGCCATCAAAGGTATGTAGTATGATCCTCTGGAATGTGGTTGGTGCATTGCATAGTTTGAAGTGCATCCTATTATAGGCATATACCTCATCTTCAACCACAAATGTAATTTTTAGCTTATCTTCCTCCACAATGCTAATCTGATTATATCCTGAAAATCCGTCCATGAAGGAATACATCTCATGGCCAGCTACCTCCTCCTAAATGCTATCAGTAAATGGAATGGGGAATGGGTCATTTATTGTCACCGCATTCAAACATATGAAATCTACACAAATCCGAATTTGAGAGCCATTCTTCTTGAGTGATATGACTATAGGAGATACCCATTCACTTGTTTGTACTTTGAATATTATCCCTACTTCTAACATCTTTGTGATTTCTTCCCTAACCCTTTTTGCGTAGTTTTTATTCATTCTATAGGCCTTTTTCGCACTGGTCTTGCTCCAGGTACCAATGGAATCTGATGGAGACATAGTTCCGAGGGTACTCCCTTCAAGTCTTTGTACATCCAAGCAAAGACGTCTTTATACTCCAGGAAGATTCTAAGGGTTGTCACCTTCAACATTGGGTCCCAATCATCTCCTATCCAGATTTCTTTAGGTTGATCCACTTCTCCCAAGTTTAAAGTCTAGAGTTTGGCCTCTTCGTATTTGACATTTTTCTCAAAAATGTGTGCAAGTTTCTTGTTAAGAGTTGCCACCCCTTCCTTATACTCTATGTACCCTTCCGAGTACCATTCTTCTGACTTAGATTCTTGTACTTCCAGCATATTACATTCTGCATGGAAAACTTCATAGTCTCCAATCTGCTAGTGAAATAATCCATTAAGGGAACTTGTGTCATCTTTTGAGCATTCCCCTAATCTAAGTACTCCATTCTCATCTGGTTCAATCCCTACATAGTCTTCTCCTTTGGAGTCTGATGCCAAGTCCTAACTTACTGATAACCACAAAATCCAGAAAAAATTGTTGCATACCAACTATGACTTTTTGTCCCATCAGCGTTCCTATACTCTTGATTCCATGTTGGTCCGCTCCCACTAGTTGAAATGTCAGTGGCCAGAGTGTAGGTTTCCCTATTTCCTTCCATGTTTCTTCTAATAAGACATTTACGCTGGAACTTGTTGTGAGGTTCTCACACCATCTCCCCAAAACTTTGGGGACCCCCATTTTTTTAATCACCTTGGCAAATTTTTGGATTGTCCAACAATTTTTATTTTTTCAAGAATTTTGAAGTCTTAGAGACCTTTAGGCCAGGGGGAGGGGCTTAGCTTATTTTCAACCATATTTTCCAGAGCAACCAATTTTATCCTTAGGCTGGACAAAATTCAATAAGCAACGCTTAGCAGGATTAAATTGTAAATTTGTACTTGGACATTTTCTTTTGAAAATCCGAATATAACTGTGTAAATTTGAATAATTTTCAAAAGGGAAATTTTGTTAGACTTGAGTTTTGGAAAATCTTAAGTTTTTTCTTTGGTGAAAAAATTAATTTTGTGGAGATGAAGTCAAAATTGCAAAATCGATTTTAGATTCTAGAAGTAATTTTATTTTTCTCAAAAAAAAAATTAAATTAAATGGCATAGCAAAATCGATTTGGAAAAAAAATTGCAAAAATTGTCTTTAATAGATTAAAATTGCCTTGAAAACTTTTTGCCTTTAATGAAATTGGTAATTTAATATTGAAAAAATGGCTTTTGGTTAGCCAAAATCCAATTTTAATGACGTATTAATTACTAAATCCTCATTAAATGGAAATATTTAACCCCCCCAAGGCATTATTTAATTTCTTTTTGCAATTTGAAACTTATTGGCAAATTTAAAAAGGTAATTTTCATTTTGGCAAAGTTAATTTTTAGCTAAGTATTTAATTTTGGGCCATAATTTTGCATTAATTATTATTTTTCTTGCTCCCAGGGTCCAAGTCGGCCAGCTAGGAGGAAATTGGAAAGTCGGGTATAAGAGGAGGTCTCCCTCCCATTTTCTCCTCACTTCTCACTTTTCCTCCTCAAGGTTGGCGATTTAGCAAGAGCAGTCCTCTCTCCATTTTGGGCGAATTTGGAATTAAAGCAGCTTTTCTCCTCCTAGGTGATTTCTTTTGAGAGGCAGATTTTCTTGCATTTTGGGGCAATTTTGTTTGCAATCAACCATTTTCAGACCTTGGCGATTCCTCTTGATGGCAGATTTTTGCATTATTTGGTGATCTTTTCTCCTATTAGGGCTGTGATTTACGCCCTAGGTGATTTTTGAGGGCAAATTGGAGACTTTCCATGCTTGGGCAGATGTGTTTGAAGGAAAAACTTTCCATTCTTGGCAAATTTTGAAGAGCAGACCTGATTTTTTGCCATAGGAGATACATGGTGAAAGTCTGATTTTTCTCCACTTGGGACTGTACTTTTTATATCAGACTTAGGCAATTTTGGTTGGGAGAGGAGATACATTGATGGAAGTCTGATTTTTGTGGACAAATGGTGGATGGTTTCAAATGTTTAAATTTCTGATTTGCAACAAGGTTTAAAATTCTCAAGGTCTAATCCCAAATTCCAAAAATGTCAAGATCCGGCTATTGGAAGAGGTGACTTTTAATCATTCAGAGTTGAAAGGGGTCCTTAAGCTGACTGACTTCTTTCATTCTAGTCTAAGAATTGCCTCCCTTGGTTCTGCTTGTCTATTGTCCACCACTTTACCATCCCGTAATAGGGCGACGAAATGGAAGATGTTAGTACAAGCAAGAATCCTGAGGGGACAAACACTAAGAAAGATAAAGAGGATATGATGCCCAAAACACCTTTCTTCTCAAAAATGAAGCGAATAACCCACACCAATATCGATTCAATAGACATGATACGGATAAAGGATAGACTAAAGGAAGGACAATCCCCTTTGGCAAAGAAGATATACAGAAAGCGGTTGCACATCACAGCCCAGGCGTCGATACTTCCATTATAACCATGATGAACGACATCGGAGCAGCACTTGATTTTGAAGATATCAAAGAAGAGGACATCAATGAAGCAAAGCTTGGATCGACATTGGATGAGCTAGGAAAGGTTACTATCAAGAAGAGACATTTGAACACCCTATCCTCCCTGAATGCTTTTGCTGGATTCACAAAGGAGTATAAGAAAGATCATGAGAAGACACTACAAGCAGCATGGTGAAATCAGTTGAACTCAAGATGAAGCACACACCTTGTCCTCCTATGGAAGAAATCATGAAAGGCTAGCTAGGTTCATTGCCTTAGCTAAAAGAATGAAAGAAAAAGAGAGAGTCATACTAGAAGATCATTTAATGTAAGCCCAAGTGGCAATTTCTCTTTCTTCTAGAATAGGACAAGTGTCTATTTCTGATTGGCCGCCATTTTGGTGCCTTCTCATTGGTTGCCACTTTTCCACTTTTTTCATTGGTCCATTAACGAGGTGGCATCTTCTCATTGGTCGATGGGGTGGCAACCCTAATTAGAGTTTTGGGGATTCAATCTGGATCGTCAATTTTGCCTTTGATCTCCACCATCGGTTGTAATTTTGGCATCTATAAAAGGCCATTTGCTCTCCTTTGTAAGGGTTGGAGAAAATTGTTGCATAAGATAATGCCAAAATCGCTTTCTTTCTGATTGTTGTGACTTGCATGGTGATTAAGAGACTTTGGTAATTATTGCATGGTTTCTACTTCCAAATAGTTAGAGTAACATTTGTGAGAGAGTTATGTTGGAGGATTGTTGCCAAGATACTATCAAAATTGTTCTCTATTCATTGTTGTGACTTACATGGTGGATATACATGATCATTTTGGTGTATTGCATGGTTCTTCTCATCTCTCAAATTAAAGTAGGATTTTATTTCATATTGTTAGAGTAGAAGTAGATGGCTAATTGTATGGTGATGTTAGTGAATGTTTGATAGGGATCAATACTAAACCACTAGCATCCTAGCGGGTTGTTGGGAAGCCTTGTGTGGCAAACTAGTTTATTTTTCCTTTGAATCATTGCATTTGTGAAAGTGGGGCCGCTAGTTAGCTTTCATTAGATTCGATCCCCGTCCATTTGCTAACCTTTCCATTCATAGGAGTAGGAGTAGAATAGTGAGTAGTTGAAAGAGTAGAGTAGAATAGCGAATAGCTAGGTAGTCGAATTTCACTATAAGAAAGTTAGGAAGGTAGAAGTCATTAGAACCATTATCGCCTCCTCGCACAATCAACATTATCTGGCACTACATCCTCCACCATCACCGTCACCATCAACATCACCTGGCACTCATACAAAATCATCACCATCTCACCAAAAGCCCAAGTCATCCTTGAATGAATAGCGTAAGATCACCTACGTGATTACCAACAAATCACATCGATAAAACTGAGTGAGTATCCACAAGTGTAAGGAACATTGGAGTTATTCTCATATCCCATGAGCAATAACTTTTCAAGGGAGGAATTGTATGTTTGATACTTCGTATCAGATATTCAATTACTAATATGTTATGTAAGTGATACAAAACTCGCATCAACAGAACCTCCATCAACAATAGTATTTGAGAGCTTGCACCCTAGTATCTCCATCTCTATTACTGTTGGTGTTATCCCCATTCCTCTGGTGAACAAAGTATTGTCCTCTGTTCGTACTTCTCCTTCCTTCTCTTTCTTTGAGGTTGTCCCTTTCAAGTTTGCCCCCTATGTTAGTACTACCTGCAATTGGGGTAATGTTTCTAATAAATCACCTATTTTCACTAGAATAGTAGTTTCCAGTACTTGCCGCACAATATTCGTTACACCCCTACTGGAAGTAGGCTTTTACGGCTGTCTTTCCTTCCTCTCCCATGCTATCTTGAATGTCTTTCTTTGCTTCCTAAAATCTTTCTGTCTTCGTAGTAGCACCTGGATAGGTTAATTTTTTGGCTTGCATCCTAGTGACTGCAAGAATTTTGCCTTCTAGATCTTCAATGTCTAGCATATTTACCCCCTTCTGCCAGACAATTTGCATCCTCATGATTGCCTGGCCCACACCATTTATATAGCATTCCTCCATTTTGTCCACCTCCGCTTTGACAATCTCATGCAAAATGTCCCCATTCATTGCATCTCCTACATTGGATCATCACCTCCCCTTGGAATCATAGTGGAGTGCGAGCCGTGGTGTGTTGTTATTGTTGTTGTTGTTGCTATTAGTATTACTTCCTCTCTTGTTATTTTTGTATCCTCCTAGTGAGGCTTCTATATTTGTGTTCTTCGGCGAATTGGAAGGGGGTGTAGATTGCCCCCCTTGGGTCAGGAATACTTGAGCGCTCCTTGTTTTTAAATTGTAGGGACAATCTTTAATTGCATGCCACACTACCTGACAAATCTCACAAAATGCTTTCTTCGAGCATGCTCCTTTTGTATGGCCTTCTTTTTCACAGTCAGTACACCAAAGTTCTCTCCCTTCTTTCTTTTCTTCTTTACTCCCTACCACTTCCTTCATCAATCACCTCAGGTCTTTTCCCAAGGCTTGAATGATTTTGGATTCTTCTTCGCTCTCCTCTGAACTTTCACTCGCACTTCCATGCCTTCTTGCCTTGGAAGTTTTACTCACTTTCTATGTCCATGACACGAGTACATGCATCCCCAAAGGTCGATGGTGGGACTATCTTCATCTTTTTCCTAAGGGACGGTGTTAATCCTTCAATGAGCCATCGTTTCTTTAGTCCATCTGTCGACTTGTTGTCTAGTTTAGCTATCAGCTCTTTCATTCTTCTACTGTAGGCTTTGACAGATTCACTCTTCCCTTGTCTTGTATTATAAATCTTCATTGCTATTTCATCATCATCCCTCAAGAGTTTGAATTGCTCCTTAAAGGTTGTGCGGTTATTATTCCATGTGTTTTTCTTTGCTGCCTCCAAATTGGTATACCAATCAATGGCAATACCCCTTAGTGTGGTCGAGAAAGCTTTTAGCCATTCTGTTGCGTCATTTTCTTTGTTCACTTGCCATATTGTTATACATGTTTTACAGTGGCAAGTGGGGTCCTCTAAGCCATCCCCTATGAACCTCGGTAATTTTTGTTTGTCTATTACCATTATGTGAGGCTTTTTCCCTCTTGTCAAAACACTTCTTCCAGATAAAGCACCTCCTCCCGATGGAACACCTCTCGACTGGAAGTTTGCTCTCAAAAAGGAACTACTAAAAGTATCCTCTTCTTCTTGACTTTGCTCCTATCAGAGATCTCTCCCTACGGGTGTCTGTGGATTTTTGTATCCCAACTTCCTTGCTGGTGTCTCTAAGATGACCAAATTTTCTATAACTTCGATTGTATGTTCAATCAACCCTTCTCGGACTCTGGTGGAATTCTCTTGTCCTCCCCTCAAGTGACAACGTCTCTCCTCTTGTTGCTAGAGACATAGTATCCTCAAGGCGACTTATTCCTCAATTTCTTCTCCTTGTACTCGCCTGGGATATATGTTTGGAATCAAGGGCATGAATCAGTTTTATTGTCTGTTTCCCTTTTTGAAATTCTTACGTTCTTCGCGTTCCCTGGTCCTCCTTTCAGCAAATTGTTGTAGTACTTGTTGTCTTCTTTGTTCTCTTTGTGTCTCAGCTCTTTCGTCTTCCACTCATAACAAATTGTGTGCTAACAGGCAAGGGATCTCTCCTAGGAGATTGTACACCGTTGGTGGCACCGAAAGTTTGTCATGTACCATACCTTCAGGGACCGTTCTCTCACAAGCTTCCCTTTGTACGTACTAATCAACCGCAACTTCCCAGGTCATTACCAGATCACGTGTCAACTGATCTTGCCTGGTTATTTCCTCCTCTTCCTCGTCACTATTTGTTACTTGGATGAGCGATACAAAGAGTCTTCCCATTACTCCATCCTACCGACCTCCAAGTTCGGACTTAGGCAACAGCGCCGAAGATGTAGAGCAGAAATATCACTCAAGTTCACAAAGATATGCTAATCATACAGAATAACACAATTGAGATACATATAAAGTAAAATATAGAATGTACCATTAATACCACAATACCAGTAGGCGAGGAAATGGTTTCTTTGTTAATACCAAAAACAACATGCATACATTAACATATTCCAAGTACTTATAGAAGGGTCGGTTGGTTGGAAACCAACCGACTCATTCCCTCACCTCTTAACTACCCTACCCGACTAGCTATAACAAGTACTAAACACAATAGTTACTTTATTCCGACTACAGGTGTTATGAAGTTAGCACGGAATCTAGTCTTCCATGAACGAGGAAAGCATATGGATGTTCACTGTCACTACATACGGCAGTTGATTGAAGACGAGACAATAGACTTGCAGTATGTTCCTACAATGGAATAGACTGCAGACATTCTCACCAAGCCTTTTGATCCAAATAAGTTTATCAAATTCAGAGGGTAACCCTGGAATAAAGTCCATAGAGATACGCTCCCATTTTACTTAAGATTGTAAGTCTTTAGTTTCCATCCATTGATGGGGTTGAAGAGGAGATATTGATTTGAAAATCATTTGAGTAAATCTTACAATCTTGCACTAGGTGGGTGGAGTAACTGACAAGATTGCCTGTAGTAGAGTCCAAGTTCATCCATGCTTCCTTGCATTTATAGTTAGAAGTAGAAGTAGAAGAAGTTAAGTTTAATTTCAGTCGAGAGTTCAAAGTTGGAGAATTAAAAGAATGATATTTTCATTGCACATTGTGAAGCCAAATCTATAAAAGAAGTTGATATCTACTATATGAATAGTGTAAGTCCTCTTAGTGATCCCAGCAAATCACATTATTTCACTAAGCAAGTATTCACAAATTGAAAGAATCTTGAAGTCATTTCATGATTTTACTTTGCAATCTTAGCATGAGAAGTGACCTTATCCAACAGAGGATTAAGTATTTAGTGTTTCACTTCAGAACATTGAGTGTTTGATTCTGTATGTTCTGGTGTAACAAAACTCACATCAACAGTACATAGAAAAAAACTATATTAGATAATAATACAATATAGAAAATGTTACACTAGCAAGAATGATGTAAACAACACATTGTTAAGCCCAAAGAGTGACAATTAATCTACAACCACCCCATACCTTTCCCGTTTGGTAATAATTACAAACCATGTTCATTAAAGTGTCACACACATAATCCATGGTTTTTTCATAATTTCGGCTGCCTTTTTGTTTATGTAGTTTGGCTTTGACTGGGTCTTGCGGAAGGTCAAAAGGGACATTGGAGACATTCAGTTTTCAGCCAGATTAATTCTTGGTTGCAGAAGTAACTGAAGGTGCCATTTGGGACAAACCTTGTTCGTTGAAGTGTCACAAGCACAATCCATGATTTTTTCATAGTTTCTGCTTTTATTTTGTTTATGTAGTATGGATTTGAATGGATCTCATGGAAAATCAAAAGGGAAATCGAAGACCATCCAGTTTTTGGCCATATTAAGTATTTGTTATAGAAACCAGAAGTAACTGAAGGTGCCATTTGGGACATACCACCAGAACTGCAACAAGTGAAGACAAAAATTTTGTATCCTAGAAAAAAATAAAAACATCTCACCCTCCATTTACAAACAAGGATCTGAAGGAGAAGAAAACTTAAATTATCACCCAAGGCTATTTTTCAAATCCTAGAGGAATGTAATCAAAGCCAGAGAAGTCCATCCTACCATTTTCATCAAGGAATCCAATTGTAATTGTTCCAAATTGAGCTGATGTCTTTGTATCAATTATTATGTGTTTGCAAAAGGAGTAAAGGAAATTTACAATCGTGCCTTGCATTGTTCCTACACTAGGATGAAGTGCAATGACTCGAAGAATTGGCTAGATGTTTATTTTCCAACAAAAGAGACCACTAAGTTGTATGTTTCAATTTGTGGTTGAAAATTTACATTTTTTCAAATAAAGCACTCTTCAGTAATTTCACAACAATGCTGCAGATTGTGACTGGTGTAAGATGGAAATAGTATTTTTTCTTCATACCAAAAGGGAGTTTACCCAAATCCAAGTTATTATTACCCTTCATCATGCTAAAAATGTATAAAACTTGTATCCTGATTCCTCACCCTTATATATTTCTTTTATGTTTCAAATGATGGTATTTACAATATTGATGCCTCGTAATAACATCTGCAAATTATGATGCATTGTTGATTATATGATATTATTGATGAATTCAATTATATAATATGGTTTTCTTGAGCTTAAATTATGTTGCATGGTACCAACTTATAACTAACCCTGAATAGATTATCATTTGAGCCTGTGTTCAAGGAGACAAAGAGGATGCTATGCATGTATGTGTAAGATAAATAAGGGATGAAAGTTATTTGGCTCAAGTCAGTTGTACGATTCACCTTAACAAGAGATTATGCAAAAATAAATAACTTTGGCATAGATCCTTCTGAACTTTATGTTATTGGTGTCACATGGTTGAAGCTAGCCTCTGTGTGTCTCTTCCTGCTATGATAGAGAGCCACATTAACATGTTATCCTTCTACGGTAGGTTCCTATTTGCCTCCTTAATATTAAAGCTGATGTTGATTCATGAATTGTGGTTTCCTTCTTAGAGATTAAGGCAAGTGGGCATCAGGCATCCACTAAGTGTAAGGTCCCAATTTTGTCTACAAGGGAATGCTGGGACAATTACTTCAATAACTTCTTCTATGTCAACTGAATATAAATGAAGTAATGGAAGATAAATTAATAATAAATGTGATCTCTGATATATTCAAGAAATATATACAATCATGACAGTTATGTGGCAATTGTAATGTTTGATATGCAATGGATATATGAAATGTGAAAGATGTGTTCTATCACTTGCAGTTTTAGATTGATTGTGCACTCTCTGATTTACAATTGAAGTATGAAATCAACATTTATTTCCTGTAGCAATGATGCAATCTGATCTAGCATAATAATTGTGAAGGTAATTGCTTGGAAGCCATTTGTTCTGAATCTGGCTATCGGTTTATGCTTGCACTTTAATAGATGCTATCTCTGATATACGATATAGAATGTGTGAACGTTAGATGCTATATCTCTAATATCTTCTGTTCAGACTTGCACCAGGGAAAGCCGATTAGGCTATTGCTCTAAACAGAGCATATTCAACAGGATAAGTAAAAGAGAAATAAAATGTGTTCGATGCCTTCTGAAGTGCCTTTGAAATCCTTCATATATTATTGCTTGGCAAGTGACAAGTCACAGGATAGAGATGCATCTTGTCATGAGTACTTATATAATGCATCATTTCTTGGCTAAGTTGATATTAATTGACCTAGTTGATAATGACATGTATGCATATTATTCCAGAAGGGAATGCAACTATGAAATATATGATACGGATGTATACATAATGTAAGTGAATGAAAATGTGATAGAGTACAATCGTGAGGTAATGATGTATGATAATGGATGGCTGCAAATATGATGTCTCTATAATGCAGATATGAAATATGAGATATTGCTATAGAATGCAAATATGAATTATGGCATGTGGATGCAGACACAAAACCATAGATCCAAAAATCGCCACAATTCAAGCAATTTTAGGAATCGAGTCAAGCCTCCCGAGATTTGGTGACTCGGTAAACTGGATTGACGATTAATCACCGAGTTAGGCGATTCAGCAAAAATCGCAAAAAGCCGGTAGAAAAAATCGACCAGCAAAATCTATTTTGGATTTAACTTCATTAAATTTTGTTATTGAGGATTTTTTGTCCAGCTCATTTACAGTTTATTCTGCATACATTATTTCTGTTTACATTCTTCATTGAAGATACCAATTTGAACTTCATTCCTTGAAATTATATGATCACATTAAATCCTAAATTTAATGACATCATCATATTGTTCTTACTATTACTATTTTTTGCTTAAATGCAGATGCCTCTGGTTATATCACTTATTTTCCACACAGAGATAGATAGCATGCACATTTGAGATCTTGGTTCTATGATGGTTCTGAGTTTATCCATGCTAATTGTTCATATGATCCTCATCCACAATATTATTTTCCATTTTTTGAGAAACTTCAGAATTCTGGCGAACTTTCAAGTCAACAATAAAAGAGTACAATTGTATGTCAGGAACATGAGATAAAGCTTATGGCAGACTTACGTAAAAGATGAATCGATACATAACTGTTTTTTTTTGTTGCTGGGTTTACTGATGTTGTTTTCTTTGCAAATTATGTTTTAGCAAAGCAGCAAAGAAACAATTGGTCTTTATAATCATAATCTTTAATGAGCTTATAAAATGATAAAATAGCATGGAACATGTGCATATATGTTTGTGTAACAGGTTTACCTAATTATAGATTAGCATACAACAGTAGTGCATTCGACATAAGATGATTGATGGATTTATCATTTATGTTCCTTGTTTATGTATGTTAGCTTCTATTTGATGATGATGTAGTGGGTTTAAGTTATACTCAATA
This sequence comes from Cupressus sempervirens, assembly GCA_028749045.1. NCBI lineage: Eukaryota > Viridiplantae > Streptophyta > Pinopsida > Cupressales > Cupressaceae > Cupressus > Cupressus sempervirens. The sequence goes on from CM053784.1 coordinate 652,184,069, forward strand.
AAGGGTCCATAAAATAAGTTTTAAATTATTAAAATCTCTAAAATTCAAGGGTTTTTTCACTTTGCCAATTCGTAGCTGATTCATAGCCAATTCATAGCTGATTCACGAGTCCAGTTGGCCTTGCCGACTCCGATCCGATTCTGATTTTTGGTTCTTTGCATGAAACATTGCCATATGATGCAAATTTATGAAATATTTGTCCACCATTCGGAAGGATTCCTTATCATAATTTACTTATCACTGTTAACTAACTTGCAATAGAGAAGAAGTGTCTCCATGCTGTGGTATCCATTATTGTTACATAATCTGTATCATGTCTGGAAGTAAGAATTCTTAGTTCTTCAAAAAATCCATGGATTAATCTAGTGATATAAAGGAGAGTTTTCAGCACTAAGGACATCTGCATTTGTGGTGTAACAGTAGGTGGTGGAAGCATAAAGTTGATGTTCCCCTGGAAATGTAAACAATTATGAGATACCACAAGCCATGAGGATATTAGGGCTTCTGTCGAACATTTGAAATAAATTGTGGTTTCCTCTAAGCGATATAAGGCAACTGGACATCAGACATCCACTAAGGAAATGAGCATTCTTGATTCCCCTCCAAGAATTGTGTTTACTAATCCACAGATTAATCTCATCCTATAAAGGAGAGTTTTTGGCACTCCTTTTGAATGTGCAGTGTTGTAGTTGGCGGTGGAAGGATAAAGTTGTATGTTCCCTTGGAAGTGCCAATGATCATAAAACACCATATATCATGAGGATATTAAGGCTCCTGTGGAACAATTGAATTGACCATTTTGATCTCCCTACCTCTTCAATTGTATGTATGGTCATTAATTAATGCATCTTGGTCATTGCATACCATAAGTCCTTAGAAGGATTGCACAATTAGATAATTAGGAATTAGCATTTAGTATGTTTCTCTATATTTGTTTCTCTTAGGCTTGTATCTTCCAAGCACAAATCTAAGCACTATAATAAAACAAGTAAATCAATAACATCCACAGAAACAAAATTAAAACACAATTTTTTCCAAAAAAAATCGAAAAGATGATGCGTCTCTTGCTCTCTTTCATCCTGATGATGGGTCACGTGGTGTGATTCGAAACATTAATGGTAAAAAATCTTAACATAATCGAATCCAGAAACAAATCAATGTAAGATAATGCATGTATATAATAACACAAAAAAGGGCAAAATCCTAAATTTATATGAAAGCACATACCCTCCCAAAAAATTTAGTGGAAGGCTCAACACACTCTTATGTGCTTTCCCCAAAGCTGAACTCGTTGAGTTGAATACTGATGCCAAAGTTGGGATATTCATTGTTGTATTTTCACTCACAGAGATACTACTTTGTCTTCCATTTGATAATCCTGATTGATATAAACTGGCATTCTCAGAATATGAAATGGGGTAAGCACTAGCTTGATAAGAAAGCTTGGATGACATTGTCCCACTGCTCAAAATTTGAAGAGCAACTTCCTCTGCACAGAACAACCATAGGGTATGCTTAGAAGTTATACTTTTACATTGACCACCCACTGATGCCAAAATTAACATCCCATGCTTACATATACAACTGTACAACCATAAACATTTTGAAGTTTGAAATTCACAATTGTGGATTATGTAATTACTCAACCAAACATAAATATTGCACGTATAGATGTATAATGCCTACTAACCAGTTTTCATGAAATTAAATTGCAAAACAGATGAAATGTGTAATTATCTGGGTCATCCTTAATACTAATGTAATATCAAATATGTTAAGAACATTCATATTGCCAAAATAGTGAGTCTCATAAAAAGCCAACTCAAGGAAACTTGACATGCTTATGCCAGTTAATGTCAAATGTTTAGCATTTTTTATAGGATCAAAAGATCTCCCATGAAACTCTTCCACTTGAAGTAACATATTATGATTATTAATAATATGCAATTTTAAATCTTTTATATTGAAGTTCCAAAAGATGATGTATAATTGTTCTGCTGAAGAAGTTACACTTCAACATATCATGTCAATGTTTCCAAATTTTAAAAATTTCCAACAAGGATGAAATATATGACACCAAAATGAGGAACTGCACTAGAATTTTAAAGGTATGACATTGGATTGAATGCTTAAAGCTTATTGCAGGTCAATTCTTGAGATTCTATTGATTAAGATTAAGATTAAATCACATGTCTTATCTTAAGCGTGCTCACATCATTATCCTTGGTCGAAAAGGTAAATTTTATCTTTAAAATCGTTCTTCTCTACAAAGAGAAGCAAAGTTTTAAAACTTTATTAATATGCTTCCATGAAAATTAGTACAAATGACCATAATGCTGAGGACTATACCAAGGAGCAGAATTATACATGATTTTCATCCTGTATAGTGCCATTGATCCTGTGCTTGTAGTCCTTAAAAATTGAATACAATAATTAAGGGAACTGCCACAAGATATCAAAGTATTTGCTGGTTCTCTTTAAGAATGATATGTAAAGAGTGCATTTTTTGCTATATTTTCTGCGGTTTCCATCAAAAGTAGCACAGATATCCATAGTGCTACAGGTCCATAAAGTTATTTCTGCTCTTTTACTACTTTTGATAATGTTCATAAACAATTGTGGGCCCATATGACCATGACGTTAGATGTATGACTCAAAAATTCATTAATATTATGATTAGGCATCATGGTCAGAAATTATAAATAAGGAAGAACCAATGATCTTTCTATCAAGAGGATTTTTTTCTCACCTCCAAGATTTCAGATGAACTATAATGCTCATCTTTGCAGTCTGTGGCCCAATCAAAGAATTCTATAGTCAATGTCTCTAATGCTAACAATAACTTTGATTCAAAGTTACACCATGTAGACATACCATATAGAAAAGGAAGAAGTGAGAAAAGAATAGATTCGTGAAAGAGGTAGCGGATTCAACACTACAAGACTTGTTTTGAAATACTGTGTATCCCCTCATTATTCTTCCTTTCTTTGTATATTTTCCAGATTTTTGAACCCGAAGTCCCGAAAGTAAGTGTCTTCCTTTAAAGTTCAGTTTAGTTCAAGATGGTTTGAAGGAGTTCATAATGGTTCGTTGTTTCAATTCCAGGCTCTTTGTGGTCTGTAAAGCCCATAAGGTTCATGATCGTCAATCCCTCATTTATGTCGGGGTTGTCGAGAACAAGGATGTCACATCCTCCATTTAGAACCCTAATCGAATATTCTCCTTTCAAAATATAAACACCAATAATGAAATTTTACTTAAACAATAATAATAATAAAAGAAAATATAATAAAGTATTATAATAAAAATAGTAATATGTGGATATCATAATAACATATCATAAATAAAATATATTATGGATATCATAATAACATATCATAAATAAAATATATTATTGAAATGAAAACATATAATAGGATAATAATATTTAATATAAAATGATATTAAATATACAATGATAAATAAAAGAACCCGTATTAAATTATACAGATTTTTCATTTTATTAATACAACATAGCAAAAGATTATTAAAACCTATCTCTATGCACGATGGGAGCCTAGAAACTAAGATATTAGATAATAATAATCTATTTCTGTAAGTTTTGGCACTTGTTTATCAATAGTATAACTGATCATTAGCATATCCGATCGTATAAATTATTAGTCTTAAATGCATATTCATTATTACCAATTAATTTATTAAATATAATAAAGATTGCTTTGTTGCCAATCCAAATGCATGAAACGATGTGCCAATAAATGGCGACCCTTGTTAAGGGCATGAGCTGGCAGGTCCACCATATATAAGTGGACTGACCACTTGAGAAATGGGAGAACAAGAAAAGAGCATTCTGTCATTGAAGAGTAAGGAACAAACAATACATGTAAACAATTATAAAGAAGGAAAAAATTATGTCATGGAAAAATATGAAAGGAGACAGTGGGTATTAGAATCAAACTGACATATTATATATTTTCAAGGAAGGGCCGAAATTGAAGGAGCCAATGCCACATGAAGCATAAATGGTAAGTTTTAATATTTCCTTTTAATATTATTCATGGGTATGATATATACACACACACACAATTCATTTATAGATATAGAAATAAATATGTGCATATAGAGTATTAGGAAATTTTCAAAGAATAACTGATAGATGATCATTTGTAATTGATGAGATGTTCATTTCATGTGTTATAAAGAGATCAATATAATCCTTTATGGGGAAGCGATTGATCTAAACACTAATAGTGTTAGTATGAGAGATTCATAATCTCCATCCGGTTGGCACAATTTTGATTTCTATTATCTTTAAAATGTTGGTATGAGAGATTCATGTAATCTCCATCTAACTGATATGCCTGAGATTGATATATTAATTGTTGGTATGAGAAAGCATTCTCGATCTGGCCAACATAACTATGAATAATGAGTCTCTATAATGTTGGTATGTGAGATTAATAATCTCCATCTAACTAACATGCCTAGGATTTCATCATCTCTATAATGTCAATATGTGAGATTGATATAATCTCCATCTGACTGACATGCCTGAGATTGATTTGCCAAAGTATTCTAATGATGTCAACATATTCATATGTGGTTGGCCTTGGATAGAGGATGTCCCATCCAAGAAGAACCTTAAGGGAAGCACTCCAGAGAAGACGGTGGAATAGCTAAGGGTTAGGAAACCCAATCTGGAGACGTCTTTAAGGGGCTAGGATAGAGGGTAGAATAGTAAAGTTATTATTATTTAAATGCTGACATTTATTTTGTAGGTATTACTTGTCCCAAGCTAACCCTAATAGAGGGAACATTACAAAGGAAAGACAAGTTGGTATTGTTGGTAATGTAGGGGTTGTCAAGAACAAGGAAGGACATATTAGTATTGTTCGTAATATAATACTTTGGTACAATTAATAAAGTAATATCCTGCCATTGTCGCATGTTTTCTATGGTATTGTTATTTATATTATGCTTCTATCAATCATAGAACTTGTTGCATGACATTAGTACATAGTCATAGTGATAATACTACTTCCATACTTGGCATGTAACATCACTACCATATTTGGCACATAATAGTGGCTATAACCATAAAAGAAATCTTCAATAAAGGTTAGCAAAGTGGAAAAAATAAAACCCTGACTTCATGAGCCAAATTAGATCATAAGGAAGATAGGCGAAGTGGCTTACAAATTAGAGTTACCCAAAAATAGCTGAATTCACATCTTTCACGTGTCTTGGCTCAAAAGGGTGCCAAAACAACACGTGACCACATGTGTGGAGTTAATCCTTCTTGTAACAAAGTTAAACTAATATTGGAACCTGAAGCCATTTTCAATACGAGAGAGAAGTGACTAACAAATAAGACTATTCCTAAATTCTTGAACAAATTGAAGGACCCGCCTATGGAGAATGCTACTTGGGAGGGAGAAGAGATCTTCAATCATCCAAATCTGAAGTTGCTTGAGGGCAAGAAATTCAGAAAAGGTAGATTATCATACCCTTGCCACAAAAGAGACATCTATCATGGACAGATGGGCTGACTGTGAACGGCAACGGAAACCAGCATCAGCAGTCATCAAGGGACGGCGATCCTATCCAGCAACGACCATTTTACAGAGGCCCCTATTTATTACAGAATAGAGATCTTATTCCATGTTTTGTTTTACAATAATTAACATGAACTAAGAAATAACTAAGGGGTGCAACTAAAACAACTAAACTTTAGTTATCAATAAACTAAAGGATTGACAAGCAGTCACATCCCTCACAAGACACGAACATCCTAAAGGAACACACACCTTCATGATTGTAGAAACTACATAAAGAACACTATGGAGGGGTGGGGTGGACACTATGGAGGGGCAGGGTGGGGAGGGGGGACAGGGACATCATGAGATTGAATAAGAAGCATTCCAAACACATAAGCAAAGAAACATAAAATCAAACTTATATAGATCCATCAGCAAATACATCAAGCATTGCCACAATGGTTAATAATCAGACCAGGCTTGAAAACTGTGGACTGGTAGTCTTTCCATATCTGTTCTTCTCAGCATTCTATTATCTTACAACTGCTTGTGGTATGTATATTGCTTACATGCATAAATAGACAATGATTATCTCTTATGTGTGTGTATTCATGTAATAGAATAAAAAATGTCTATGCCTGATGATGACACTGTTTGAAACCCACCTGTATGAATAAGAGGGGAGCTATAATATGGTTATCTAAGTACGCCACCTTAGGGATGGCCACATTGACTATCCCTAGGGCTAAAAGGGCTCTGATATAGATCCACTATTGGGCTTAGATAAAATGATCAAGAATCCTCTTTAGAAGCTCCTCTCTGACTCTACAATGATGGCTCCTATCTTTAGGGGGGTGAGGCATTGATAGGGAAAGCAAGAACAAGCACCCTATTAAGTAGACCACCCTAGTAACTGAGGCCAAGAGGGCTCTGATATCAATCCACACTTGGGCTTTAGTCGGATACTGGGCCTATCTTGTCTCTTCATCCAAGTCCTAAAGTATTGATAAATGCTACAAATATAATACGAATGTAATGTGTTCTTGTCTAACCCTAAATGAATGAATGTATGTATGTATGTAGTATGTATGCATGCATGCATGCATGCTTGGTTGCAGGATTCAAATCTGAGATCACATTGCTAAAAGGAGATATTGTACTTGGTAAAGATGTAATCCTAACCCTAATATGCTGTAATTGTGTTTCTAGGGCATATTATAGGGCAAGTTTGGAAGGAGACTTTACATTTCAAAGAAGAGTTGGGTTACAAAAGGAATGTCCGCTTCCAATGCCAGTTTTGAAACCATTCTTGATCGCCGAGTCCGACACAAAGGACTTAACATGTTTTCCTTTTCCAGAACAAAGAGGTTAGGAAACCAAAGTTCAACCCAGCCAAGGAAACAAAGACCTTGTTGCCCCTCAATAGAAATTTTGAAACATCCCTATAAAAACAACAACTAGAAATTCATCCAATTTTTTAAGATTCAAAGTTAAGATGAATAGCTAAGAAGATAAATGAAAGGCAGGACAAGGGACAAGCACTTAAACACACAGACCTATACAAGGCATCTCAAATTGGTTATAACCAATGACTAATGCAAGGAAGGCATGAAATCTCAAAAATACCCAACATGGGAATCCTACTATAGCAGTTGCAAAACACTTGGCAAAAACCAATTTTTGATCTTTGTGGCGCCCTTTCCACCTACTTATGTCAATCAAACACTTTCAAAACCCCCTTGAGTCCAGATGACTTTCAGCCACTTGGCTTGGTTAATAAATGCTAGGCACATAATTGCAAGACAACCATGTTTTAGTGAAAGTGGAATCTAATACTAGCAAAGTTAAGCTTGGTGCATGACATAAGTGTTATTGCCATCTTTTTTTTCTTAAGGAACTTCCATCGCTTGCTACCATTTTATTTGACTTGAGGAACCTTCATCAGCTACTACCAAGTTTTTATTTGAGAGAGAACTTTGTTGCTATTGCCAATATTGCCAATTTTTTAACTTGAACTTTTATTGGGAATGTCATTTTTAACCAGAGGAAGAACTTTCAATTGGCATTTCTTTCAGTGTTACCCGGTGACGCGTTTTGGCAAAATTTGACCCGTCCCTGTTTCCAGGACATCTCGGAAAACTCGGAAACTTCCGGAAACCTTTCTCTTGGCTGTCTTGTAAAATTAATGTTCCAATTTTGATAATTTGTTTGATTTCCAATCTCATGTGAACTCTAGAGTTAAATTATTTAACACAAACATTATATGTTAAGGTTCTATAATTCATATTAGCATGTTTTATCCATATTTTTATACGAATATTTTAAATTTCCCTATATATTTCAAATTTTCCGTATTTTATATATAGATGTTCCCACTGCTGTACCCTGCTCCAAGAAAAAGAGAAAAAAAAAAAACTGTCCCGGAAACCCATTTCCCTGCCCCCCCTCCACCCTTGTTCCCTCGTCCTGGAAACTTGGGGTAACATAGCATTTTTTTAGCCAAATTTAAGATGGTAGAGGTTTGTAATGGCAAAGCTAAGCCTAGCCCACACCAAGTTGAGCAGAATTTTGAGGTGGTTGAACCATGACAAGTACAGATCTTACATGTATTCATCAAGAAAACAATAGTTAATGTCGTTCCTTGAAGGCCCGACTCAATTTTCCACTTCTCGTTCTTTGCTGACATCATTGACAACCTTCAAACCATTACTTTTGTTCCATGCCAAACACCTGCAACCTCTTTCATCCTAAGAAAGATGTTAGTTGAAATGCATCTTTCCAAGTCGGTTAGGAAGGCCAAAAGTGAATTCAGTTGAAACATGATGTTGATGTCCTTGATGACAAATGGGAAAAACAAAGTACAATATGGGTGTAAATAACGCCCATGTTCATTCAATGATTTAAAAGGCATCAAGAAACCAAACCAGTATTCTACTCTTTTTTAGAAGGAAAAACAATAAACCAAGGTTCTGCACAGTTTGTGATTTGTCATTTATTTGGATCATTTGAACAATATATTTCAAACAAGCATCTCTTCAAATCATGGGCGCCCAAGCTGTGAGCTTTCCCATAGAAGTGCGTATGAACTACTATGAAGAGCATGACATGTATCCCTCCCACAATTTTATGAAAGAAACGACAAACCATTTCTACAATACACTCGAAACCATTTTCCATATTATCAAGTTCTGACAAACCAGTGTTACACGTGTAAATCGCAATCTTCATCATTGGAGTCATTAACTTGTGTGTAAATGATTCCATTGTTCAAAAGCTAGGACGTGGTAAAAACTTGGCAACCCATGATTTTGATTTAGAATCAAGATCTTGCAAATTCTCAACAAATATAAAAATTATATAAATGCAAAAAGACAGATAATGCATTACACACATAAATGAGTTTAGAGAACACATGCGTCTATCTGTATCATAGTAGCATTACTTTGAATTAAGATTGACTTGACAAACCAAATGAAATTCAATTAAGCATAAGACTGCAAACCACTGAAGAGTCATTAAAGAAGGGTTATAAAAACATTGTTTTTTGTTATTCCAAAGCACTTAAAGGGAAAACCTCTGTTTTTTGTTCTGGCACAGCAAAAAATCATTTCTGTGGATTGCTTTTCGAAGTCATTGCCTGGGGTGAAAACTCTAAAGGCTGCGCTCTCAGCAGGGTCAACGAGCATCACTCCTCACAGAGTCCAAAGGCAGTACCCCGGGCATATTCCCTGTCACAATACATGCAAGGTCGAGGAGCAGAACCATCAACACTAGGCCTAAATTAAGCCACTATGACTTCAACGGTACGTGCCATTCATATTCTGTAATCTTTTGACCACTAATTGATAAATCCTTTCAATCACTCGACAAGCAATTCATGCAACTGAATTCCTATACTCTGAAGACAAAAGTGACAAAAACGAAAAAGGAACAAGGTTTTTCAAGGGTTTGTATATTCTTTTCAGTGGCCTAGTCTGATGAGAAAACTCATGAGCTTGGCAGGTAGAAGAACTAGCGAATTCTTGTGAATTTGGTAAGAACTCGCCAATTTTGCAAACTATAAGAAGTTCTCTGAACGATATAATACGGATGAGTTAACAGGACCCTAGTCACCGGTGAATAATTGATGATGAATCTTATGCAAATAATGGCGATTTTAACAAATAAATACCCCTTACAAATAAAAACTCATTCGTAAATTCCTACTATATGTTGCACATTTAGAGCCAATGCTAATTCATGTACTTCAATATATGTTTACGGAATTTATGTGTACTGATAATGGAGGGCAGTAGCAACTTATAACAACTAATTTACTGGTGATCCAGACCGACTCATATCACTCAAGAGGTAGTGACGTATTACTCTTGTAACCCTACGATTACTTATCATTGTAAACCTTCAATTTCTTTACACATCACCTCTGTAATCGGTGCAACAGTTTCAGGCTGAAGGAGTAGAAAGATATCTTTCATCGTGCCTAATTCAAAGCTTTACCAAAACAAATCAAGCAGATCTTGGCTGACCTTGGTTTCCTGTGTATGAAATTGCTGAGGCTCTTCGACTGTTAAAGGAACAAATAATGGAGAAAGAAATGACATGTTTGCAGATTTTGAGCTAGAGGAGAAATAAAGAAGACGGAGTATCAGCATGGTATCAGGGGAAGAGTTGCTGAAAACCAAAGCAACCAGTGGAATCAATGCCAACTTTTTTTATTCGTGTAAGAAACCTGAAAACTGACTGATAGGAATTTAGGTTGGTGGATCTTCGAAAAGAAGTATCACGAAAAGATAGGGGGAAGGATTTTCAAATTATTTAACATTAACTTAAAAAGTATCCTGATAATTGCACCTAAGGTTCAAATAAAAAGGTGAGCGAAGGATTTTTTAGGTTATTTAAAATTAATTATGTATTTTTGTTCTATACAGTAATGTGTTTCTTGAGAGGCACTTAATTGTATTACAAACAAGGACACATTGGGTCTATAGATGAATAATTACAGTGTTGTACAAATATTAAGCATTGTCAAAATAAATGTTAAATTAAATAAACAATAAAAAAAGTCAATATAATATTAATTATAATTCTATTGTGAGAGAAATTTAAAGAAATAAATAGTTTGTGTTCTTAATTCATTAGTAATCTTCATACTTTTAAATAAAATAAATCAAAAGAATTGAATGTTTAGTATTAGCCTACAAATGTATAACAAATGTATAGGAGTTCATCAAATAATAGAGAAAATTTATAAAATAGAACATCGCTTGTGTGCAATCATCTTTTTGTTTCCTTGCATAATTTTGAGAGTATTTTACTACGCCAAGATTTTTTTTTGAAAAACTCAAAAGTACTATATAGATTGCCATTTCAGAGGTGTGTTACCTTAGAAATACTTGTTTAACTTAAAAGATTGACGTAATGTTTGACTATTTATATAGTTATAAGCAATAACAATCAATAAAAAAAAAAAAAGTTTTAAAAATGTAAAGTGAAAATAAAATAAAAATATTTATGCATTAATATATTATATGTTATTAAAAGAAATTCAAGCAAAATTTTAATGTGAAACTATAAATTATTTCTATAATTTTGTCTCAAGACTTACTTTCAAAATATAATTAAAAATATTGTACTCGTTGACATAATTAAGAATATTCATATTAGTGTATTAAAATTAACAAATATCTATAAAAGAACATAAGAATTATGCTTATGCTTTAATTGCATGGTATATTTGTTCAATAATTCTCCATCATGTCCTCTAAAGAGCATTTTGAGAAATATGTAGTGGAATTAGTTGGTTGTTATAGTCATATTAATTTTAGGACTTCGTATTGTTCTCAATGTAGGTTTTTTTTTTTTTTTTTTAAAGAGGTTGTGAAGATAGTGTTTATACTCTTTTTACTGGTCTGGTAGTGGACTTTTTACTCGTCTGTCAAACCCTATACAAATTCCTTGTTTCAACAAATAAATTTGGTGTTCTTTTCAAATTTATCTTTGAAATTTGATTTTCTTCAAAAATTTGTCTTTGAAAGCACTTGTGACTATGCAATGTAATGGTTTGAAGCATTTTCATTGACAAAATGTTTAGTGCATATGAATCTATTGTACAAAAACTTATATTAAATAAATTATGATTTGTGGATGGTTTTTTTCCTGCTTTGTCTACTATATACTTCTAGATTTTATCAAGTGTATGCAGTGATAAATCTTTTGCTACTTATAATTTGGGATGAAATTCAGCTAATTAGTTTTATGCAATTTTGTGCTTTTTCAACTTTAGTTGTGGCCAAACAAAAAAAAATGCGGCTGAGATTTTGCTTCACATGTAACTAATATATTGTAATGTCCCCATCTTTTTAGCCTCTCAATGAAGTTCTTAGCCTTTCATTCTTTGAAGACTAAGTGGAGAAATAAGGTGAAATAATTAAATTAATTTCTTATAAAGTCATTAAATAATTTAAAAATTAAAAGGTGACTTTATATTTAATTAATTTAATTTAAAAGTGACTAAAATAAATATTAAATCATAAGTCACTAAAATAATATTATATTATATGGAAAAGGGAATCTTCTAGAAACACAACTAATTATTGTTGGAAAGGAGGAAGCTTCTAAAAAGTGCAATAAAATAATATTTTATGTTCTTCTAGAAGGGGTGAAGGAATAGAATAAATAGAGGAGAAAGCCTCATTGTAGGGCATCCAAATTTGATATTGACATTTGCTTGTGCACTTGTGGAGCCAAGGGTTTTTGCAGGACATTTCAATTATTGAGAACGATAATTCTCTTTGATTAGCAACTTTGAGGCTATGAAACTATCAACTAATATTGTTGCATTTGTTGGAGGTGATATTTCACTCATCTCATTGAAGCTTATTGAGTTTTTGCAGCAATTCATGAAGAAGATACACTTCAAATTTAAGGGTCATTCAATGCCCTCATTTTATCTCCACTTTAGAAGGAGTTAAGCAACTAATTTGGAGGCATATTAGAAATTTTATACCCATCTGCTACAGGAATCGTGAACAGTGTCATCGCCATAGGAATCATGAATGGTGTTATCACTACGGTGGTCATGAATAGTATTGCTACAATGTTGTGAACAATATTGCTACAGTGCATGACATATTCTGATCAATTTTAAAGTTGTCTACCAATCTTAGGTTCCCTTCATTTTATCTTCATGTTTATGCATTATCTAAAAATACATCTACATGGTTCTATATGGACAGTCTAGTTAGATTGTTGAAGGCATTGTAACCTGATTTTATATCAAAAAAAATATATCAACAAAGTATTAATTTTGAAGTTTGAAATATGATGTTAGTTTGCATGCCAACTGTTTGACATAATGTCACTTGGTTGTAAGTGTTAATTTGCATTGAATAGATGTCATATATTGCATCAAGAAAAACCAAAAAAAGAGTTACATTCATGTTAGGTGTAGACTAAGTGGAAGAGAAGTCATATTTCAGTCATCCTATGATATTATAAGTCATCTTTCTTACTCTGAAAACAAACTGAAAATAAAATCAGTCGTATATCCCTCTACTATACAAGTGTTTGACAAAATTTCTAAAAGTGAATATAGCAAGTTTCAATCAGATTAGGATAGGGATATTATAGTGGTGTCAGAGCTTTCATCCTATCATCCTGTGATCAATCAAACAGTAGATGAGTGAGAGAGAAATCAGATGTTATAACAAGGAACAACAGAGACAACAATATCAGAATCCTTAGGTTGAAGGGGATACATTCTAAGAAGCATTAAGAGAAAGAGATACTGGCAAAACAGTTCAAAATATGGCAGAAGAAGAAAATAGGGATGCAAGAGCTGAAAGAAAATTTGATACCATGCTTGATATGATGACACACTTATTAGCAAAAATGGATCAGCAAGCCACTCAAAATCAAAACACAGCTGAATATAGTGGAGTTAATGAGGAAAGGTCTATACATCACGCTGAAGATAGTAGAGTATTAGCCCCTGGGCCTCTTTTTCCCACCTTTACACCAAGAGAAGAAAAACCACATGCTACTTTAGTTGTTTCTTTTGAAGAGGAAGCTAGACAAGCCTACTTTGAGTATACCACTCTCCCTCCTAATATGAGAGAAATATGGACATTTGATCAATTCATGAATCAAAGAAATAGGAGAGGAGGAAGGAATGATCACTATGCTCTAAGAAATGACTATCAATAAACACTTGGTAAGATTTCCATGCGTTACTATGATGGAAGTAACAAATGCACAGGTAGGTCTTGGGTTCAAAAGCTTGATAATTATCTTTCTTTGAGACCAATGCCTGAAGAGGATGCCATAAGATTTGTCACACTACATCTTGAAGGAGTTGCTCACAATTGGTGGTATCATGGGTTAGCACTCTTGGACACAGCCTTATCACTACATATGAGGAGTTTACCAATAGGCTGATTGAAAGGTTTGATGTCAAAGATCCTAAGGCGAGTTTCTGTGAATTGGCACAACTGAAATAGCATGGTTCCCTTGATGCTTATGTGAATGACTTCCAACAATTATCAGTCATGGTTCCTAATGTTAGTGAAAGAAGATTGGTGGTCTTATTTCTAGAAGGATTGATGGAGCCATTAAAGGGTTGGTTGAAAGCTTTCAATCCTCTCTCACTACAGTAAGCAATGAAGAAGGCACAAAGCATGGAGTTCACTACCCCTACCAGCAAGTTTACATCAAAGGGAATATTTTCCAATCATAACAACAAGAAGTTTCCTAAGGAGGACAAAACTAAAGGTAAGTCTACTTTTCCATTTGACCGTGAGACTCTTAATGATTTAAGGAAGAGGGAACTATGCTTCTATTGTAAGGGACCATATGATATTAACCATGACTGCCCTATTGTAAGAATTTGCTTAAGGGCAAAATTCACCCAAGAACCAAGAACTCAAACACAAGCATACAGTAGACCAAAGAAGGATATGATCAATTAATCAGAGTATGTCCGAATACATTGCTCTGTTCAGAATGTGATGTATCAACCTTTCATCCTTCATGGGATTTCCACAATCTTTAAGAAGTGCCCTATACTCATTAACTTTGATGATATAATCCTGAATTATGTCATAATTCTTAGGATCTACGAGAAGTAGATCATCCTCAATCTGAAATCCCTTTTCTTCATCCACTTTACCATACAACTGTTCAAGTTTATCCCAAGCTCCCTTAGATTTTGAACAATTTTTAATGTGGAAGAGAAGATCGCTATGTACACAACTCCTGATAGCACCTAAAGCTTGTTGGTCTTGAATTTGCCAATTAATGAGTTCTTTAGCATCAGTAGGTTTAGTGATTGTACCATCAACATATAAACTATATCCTTTTTCCATTAATCTACTCCATGCAATATCTTTCCAAGTAGAATAGTTGCGTGAAGTTAGAGGAGGACATTTAAAACCCATGATGCAGAAATGAAAGAGCACAAAATAGAGACACAAAAAAAACACTGTACACACCCCCCCTATTCACTCAATCAAAAGACCCCCCCAAAAAAGATGCTTTTGGCACTTGATAAGTAGTGCGTTTACAATGAGCCACTTGTCAAAAATGACCAAAGTGGACTGTTTGATTTGGCTTTTACAACTGCCTTATGAGGCTGAAATCTGTCACTTAAGCACTGTAGTTTACTGAAAAAGAAGGAAAGCTTACAATGCCAAAGAAGGCCTAATTCTGAAAGTGAGAAATTTGTCCACACAACCCTAGAATCTGACTTCAGATCTAGAAAGTAGACAAAAAAATACGCACTTTCAAAAAAAATGGAACCTGAAAAAGTGACCTGAGATGCCCGTACGAAGCTTCTGAAGTTGCAAAAGGCAGGATTATGCAGGTACAGTCGCCAAAAAATGCAAATTCTACAAAATCTGTGCACCAAAACCAGAAAACAACACCACCTATGGAAAATTTAGGAAATTCTACCTGATTTCAAAAAAAATTGCACCTGAATCGGAGGTCAAATGCTCGAGTTATGACCTCGTGAAGACAGGCTGCCAAATTGAAAAGCAATTTGGAGAGGGGTCTGGAGGAGAAACTGCGAAGTTAAATTTGACGGTCAAACGACCGCCAACGCAATTGTAAAATTCCCTGCAGTGACGTTCAGATGGGCGTCAAATTTAGCCCAGTGAAATGATGACGTCAGCAAGAAAAAGCGCTTTGTGCTAACGTGTCAGTCTGAGTTGTCAGTCTGTACTGACGCGTGGCAATTTCCTACGCTGACGTGGAAAATGTAGATTCGGCTGCCCACGTGGCAACGTGTCAATTTCGGATTGGAGGATGTTTCAAAATGCTGACTGTTTGATCTGGCGATTGTTTGGGCGCCGCGTGGCACGGGGTATCCTTCGTGGATGCCGAACTGGCCACAGGCGGGAATCTAAAATCCTACGGATGGCGAAAAGTTTGATGCCGGAAAATTGAAGATCAAACCCTCACCAAAATCGTTTACAGCATCCCTGGAACCAAGTCTGCGGGCGGTATCTGCTGTCTGCACCCACCCGCAGACTTGGTTTTCTGGTCGCGGTTTAACGAAATCAAATTGTGCAATGTGGGCACTAATTGAAGATTTTGATTCAAACCAGAAATTTGAAATTAATGATTTAGAATAAGAAAAAATCTAAACATGATGAAGAATTAGAGAAAGAAGTGAAGCTTAAAGAGGCTCATCTCACAAGTATTCAGCGATAAGGGTTTTTTAAGATGCAAGGGGTTCTTGTTGGTCAAAAGATTATTACCCTTCTCAATACAGGTGCGGCACATAATTTCATTGATGCTAGGCTTGTTGAGAGGTGTGGTATACACACTGAGGAGTTTGAGGGAATTTGAGTTAAGGTTGTTGATGGTTACACTCTTAGGTGTGATAAGATGATTTCAAATTTGCCCATGTGTTTGAATAATTATGAGTTCAAGGTAGAATCTTATGTGGTGCACATGGGAGACACAGATATGGTTTTGGGAATGACATGGTTACATGACATAGGAATATTCACCGTCAACCTTCATGAGATGGAAATGAGATTTGAGGTGGATGGAAAAACTGATGTGTTGAAAGCACTTAGAGACACTAGTTGCAAAACTATTTCTTTTAGGAAAATGGAATGTCTCTTGCATCATAACATGATTAAGTGGGTAACAGGTTGTATTTTGAAGCCAACATGGGACGAGTAGCAAAAACCTATTTATCCTTCTAGTATACAAGAGTTGAGGATCAAACATGATAAGGTCTTTAGTGAGATTCCACCCAGTAGACCTCCAGATAGAGGGATAGAGCACATCATCGAATTGGAGGAGGTTGCTAAGCCCATGATAGTCACTCCCTATAGGCACCCTAAGTAGCTCAAAGATGAGATGGAAAAAACTATCAAGGAGTTGCTATCTATGGGGCATATTAGACCAAGTTGCTTCATCAGTGGTATTGGTTAAAAAGAAGGATGGTGCTCTAAGGATGTGTATTGATTATAGAATGCTTAACAAGAGAACAATCAAGAACAGATATCCCATCCCAAGGATTGATGAGTTGATTGATGAATTGCATGGTGTCAAGTACTTCTCCAAAATTGATCTGAGATTAGGTTACCACCAAATTCACGAGAAGACAACTTTTTGTTGCCACTATGAACATTTTGAGTTTGTGGTTATGTCGTTTGGGCTAACCAATGACCCTGCTACATTCTAGTCTACTATGAATAGGGTATTTCATTCATAGTTGAGGCGATTTATGTTAGTCTTTTTTGATGATATCTTGGTTTATAGCAGGACATGGGAAGAGCATCTTACACATCTTGACATAGTTTTGGGTATTCTTGGTAATGAGTCTCTATATGACAAGGAATCTAAATGTGACTTGGGCATGACAAAAGTATTATATTTGGGTCACATCGTTAGTGCAGAAGGAGTTCGGATGGATCCGGATAAGGTCAAGGTAATTTTTGAGTGGCCTACTTCGACGAATTTGACACAACTTAGAGGATTTTTGGGCTTATGTGGATTCTATCACAAATTTGTCAATGGTTATTCGCAGCAACACTTACAAATTTGACCAAGAAAGGGACTTTTGTTTGGACTCATGAGGCACAAAAAAGCTTTGAGATGTTTAAAAAACTTATGACTACTTGCCTAGTGCTTGCATTACCTGATTTCATTAAACCCTTTGAGTTGTAGTGTGACGCTTCAAGTGAGGGGATTGGAGTTGTTCTTATGCAAACAAACATCCAATTGCATATGAGAGCAGGAAGCTGAAAGGTCCTAAGAGGAGCTATAATATATATGACAAGGAAATGTTGGCCATTATACATGCGTTGGCCAAGTTTAGGCAGTACTTAGTGGGTAGTAAGTTCATTGTAAAAATAGACCATAATAGCTTGAGACATTTCCTTGGGCAGCAGGATCTTAATCACCATCAGCAAAAGTGGGTAAGCAAGTTGCAATCTTATGACTTTGACATTTCTTTTCTCAAAGGTTTACAGAATATAGTCGTTGATGCCTTGTCTCGTCAACTACATTTGAGCTCTATGGCTGAGGTTTCAGAGGATTGGAGTCCTTTGATTGTGGCAGAATAAGCTAAGGATTCTTAGGCTTCAGGTATTATTGACAGGTCACTACAGGATGGTAGGTACATAGTGGTGAATGATCTTATCATTTACAAAGGAGGATCTTCTTGACTCCAGGATCAGAAGTAAAGAACATATTATTGAGGTTCTTTCATGATTCACCATTGGCAGGCCATCTTAGGTATTTCAAAACCTATCGACAGGTTTGGGAGAGGTTCACTTGGAGGGGACTAAAATCTGATGTTCTACAATATGTTAGGGAGTGTGTTGTTTGTCAGCAGAACAAGTAGGACCATACATATCTTGTTGATTTATTACAACCACTTCCAATTCCATATAGGAAGTGGGAATGTATATCCATGGACTTCATCACAAGGTTGCCAAAAGTGCAAGGTAAGGATTGTGTATATGTGGTGGTTAATCACTTGACCAAGTTTGCACATTTCTTTCCGGTCACTATTTCATATTCAGCCACACAGGTTGCCAAACTAATTTTTTGTGAGGTGTTTAGATTGCATGGATTACCATGAAACATTGTTAGTGACTGAGACAATCGGTTTATGAGCAATTTCTAGCAGGAGATTTTTAGATTGTGTGGGATCGAGCTTTCTCCAAGTATTAGTTACCACCCTCAGACAGATGGATGGACGGAGATAGTCAACAAATGGGTGGAAGGGTACCTTTGAAATTATATTACTGGGCAACAAAAAGGGTGGGTTAAGTGGATATACCTTTGTGAGTACTACAACAATACCACTTACCATCTTTTATATTTAGATGACACCATTCATGGCCTTGTATGGTTATGAGGCTCCTATCTTTCTTGATTTGTTGATGAGTAACAACAGAGTGCCTAGTGCTGGAGACATGTTATAGGAAAATCAAGATATCATGAGGGCTCTTCGTGAAAACATTCGGAAGGCACAAAACTAGCAAAAAAAATATGTAGATCATAAGAGAGTGGAATGCTCTTTTGAGTTTGGGGACATGGTGTATTTGATGTTGCAGCCCTACAAATAGTCTACTCTAAAGAAGAGTGGTGTAGAGTGATACTCTAGACCTTTTTAGGTCACTAGGCATGTGAGTGAGGTGGCTTACGAGCTAGAGTTGCCAGTAAACAACAAAGTGCACAATATTTTCCATGTATCACACCTCAAGATGGCATTGGGACATCATGTGGTTCCTTCTATGGTTCTACCACCCTTAGATGATAAGGGTAAGTTGATTTTGATACTAGAGGCTATATTAGATTTTAGAGAGAAGCAGTTGAGAAGTCATGCCATTAGAGAATATTTGATTAAATGGAAGGACCTACCTATTGAGGATGCTACATGGGAGAGTGAAGAGATTCTGCAACATCTAGAGTTGAGATTACTTGGGGACAAGCAATTTCCAAAGGGGCAGACTGTAATGTCCCCATCTTTTTAGCCTCTCAATGGAGTTCTTAGCCTTTCATTCTTTGAAGGCTAAGTGGAGAAATAATTAAATTAATTTCTTATAAAGTCATTAAATAATTTAAAAATTAAAAGGTGACTTTATATTTAATTAAAAAGTGATGAAAATAAATATTAAATCATAAGTCGCTAAAATAATATTGTATTATATGGAAAAGGGAATCTTCTAGAAGCACAACTAATTATTGTTGGAAAGGAGGAAGCTTCTAGAAAAGTGCAATAAAATAATATTTTATGTTCTTCTAGAAGAGGTGAAGGAATAGAATAAAAAGAGGAGAGAGCCTCATTATAGGGCATCCATATTTGATAGTGACATTTGCTTGTGCACTTGTGGAGCCAAGGGTTTCTGCAGGACATTTCAGTCATTGAGAATGATAATTCTCTTTGATTGGCAACTTTGAGGCTGTGAAACTATTAGCTAATATTGTTGCATTTGCTAGAGGTGATATTTTAGTCATCTCATCGAAGCTTATTGAATTTTTGCAGCAATTCATGAAGAAGATACACTTCAGATTTAAGGGTCATTCGATGCCCTCATTTTATCTGCACTTTGGAAGGAGTTAAGCAGCTAATTCAAAGGCATAATAGGAAGTTTATACCCATCGCTATAGGAATCGTGAACAGTGTCATTGCTATAGGAATCGTGAATGGTGTTATCACTACAATGGTTGTGAATAGTATTACTACAATGCTATGAACAATACAGCTACAATGCATGACAAATTATAATTAGTTTTAAAGCTACCTACCAATCTCAGGTTCCCTTCATTTTATCTTCATGTTTATGCATTATTTGAAAATACATCTACATGGTTCTGTAGGGACAGTCTAGTTAGATTGTTGAAGGCATTGTAACCTGATTTTATATTAGAATTTTTATATCAGCAAAGTATTAATTTTGAAGTTTGAAATATAATGTTAATTTGAAAGCCAACTGTTTGACATAATGTCACTTGGCTATAAGTGTTAATTTGCATTGAATAGATGTTATATATTGCATCAAGAAAAAACAAAAAAATAGTTGCATTCATGTTAGGTGTAGACTAAGTGGAAGAGAAGTCATATTTCAGTCATCCTATGATATTAGAAGTCATCTTTCTTATTCTAAAAACAAATTGAAAATAAAATCAGTCATATATCCCTCTATTGCACAAGTGTTTGACAAAATTTCTAAAAGCGACTATAGCAAGTTTCAATCAGATTTGGACAGGGATATTATATATATGACTTAATTGTATGTAGACCATATATGAGGAGTGTTAAACTTATATTTGTATTAGAAACTAGAATGGTCAATGAACCATAAATGGAAAATTAATGCTTATGTCATGTATTCCATTAAGCTTATTAACTTGGAATTTAAACCATAAGTTTGTTGCCTTTCTAATACAGACCTTGCTTCTTGCCATATATCAAAACAATAAAATATAATACAATTAAAGGAAAAATCTTCTATCTTCTAAAAGTGTACTCATTAATAATTAAGCATGAAAACTCGTATGTACACATGCTTGAACTTGTTTAAAATCCATACAACATGATATCTACGATAGCAATTTGAAGCCCCAATACAATAGGCCACACAATTACAAAATTCATAAAAATGCATAGCCCAATTCAATGATTTTTTATTTTCTTGTCCCTTCATCTCCCACAATATATCAAGAAATTGCATTGTTCATGATATAAACTAGGCAAAAGAATCAAGTCACAATGAGGTTAGATATCGAGAAAGAATATTGCAACTTATCATTAACAATTTTGCCTTTCTTGTCATTATATAATGTGGCAATAGTATTTTTAAGTTGTAGTTTCAAAAATAGTCATAGCTCTTATTAAGATGATCAAGTTCAAGCTTGGACTTAGAGAAACTCTTCTAGCTTAACATCTCAACCCACGTCTATTAGGATGTCCATGAAGTTGAATCATTAGACAATGCTACACCAAGCTCAATGAAATTTGTCAGTGCTACCATTTTTGAAATTGTAGTTTAATGGACTTTTTCAAATACAACCACTTGGCCACCACTTGACAACCAATCTTTAGGGATAAAGCCTTCCAAGCAACTACAAAAATCAAGATGGTTGTAGTTGCAACTTTCATTAGAGCTACAAAAACCATATGTAGCACATTGATCTATAGGACGAATTCCCACCACAATTCCTCAAGAGTTAATTTGGAGAAAATTAGGGATTCTTGTCATCAATTTATAGCTGAAATACAAACCAAAACTTATATTGTCAATGCTGACATTGAAGCAATCTCCAATAGTTGTCTCAAGAATTCCAATGAAAGTTTTTTTGTTTTGGTTTCCACTCTCCCATGTCAGCACAAATTGCTTAGCCCAACATGGTCCAGTTGGAAGGACATAAGCCCAAGAGCGGGATTCATTGAGTTTTTCCAATATATGATATTTTGACATTCTCCAAACCTCATCCTAACAATCAACTATCTATAGCATAGTCAAAACTATGCCAAATACTTTTAGTTTTGTTATCATTGCTCAATATTATTAAGTACAAGAATCCAATAGCATCATCTGCGAGAATTTATTCGATAGGCTGGCCAACCAAAGAGATGTTCCCTTTGAATCAAACAGTCCCAATTTACCTTCTTTACATAGCTTCAAAATAGCATGCTTGTTTCTCGCATGTCTCTCCCTATTAGCTACCCATATGACCTTTTTCTAATATGTTTGCATATGAAATCTGTCAATATACTAGTGATTGCTTCCACTTTGGCTGAAGAATTTGAATTCAAAGTTGTCTTTTAATGATATTATTGTCTAATTCGTAATAGGTGAGTGGCCCAATGGAAGGGAGTCTCCCTTATCAGTACTAACAGATAACAATATATAGTTTATTTGTTATTTTGGCTTCCCTCCCAACACTTAGTAACTGTAATAATAGTTGCTCTAAATTCTAAATATGTTAATGGGAAAATAGAAAGAACAACCTAAACTAGCTAGTCATAAATTGGAAAAATGCCATGCACATAAGAATGAACAACACTACACAAATTAGAAAATAATATAAGAAGAAGATGAGGGATAAATTGAACCATAACTTGAAGGGAGGCGAATTTCTTACCTCAATCTTTGTTAAAAAATGGAGGTAACAAAATATTCAAAGCTTCATACACCTGATGTGCAACCTAGCTTAGGAGATGCTTCTAAGAAGAGAGAAGATTGTGTAAGTATGTGAAGACTGTATAAGTATGTGAATGTTCTGGATTTTGGAATTCGCAATCCCGATGGCTAATGCAGATAGTTCTCTTCTGGAAACTACATTAATCCCACCTGTCGACAATAACTAATAATGTACACTTATGCAATATGACCTCTTTGTCAAGAGTAGAAGTTTTCTTTTAGATCAACTCATAATGAATACATGTTTTTACAAGTTTTCTATTAGGCCATCTCAAAATGAATATATGTTTTTAACAAGTGTCACTAGTGGTGTGTACTTACAATTGTACATTGTAATGACATTATTAAATTTGAGATGCTATTTAATAATTTAAAATCTATGTTTTAAAAAATTGTGTTTATTAAGTAGAGTTTGGATTTAGTGATTTAATGTTTTTAGGTTAGTTAGAAAGCACTTCGAAGTTATTTTGTTTGGAAAATTTAAATAAATATATTTTTTGCTTATGTATTTGAATTTACTTTTGTTTCATGATTGGAATTCTAATTAGTTTCAATGATATTCTTGTGTGATGCAGGATCATCCTAGGATAGTCTGTATTACTGGGGCTTGGAGCTCAAAATGGTGGACTGATGGTTTGTGCAGTTTGGGATATGTTCGAGACATATTAGGGAACCTTGTCCTAAGTGTGCATGATGATTGCAGTAATTGTCTTCAAAGTTAAAGCCATTTTGGTGACTGTTGGTCATGTGTTCCTGATTTATTAGCATGCCTTGGAGATTGTATTCACAAGCTTTGATTTAAGGGAACTGGCATGTTCACTCTTGGATTTGGATTGATGGATGTCATGTGGACCTATGCCTAAGGTCATGTACTCTTATATGGTCATTTGAGTTAGTTATGCATTGTAAATTTGGGGTTTGTCCTAAAATATTAAGTTATTTCATGTATTTAATGTTTGTTGCCAAGCCAAATTGTGGCTTGAGGGTGTATTTAATGTGAGTGTTAATTTAATGTAAGGGTTACTAGGTTGACTTGTGGTTTGGTTTAGTATAAGCAAGGGGGGTCTTATATTGTCTTGAGACATCAATAGATTCAATTTAGTATGGAGTGGCTTAGAGGAGCAAAGTTTAGTAGAGCTAGTAGCTAAGTGTGGGCTTGAGAAACAAGAAGGTTGCTTGGTGGCTTATGAGCACAAGTTTAGATTATTATTAGGGTTCTGATGCAGGCAAGAGGAAGAATAACTAGGGCCAAAGGCTCACCCAGCTATCCAAACCACCCTGCAAGAGTTAACACAACAGAAATGAACACAAAGAACAACAACCAAAGGAGAGAGAAGAGAAAATAGTTTTATCGATTCATCAAGATATCTTCATACATGCCCAGCTATAAGGCCTTCTAGGTTACAACCAATTATAATACATTCAGTTAAAAAGATCCAACAACAAATTCACACTTTTAGTTATGCTCCCTAATCTGCTCTCTGTGAAGCTTGCCTAATTCTAAGCCTGAACATTCTATGTATACTTGCCAAAATGGCTTACAGATCATTCTAGAATCATTACATAAGAGGAAGGCTGACCCAACAATGGTCTGGACTCATCCCAAGAAAAGATCTTAACATAAATGTTGTGAATGAAATAAATCCCACAAGTCGGCTCACAAAATCACATCCAAATACTGACACTCGGCATACACTAGGTAACTCAGCACATGAAGAAACACTCAGCATGCTTTGAGTAAGGTGGCACATGAAGAAACACTCGGCATACACTGGGTAAGTCGACACACGAAGACACACTCGGCATACACTAAGTAACTCAGCACATGAAGAAACACTCGGCATACACTGAGTAACTCGACACATGAAGAATCACTCGGCATACACTGGGTAACTCGACACATGAAGGAATGCTACAGTAACTCGGCACATGAAGGAAAATAGGGTTACTAGGCACATGAAGAAAATAGGATTGCTAGGCACATGAAGGAATTGCTAGGCACATGAAGGACTGCTAGGCACATGAAGGAATTGCTAGGCACATAAAGGACTGCTAGGCACATGAAGGAACTACTAGGTGAACAAAATGAGCAGGATAACAAGGCAACCCAAGATGCTCCTGCATCAGGTTCTCTACCAGATTGTGGATCTAGTCTAGCTAGGTGTTTGGAACTTATGAGGTCTCACAAAATTACTACTATAATTGCTTTGTATTTGGTCGTAACTTAAAAGGCCTTAGGGTCGAGCATATTGGATGTAAATCTTATGATTCTATTAAGAGAATTGATGTTGTTTTGGATCTAAATATTTTTTTTGTGTATATTTCATTGTGTGGTTATTTATTGTGGGCTTGGACATCTCCTTTGGGGATTCTCCTGCCTTGCACTGGGTCAAGTGGTATTAGAGTGAAGGTTGGATCTAGTGATGTTGTGGATTTGTCGCTTTGGGCTTATGAAAATCTTGGAAGATGCCTCTACGAAGATTGGACCCTATGGTGATTGATGATCTTTGTGATGCTATGGAGACTAGTATTTCATAGAAGGTCAAAGACGATTTCAGATCCAAGATGGAGTTGATGGAGAATTATATCATGAGAGCTATTGTTGGTGTGCCAAGGAATGTGGGTACTAAAGATGGTTATGAGGAATTTGTTGAAGACTTGAAGATGCTAGATCTAGTGGTGAAGACAAAGTTAATCGCATGGAGAGACCTGTGGAAGACAAAACTAATATGTTGGGTAGATTTGGAACTCACTTGAAGTTAAAGCATAAGAAGGATGTTTTTAAT
Source organism: Cupressus sempervirens (assembly GCA_028749045.1). NCBI lineage: Eukaryota > Viridiplantae > Streptophyta > Pinopsida > Cupressales > Cupressaceae > Cupressus > Cupressus sempervirens. The sequence goes on from CM053784.1 coordinate 652,209,566, forward strand.
TTCTCAAGTACTTTAAATCCCGAAGACCTAATTAATTGGATTGGTGAATTGGAAGAATACTTTGAATTAGAGGACATTAGAGATCCTCTTAGAGTGAGGATGGCACAAACTAAATTGAAAGGGCGTGCTTCCCTTTGGTGGAAATAATTGCAAAGAGATAAAGAAGAAGAGGGTAAAATGAAGATCACTAGATGGTAAAAAAATTGAAGGATAAGTTTATTCCTTCTTATTAAGAACTTGAGTTGTTTAAAAGATTGCCAAATCTAAAACAAAAGGATATGACTATGAAAGATTATACTAGGGAGTTTTACAAGTTGACTATTTGGTTTGAGCATACAAAAAAATCTAAATAAAAGGTGGCTATATATATGTATGTATGTATGTGTATTAATGGCCCAAGATTCATTATTCGAGATTAGATTGGTCTGCTGAGGATTGATTTAGTTGAGGATGCTTATCAGTATGCTCTGAGGGAAGAAGCGAAGTTGAAGAGAAGACATCAAGGTAATTCCCATGGGAAGGAGAAGAAGGAAATCTCTGAGAAGGATAAATAGATTGTTGAAGATGAACCAAAACCTGTTGAGTAGAAGAGAAGAACAAGTAAATTTGCATTTAAGGGTACTTTCTACAAATGTGGTCAAGAAGGTCATAGATCTTTTGAGTGTTCCTAAAAGGCTGGTGATAAAAGAGTTGTTGAGGTGAATGAGAAATATGGATTTAGTGAATGAGCCTGAGGTAGAGGGGGATAATTTTTTGATTTAAAGTGTATTGTTTGGTAAGAAGGTGTTGGAACCTAGTCAAAGGAGGAATTTGTTCAAGACTCATTAGAAATCTAGAGGTACATATTGGAATGTGATTGTAGATGGTGGTAGTACTGATAACTTAGTTGCTAAAGAGATGGTCCAAAAACTTAGTTTGAAGAGAGTGAGACATCCTTGTCCTTATGGGATAAGTTGGTTACAAGATGAACGTGCTTTTGAAGTAAAGGAACAATGTGTTGTTGATTTTCATAGTGGACAGTATATTGATCGAGTGTTGTGTGATATTGTGGACATGGGTAACTATCACATATTATTATAGACCTTGGTAGTGTGATTGTAGAGCTATGCATGATTATGTCGAGAACATATTTATTGTTGAGAAGAATGATAGGAAACATTCCCTAATTTCTTTGAAAAATGCAGAACTTGGTAGGAGGAACCTAAGTTTTAGTAATCAAGTTAAGTTGAAGGATTCCCAAAGGGTTAGAGATTGGTGTGGAAAGTAAACCTATGGTACATCGAGGAAGAATGTGAACAAGCAAAGAGAGCAATTGTTTATTGTAGGAAATGATCTATAGTAGTGGAACAAAGGAAAGAGTGTGCAAGTTGATGTGGTGGAGGACATGTATGTGAAGAACTAGTTTGGGGTTTATGTGTTGAACCCTAAAAGATGTTCTTCCAACTATTAAGAACGTCTTTCTTTGTACTTGGGGTGTCTGATGCAAGAGCATCCTAGGGTAGTTTGTAATCCTATATGTAGGGGCTTTGAGCTTAGAATAGTGGACTAATGGTTTGTGCATTTGAGGATATGTTTGAGACATATTAGGAAACCTTTTCGTAAGCATACATGATTATTGGAGTAATCACCTTGAAATTAGGGCCATTTTGGTGACTCTTGGTCACATGTTCCTGATTTACAGCAAGATCTTGGAGATTGTATTTGCAAGCTTCGATCTGAGGGAGTTAACATATATGCTCTTGTATTTGGATTGATGGATGACACATGGATCTATTCCTAAGGGCATGTACTCTTATGTTGTCATTTGAGTTAGTTATGCATTGTAAACTTGGGGCTTGTCCTAAAGTATTTAGTTATTTCATTTATTTAATGTTTGTTTCCAAGTCAACTTGTGGCTTGAGGGTGTATTTAATGTGAGTGTTAATTTAATGTAAGGGTTTCAAGGCTGACTTGTGGCTTGGTTTAGTATAAGTAAGGGGGGTCTTGTCTTTTCTCAAGAAATCAATGGATTCAATTCAACATGGAGTAGCTGAGAGGAGCAAGTTTAGTAGAGCTAGTAGCTAAGTGTGGGCTTGCGAAACAAGAAGATTTCTTGGTGGCTTGCGAACACAAGTTTAGATTATTTTTGGGTTGATCTACCACATTGTGGATCTGGGCTAGCTAGATGTTTATATCTTGTGAGGTCTTTTTGGTGTAACCTGAAAGGCATTACAGTCAAGCATGTTGGATGTAAATATTATGATTCTATCAAGAGAATTGATGTTGTTTAGGATTTGAATATTTGTGTTGTTGTGTATATTCCATTGTGTGGTTATATACTAGAGGCTTGGACATCTCCTTTGGGGATTCTCTTGCCTTGAACTGCATCATTTTGGTAAATGTAGTGTATTTAATTATGTTTTTTATTAATTATAATTATTAGTAAAAAAGTACTATAAGATCCTTTTTGAATTCATTTCTTGTAATTAATAATTTAAATCATACCTATGAAACAATTAGAAGTTACCATTTTATTATTATTATTATTATTAACATTAGTGTAGTTTCAGTTGGATAAAATGCACTAAAGGTATTTGTATATATAATACTTTATATATATATGAGATATATCTTAATGCATTTAATATATATTTATGTATGTATACGATATATGTATACATATGTGTATACACACACACACACACACACACACATATTATATATGTGTATGTATGTATGTATGTACATGTATATATATGTGTATATGTGTATATATATGTATATATATGTATATATGTGTGTATATGTATATATATATATGTGTGTGCTTATATATATATACACACATACATACATATATACATACATACATACATGCATGCATGCATGTATATATAATATGTATGTATATGTATATATCTACATACATACATACATACATAAATGCATGCATGCACACACACACACACACACACACACACACACACACACACATATAAGTCAATATCTTACTCTTTATCATGACAATAAATAAATGTTATTGATAACTAATGATAGTTAAAGAGACATGTCTCTATGGAGACTAATCATATACATATGCTTTGAAGGTAACTTGAAACACACATAAATTCTATAAGTGTTATAATAAGTTATACAAAAGATAAAATAGTTTGATTTCAACATCGTACTAGAGCAGGTTGCAAATATAAGAAAGAATTACAACATAAGAAGGAAATAATTTGTAGAGTTGCAAAAGAAAAGATAACCTCTCTCTTTATGTTGGAATTACAATAGGAAAGGTAAACTTCTGAGGGGTGAGGGGGGTGGGGGTTGAACCAGTAGTTCGAACTTGGACCCATAAAAATTTCACCATACATCTACCTCATGCATTCAATGAGTAAACTAAATTAACATGTAAAGCATATACATCTAAATCATATAACCATGTAAGCATTCACACACATAACACCAGATATGATTACCTAGAAACCTTCCAAATGAGAAGGTAAAACTAGGGTGGGGATGACAGCCACAAATCTTCACTATTGTGGTAATAAAGTGTATCCAATGAAGGTTACAATGTTTTGACCATGAAACATGATCTACCCTATGAAAGGTCTACCCTGTTAATGGCTTACAAAGACCATTAGGTCTCACCTTGTTAGAGGATTTCAAAAACTTGTTAGAAGTGTGCCTTGTTAGAGGACTTCAACTTACAACTAAGTAAGCACCCTATTAAAGGATTTCATACAGCCTGTTAGGACTACTCTATTAAGAGATTTAACTGAAATCACCTATTAAAATGTCTTAGCATAAATCATGCAATTAGCACTTGCTTTCTTGATTACAAATCACCTCTAAACAATGTCTTCTTGATCCTTCATGATCAGATGTCTCAATGTTATATCCATTTCTTTATTCTCTATTCTTCTATAGCTAATTCTGCAATTCACTCTTTCTTCATAACTTCTAAGTCACCATGAATTCTCTACATGCAAACTATCATGTTCGCTCCTTCAATTCCTTACTCGCTCACTTACTCTCTTACTTAATAGTTTAGGGTTTCATCCTCCTTAAGAAGACTTAGGTGACTTAGGGTTGAATCTACGGCTGAGATTCATCCATTTTGCCACTTAATCCTTCCCATTTTTTGATTGGTTACATGTAATAGCATAGGGAATCCAAATAAAGGTTCATCCTTATCTTTAAAATATCAAAATATAATCTTACGTTGTCTAAAAAATGGTTTACATAGTTGTTTGTGCCATTATAAACAAATATGTCAAAACTGTGTCACTCAGCATATGAAGTCTCTGATGCTCGATATGCATTTTTCTGTATACTATGACTCAACACCTACATTACTTGACATCCACTCTTTACTTGGTTCCTGAATCACTTGGCATGGTCTATCTGTTCAACACTTAAGCAACTTGACACTCATTGCAACTTGACATGGTCTATTATTTACATGTTGTGCCTGACATGTATTACTAGTTTGGCATGAACTAAGTAAATGGCTTAAGTGTGTTGACACTCACTTGTCAAAACCAATCTGAGATCAACAATCTCCCCCTTTGACACGAGTATTAAAAACACTTGAATATACAATACTATCCTTAATCTCTCAAGCATAACATGTCCATGACTCGACTTATAAACAAAATTTCAAAAATTTGCAAATAACTTGTATACCTCAAAATTTGATAACTTCCCTTGAGTTAATATGTTTGTTTTCTATCCAAAATCTATGCTCCTTTCTGAGTGAATGTTTCTCTGCTTATACACTGTGACATCAATGCATTGTGTTACTGATACTCTTTCATCTGATATGCTCTCCCTTAGCTGATATTTGTCCCTTTTTTCTATTTCTCCCCCAAAAATGTATATCTCCCCAATGATATATCTCTACTCTATTATATTCTCCCTACTGCTATGCTCCCCTTTTCTTATTTCTCTCCCTTTTGTTCACACTACCCCATATTATATTTCTCCCCCTTTTCAACACTTATGTCAAATAGGCTATACACCTATGGTGTGTTTGTCCAAAAAATATTTTTGGACATCCATTATGATCTTTAGGGCTACATCCTAGTTATCACACGCAACATCCAATGAATTAACTTGGATTGCAAGCTTGGCAGCAAGGTGTTTAAGACCATCTAAAGTAGAAAGATTGGGGTCTTTCTTCAATAGAGTTTCAGCATAGCCTAGCTCCTTGTGCATTATCCTCATATGTGGGGTGAGGGTTGCTTGTATGCTTGTTAATTTGGCTCTAATGTTAGCCTCATCTTCTATTAAGATAGCTAACTAACTCTGCATTTGAAGCAATGTCCTAAAATGCTTCTCACTCTAAGTTGGATTTGTACGTAGTCTTGCACCTGATGTAGATATTTGGCTTTCCAGGCTCACAATGTGACTTCTGGTCTCTTGGGCGAAGAATGTAGGATTGCATAGTTTTGTGTATAGTGAGAATATATTCTCAAGTACCTTCTTCACATCCTCAACCTTGGTTGTCAATGCAACTTGTTATAGTGCCATCTCACTAGATAGTTTCTCATTTACCTTACTTTGAAACTTCTTTTGTAACCATTCCAATAGTTTTGTATTTGTATCAAGGTCTTCATTACTGACCTTCTCCACTATATTTGTCAATTGTTCTATTAGTGGCTTGGTCTCTTCAAGAGTTGTCAGACTAAATGCATATAGAAAAATGTCCTTGATGTCTTGAAAATCTTGCTTCTACCTGTGTTCTCTCCTAAGCATTTCTTGATGCTTTTTCCTTTCTAAGGCTTGCTATAAAATGCTTATTTCTTCCAATGTCATAGTATCATAATCATACTTTGCAATAACAATTTCTTCATCAAGGCTTATGTATCCATAATATATTACTTTTTCAACCTTTAATGAGCTTGGGCTTGGCACTGAGATCTGCAATGGAATAGCATCTGTGCTTGACTTCTCAAGAGTTTGTGTAGAAGGAGTGCCAGTTGCTGGTAAAGCTACCAGTGCTTGGATGGCCATTTGTTCCTTCACTTTTGGTTCTTTCTCTTTAGGCTTGCCCTGGTCTATTACTATGACTTGGATTTCACCTTGTTCTTGTGTTGTAGATACAGATGGATTTATCTATCTTGTTTCCTTTTGTTTTCCTATAGTGGTGTCTTTCTCTTCTATTGTTTTCTTCTCAATTGTATCAACCTTAGTAGATGTATCTACTGTCATTCGGATCAAAGCTTGTACATTGGTAACTGAAGGGATGATGAAAGATGGTTCTTGTGGATTGACCTTTTCCCTTGTGACATCAGTTACTACCTTTTTAATTTCTTTTACACTAACCAAAACAAGATTATCACATAGTTTGACTTGCAATGTAGATTGATCTAAGATCTTCTTTAAATTTTTTGTAGTAAGAGGATCGATGTTCTAAGCTGACATATCAAAAACATCCTTTACAGTTATAATTTTAGTAGTTTTGGTTGTGTCATGGGGAGGACTGACAGTCAACAATTGCATGTCATGCACACTTTGTTTTTCTTGTTGTTGCTCAGTTGTTGCCTTGTCATCTTCTTTCTTTTTTGTCTCTCCTCCAACTGTGTTATATTTTTCATCATCATCTTTATCATCATTTTTACCCTTTGAAGGGTTAGCTTCTCCTTTCTTGATAGTGGTTAACCCATAAATGAGTTTACATATTTGTGTTGACTTCTTAACATCTTCAATATTATTTTGGAGAACGCTAAAGGCTCTATATTTAGATGTAAACCTAACTACGTATTTCTTTACTACCTTAGCAAGTTGTGCCTTTGTCAACTTTGGCATTACTTGGGCTAGTGTTGTCTCCCTGATTTGTCTTTCCAAATTTAGACAATAATGCCATTTTTGCTCAACAATGTCATATAGGCTTTTAGGTATTGAGTTAAAAATTCTAGTGGTGTTGTCTTGAGCTTTTATATCATGGCATATAATGCCTCTTCCACTTGGTTTTTCTCCTCTTTATCCAATTTATGAAAATCAACATGACTAAAACATGATAAATCAGCATTGTTCTTGACATTTTCACATAGATTCTCAAGATCTGAGATAGGATTGTGACTCACCATCTTGAATTGGCTATTGTCATCTAATTATGTCTTCTCTTCATTAGAATCCTGTTGAGCCACATACTTCCTTCTCTGTCTTTTTTTCTCCTATCCTCCTTGCTCTATTTGTTTGGTCTTTTCCTTAGCCTTTTGTGTAGTTGCATGTGTGGTGGCCCTTGTAGTAGGTGTAGTAGGATTTGTCTGACTTGGTTTTACAATTTTGTTTTCCCTTGCCATGGGTTGTGCCTTGGCCTTCCTCTTCTTTGACTCAGTAGGAGTAGGTGCTTCCTAGGCTTCATCTCCCTTAGCACCTTTAGTCTCCTCCTCTTCTTTGTCTTCTCCCATGCCTTGAGTTAAAGCTAGTGGTTCTTGAGCTTGCGTTTGTTCTTCCTCTTCCTCCTTGGCACCCTCTCCAAAATTTTCTTTTAGCTTCTTTACCAACTTGTTATTTTTCTTGATTGTGGAGGTAGTCTTCAATTCCATGGAAATCTTTGATTTCACCATCTCATAATTTCCAAAAACTTTTGTAGTCTTACCTACTTATTCTGCAAGTAGAACAATTATGGTTGCCGAGGCTTCATCTACATTGACCTCATAACCTAAGGGTCTTAACCATCTTACCCTTGGTGTGGCAACTTGCACAAATGTGCAGTCAACATCAACAAGAAAACATACATCATTATAATGTTTCTCAACTAATGAAACTAGTATTCTGAGTCTCTACTTCATTGACTTCTTGAAGTCTTCAAAGTAACTAGTCATTAAAGATTCAAAGTTTTCTCCTAGTTGCTTAATGTATTTGCCAATATGTACTGCAACTAATCTGTTAGTTTTCCATCCTACTGTTCCAAAGGAGGGAAATGTGTTATATTTATAAAACAATATACAAACCAATATAGAACCAAACTTGTATTGTGCACTCTTGGTTTTCCTTATTGCTCCAAGGTTCTCCATTATTTGTTGTAATTGAAGTTCTGTTAGATCATATGTATGATCTTTCTTAACAATTTTATAACCAACATCCACAGATATGTAGGGTACACTATTCAATCTACTGGATTGATAGAATTTATGTGAGATTACCCTTATAAAAAAATTGATAAGAGGATATGTGATTATATCTATAGTCATTCCTTTCTTATTCTAGACTGCTCCAATATTCTTCTCAATTATTTCCTTGGAATCACTTTTGAGCGTCTTGGGCTAATCTAGAGTTGGGTAGCCAATAACCTTATGAATTATTCTCTTAATCATTTTGATTGGTCCTCCCTTTGGCCACAAGGGACCATCATGAACTTGACTTAGCACAATTTGCATCCACTCTATTTTGAATACATTTGGAAATTCTAGGGTTCATGTTAAACCCTTTTTCTCAACAATTTTGTATTCTTCCTTCAAAACACCATTTTCACGCAACTTGTTGTATGCACCTCTTATTTCCATGTCACCAATGCTTCCTATGTTGCAATTGTAGCATTTCCTCACATCTTGTACCATTATCATATTTGTTAGGATCATTGGTAATGCACCAGAAGGGTCTTGTTTATAAGCGATGTCAGGAATGGCTTTAAACACGACCTGCTTAACTTCATTACTAACTAGCTGAACATTTAAAACTTCCTTTCCTTCAACATTTTTTTGAACTTGATGCCATTGATACAAGCTAGGGTTTATGAAAATTTAAACTACGTGGCTCAACTCTTGATAAATGCCATAGAAAATCTAATGAACTGGTAGGAATTGCTGCACAAATCTTCTGCAATTGCTTCTAACAAATTTCTAGGTGACCTCTACCTCTTCTCACTCTTTCTCTATTTCAAAATGATGAAAAATGAACTCAAATCCATCATACACCCTTTGAAAACCTTGCATTTAATGCTAAGTGCTTACACAATTGTAAGCTAGGAAATAACCAATTTTGGGTTCACCAGGCATCCATTGATATTTCCATCACTTGGCAACTACTACAAGCTAGACATCAACTAGCTAGTTCGATAGCTCGACATCAACTAACATTCCATTTGACACGTATAGGAAACTTTTTATACTCAACAACAACATGAAAAACTTAAATATTTGTCTTCAATTTCTAGTAAAATCTTGCATCTTTATTCATGTTAATGTATTATTTTCAGTACTATCTCCTTTTGGAATTGATGCATGATATAACCTTTAAATATCAGTCCCACATACCTCTTGTTTGCCTAGTTTGATTAGGTGTGATCACCTAACCCATTGGGTGAGGTGATCCCTTCTCCATTTGATGTTCTGCAAATATCTTGTTCAACATCTGCCTTGCCTTTACCTTTATCAAATTCACAACTTGGTGCTTTTGTCTTAGTTGGACAATACTTCATGATGTGACCGGTCTTCAATCAGCTAAAACATGTAGTTTGACTTAACCATCTTTTGTAATTGACACTGAAGTGTGTCCTAATACAATTCTTAGGAACATGTCCATATTCTTGATAGTAATGACAACTATATCTTGTCTTATAATCCCAATTATAAGAGTTTTCATTGTTTCTTATCTTTATTGGCTTGTTTAATGACCACATGGATTTGGATCTGCATTCAAAAGCTCTATGTCCATACTTCTAACAATTGTAGCAATATCATTCAAATCTTTGTGTACACATGGTCCTAGTTTTTCATTCATATGCTTGATGACCTTGCTTGTTGCACTTATGAAAATGAGTCATGTTCTTAGGCTTGACATTCTGATTTGTAATCTTGATCCTACACACATTAGCAGTATGTCCTTTCTTACCACAATTATGACAAGTAGGTTTAGAGTTCTTACCTTTGGTGTTCCTTTCTTCTACACTTTTGGATGATTCTCCTTCATCAATGCTTGTGTAGCCTAGTTCTAATGTATCATTCTTGGATCTAGGGGATCTCAATAGTTGCTCAAAGTATTTGATGGCTTCATTTGGCTTGTTGAAACTTTCAACAAATTCCTTTTTCTCTTTAGGTCACTCTACAATTTTTCATTCTACAACTTCAATGTAGTTATCTCAATGTCCTTGACATTCAATTCATAGTTGGCATTCATTATTTGACTTAGAGTATCCAATTGCATGTTGGAAATCTTGATTAACTCTATTGACTTATCTTCCAATCTGTTGGCCAGAGTTCTTTTGTCTTCTTCAATCATGTCTTTGTCTTCCATAGCTTTCTTCTTTTGTCTAGTCACTTCACATAGCAGTATAGCTTGTGATTCTTGTTCTATCTTGATATTTCTAATTTCCTCAACTTGGACTCTGTTCTTTTCCATTAGATCTATGATTGCTGCATCAAATTCATTAGAGTCACCATCCGTAAATAGCTTAGTAGTGTCTATCTCTTTGTATAGTGTGTCATTCTTTGCAATAGCAATCTCTTTCCATCTCTTCAAGGATTTCTTTAGTTCCTTTCTTGCCTCATTCAGTTGATGTAGTATGAGATGTATTTCAATCTCTTGGTTTCCAATAGTCTTTCTCAACTTGTAGACTTCCATTCAAGATCTTTCCTCAAAGTTGCAAAGCTTCTCTTTTTAGAGAACTAGGCTTTGATACCAATTATTGGAATTACAATAGGAAAGGTAGACTTCTGGGGTTGGGGGGGGGGGGGGGGGGGGGTGTGAATCAGTAGTTTGAACTTGAACCCATAAAAATTCAACCATACATCTACCTCATGCATTCAATGAGTAAACTGAATTAACATGCACATCATATACATATAAATCATATAACCATGTAAGCATTTACACACATAGCACCAGATATGATTACCCAAAAACCCTCCAAGTGAGAAGGTAAAACTAGGATGGGGATGACACCCACAAATCTTCACTACTGCAGTATTAAAGTGTATCCAATGAAGGTTACAATGTTTTGACCATCAAACATGATCTACCATATGAAAGGTCTACCCTATTAAAGGATTATAAAGACGATTAGGTCTCACCTTGTTAGAGGATTTCAACACCCAATGAGAAGTGTGCCTTGTTAGAGGACTTCAACTTACAACTAAGTAAGCACCCTGTTAAAGGATTTCATACAACCTGTTAGGACTACTCTGTTAAGAGATTTAACTAAAATTACCTATTAAAATGTCTCAACATAGATCCTATGATTTGAACTTGCTTGCTTGATAAAAAATCACCTCTAAACAATGTCTTCTTGATCGTTCAAGATCAGATGTCTCAATGTTGTATCCTTTTCTCTACCCTATGTTCTTCTCTAACTGATTTTGCAATTCGCTCTTTCTTCATAACTTCTAAGTCACCATGAATGCTCTACATGCAAACTATCTTGTTTGCTCCTTCAATTCCTTACTCACTCACTTACTCTCTCACTTAAGAGTTTAGGAGTTCGTCCTCCTTAAGAAGACTTAGGTGACTTAAGGTCAAGTATAAATCTACAACTGAGATTCATCTATTTTGCTGCTAAATCCCTCCAATTTTCTGTTTGGTTGCATATAATTGCATAGGGGATCCAAATAGAGATTCATCCTTATTTTCAAACTATCAAAATATAATCTTGAGTCAGCTAAAAAATGGTTTACATAGTTGTTTGTGCCATTACAAGCAAATATGTCAAAATTGTGTCACTCAGCATATGAAGTCTTTGATGCTTGGCATGCATTGTTCTATATACTGTGACTTGACACCTACATTGCTTGGCATCCACTCTTTACTCAGCTCCTAAATCACTTGGCATGGTCTATATGCTTGGCACTTGAGTGACTCGGCATAGGAGTGACTTGAAACTCATTGCAACTTGGCATGGTCTATTATTTACATGTTGTGCTCAACATGTATTACTAGTTTGACATGAATTAAGTAAATGGCTTAAGTGTGTTGACAATCACTTGTTAAAACCAATTTGAGATCAAGACTTTACCCATCAATTAGGAAATCCAAGTCATCACATGTAAATAGAGGAGAGCGACTAGAATCGTATGTTATAAAAAAGAGCAGATATTGTTAGGAATGACTTGATTGATACAATGCTCATAGTATGAAGAGGAAAGTTTGGGTGCATTGTACAGTGAGGGAACTTTGGGTGCCAGCTGCCAAGACATTTGGTGAAGTAAGCATTTTGTATGGTGAGTGTCATGTATAGTATATATGTGGTAACAACATGACCAAAAGGTGTTTGAGTGATTGAAGGAATTTGTATGACCAAAGGCATTCACATGATCAAAGAAATCTGCACGACTGAGGTGAAGGGAGTGTTTGATCCAATGGAAGTGTCTAATGCCAAAGGGAGTGTCTGATGTTGAAGAGAGCATCCCAAAGGGAGTGACCATCGAGACCATCACTAGAGGAGTGACCAATACTTCCAATAACTATTATATTATGTGACAATTAATACACCAAATTGTATAACACATTACAATGTGTATAAATTGTTGCATGTTTCATTAGGATAGTAATGGTGAAAGATAGGTTGATTGTAAAGGCAATATAAGCTTGTTATCCTATGCAAGAATCTATAGTTCAATGTATGTTATATTGATTACTATATGACAAAGAAGTTGGTTAAGTTCTTGGTGGTAGATTTTTTCTTGGACGAGTTTCCCATGTTGAATCTGGTCTCCTATGCTTATCCTGTGTGCATGCTATTTTTCTATGATCTTGCTTCTTCTGCATGCATCTCAATTTTTTGAAGTAGATTCAAAATCTTTCCTATTTCCCCTATAAATTGGCATTAGGAAGGTGTTTCTACACATAGATTTCCTAACAAGTGGTATCAGAGCCTCTGTTATCCTTGTCAAGTAGGGTTGTTTTCGACATCAATTTGGTTCTAGTGGGAGTTTGCAAAGTATTTAACTAGAAATTGAGATGGCAGGTATAGGGAGAATAAACATTAAAAAGTTCAATGATCCACACTTTGAGTTGTGGAAACTTAAAGTTGAAGATATATTGGTTGATTGAGATCTATGGATTGTTGTGTCTGGCAACAAGCCTTCAAGCATGAAGCAGGAAGATTAGGATCTAGTAGATCAAAAGGCTAGAGGATTGATAAGGCTATGTCTTGTGGATTTTGTTTTTTTGAATGTGCATAAAGAGAAAACTGCATATGTTCTTTATGGAAGAAGTTGGGAGATATTTATCACAGAAATCCTTAGTAAACAAACTCTTCTTGAGAAAGAAGTTGTACTCTCTCAAGATGGATGGAGGAACGACTATGAAAGATCATTTAAATTCTTTTAATATGGTGATTACACAACTAACATCTATTGGTGCATTTGTTAGTGATAAGAGTGTTGCATGTTACTATTGTGCTCATTTCCTAATTCATGGGATCATCTTGTGATGACCATTGGAAGTACTACCACCCAGTTAAAAATGTATGAAGTGGTTGATGCACATCTATTAGAGGAGATGCAAAAGAAATCTTTTGAGGTGGCTAAGAAGCTTCTCATCATTCAAAATAGAGCAAAGAAGAAAAGCAATAAGGGTATAAAGCCATAATATTTGAGAAAGAAGTCCAAAGTGAAGTGTTGGAACTGTGGGTAGGCTTTTCATATCTGAAAGGATTGCAAAGAGAAGAAGAAGAAGAAGAATAAAATGGAGAATTCTTCTAATTTTGAGTCTTCTTAGAGTGATGATGAAGATGATAGAAGTGTTGCTTTAGCTAATCAGTCATTTGATGATGAGTAGTTAGAATAATTCAATCTTTGTGTGGAAGATGTTTATCACAATGCCATATGTGACTTGACATCACCAATGGGAGTTGTTGGTAGTGACGTAGATGCCATGTGTAACTCAACACCATGGTTTAGTAGGAGTTGTTAGCAGTGACATAATCAATGATCTTTATTAGTATTGTAGATATTAAAGGCATGAGATTTTGATGTTGCAAGGATCTTTTCATATTTGGTGAAGTACTATTTGGAGATGTTAATCTTCAGGTAATTGAAGATGTTGATGTTGACATCTGAAGGGCTCAATAGAGTCTTTGATAAAGGTCTAGATTATGGTATGTTCATTTGGAGCATTTTGTCTCTTTGGTTGAGATGTTTTAGATCACATTGTCATGTTCATGTTCCTGAGGCCATTTTTGGAACTTTGACATTGATCTTGGTTTAGTTTCTGTGTATTGAGTATATTGATCATTTGTTGGATACTTTATGATATTACAATGTTGCATTTTGAGTTTGCATAGATTGATCAATTACAGGTGTTCATAAATACTTAGAGATTGTGGTGATATTTTTTAATGGATTCATATCAAACAGACATGATGCAGGAGCATCCTAGGGTAGTTGGCAATCTTGTATGCTGGAGTGATTTGACCTTGACATTAGAGAGCTTGATCAAAGAAGAGGTTTTCTCAGTCGCTATTGAGTAGTTCTCGATTCTAGTGTTAGCCAAGGGGATTGGTCTCTGAAGGATCTCATCATATATTGGGCTCAACATACACTGCATTGCTCAATTTATACCATGTTGTTTGATGTGTGTTGGTTTATCGACAACTAAAGGAGGTCGAAAATGCTTGAGGGAACTCGATCATGCTTGGATGGAGGTTTTTGTTGATGCTTGATATTTTGGCATGTTGATTGGTATTCTTGTAGATTATCTTAGCTAACTTGGTGCATTTAATGGGTGTTGAAAGTTGACTAAGGCATTTTGTATTTAATATCTATTGCAAGCTAACTTGTGGCTCAACTATGTATTTTTTAATGTAAGGATTTATTTAATTTGTAACTTGCTAGGATGACTTGTGGCTTAGTTGGGTATAAGTAGAGGGTCTTGTAAAGTATTGAATCATAATTCATCCAACATGGAGAAGATGGAGTAGCTAAGAGAGCCAGCTTGTAAGCACAAGTTTAGATTCTTCTTGGTGTAGTGCCTATCCCTAGTTGACTTTTCTTGTTGGATTGTTGGATTCTATTAGGCCTATTTTATGTTTATGTTTATGATTATGGATACTTGGTTACCAAATTAGATTAAATGTATTTCATATTGAGTTGACTATATGTGATGGGTTACTAGTTATTAAATGTGGCTATGATTATTTTTATGATAATATATGTATGCTCATACATTGATTTCAGTTATTGCATGATGTTAGTTAGATGAATGATTTATATGCAATTTTATAGATACTTACCTTATACTTGCATGTGCATGGTGTACATGTATGTTTTACTTTATGATTGATGTTCCTGATGTGGTTAAGGGAGGGAGTCGCAGTCATCTGCTAGTCAAGATCTACATGATGTACCACTTCTTGCCATTGCTTGTTTAGTTTAGAATATATTATTATGTACATGCATGGATTTTACATAGATTACAAGTATCAGGTATTGACTTCTTTGAATTGCTAGGATGAGTGTACCCTATTGCCATATCTCAATGGTATAACTAGGGAGATAATTCTTGAGTCCAAACCCTAACCTAAGTCGACTATCCTAGAAAGTAGGACAAGTATTTGAGTTGTTTACTTGTCTAAATTCATCAAGTAACATGAATTCATGACTTTGCCCCTAGAGTTTGACTTTGTTCTTTATCTTTCAGTTGAGTTTGTGTGTTTGGTTTTGTGGGTCTGTTGTATTTTCTATTATAATCAAATCATATTAAAAGATAATTCAATGATTTAATTTAATGAGAATTTTATAAGAAAATTTAATACTTAATTAATTGATAAATTAATTAAATTTAAAAGATTAATTAAAGTTCTAATCTAGGTGTATTTATATTTATTTAATTTAATAATAAACTCTAAATAATATTATTAGTTAAATTAATAAATATTATATTAAAAGTGGCTCATGATTATCGATAAAAAAAGTGTCTCATGATTAATTGAAGAGAGAAAGAAAATTATTTAATAAAGTTTATTTTAATTAATGGCAAAAAGGTTGTGCATGAGATTAAAATATAATAAATAATAAAAGATAAAGATCAATGAGTCTTCTCACGTGATTGACAATCGAAGCCCCAAATTTAGGGGAGAACTCTTTATAAGAGATCTAGAGCTCATTTTGCAATAATTGAGGTTTTGAGGAGTTGATTTCTGGGAAGAGGGTTTTTTGAAAGGAAGGAAATTCTTACGTGTTTTGTGCGTTCATTGTTTTAGCATCAGATCCAGGTAGGATCTTGTGGGTTTGTGCAGTAGTTGTTCATTCTTGATAATCTTGTGGGTTTGTGCAGTAGTTGTTCATTCTTGATTTCTCTATCTTCTTTATGTTTGCGAACCTATTTTCATAATTCAATTGAATTTGAAACCCTTGTATGTGATTTTATTGTTCTTCATTTAAGAAACCTTTGTTTATGAATTGAATTTGAAACCTTTGTTCGTGGTATTATTGTTCTTCATTTTGAGATCATATGTATGTAAATTGGAAATTTGAAACCCTCGTGTTGAAATTATCGCTCTTCATTTGTTGAAAACATCTGTGAATAAATTTACTTTTGAAACCCTTGTTTGATGAATTAGGGATTCGTATATGGATTTGTCAAAATTGGGATGTGGGTTTTGAAATGAAAACCAAGTTTATTTTATCGATTTTGATTGTTTGACCTAGATTTTATACCATGTTTATTTTAAAAATTTATCAGAAAAAATATATAAAATCATATGATTACATAGTAATTGGTAATTACTATGTAGTTATATTATTATATATATAAAAAAGAGAATGTTGATTAAAAGGTACAGATTGCGATTTGTATTTAGAAGAGGGGTTGTTGTTCTTAAAATAAAATTTAAAAAAATAATGTGTTTTGGGAGGCAGGAGCCACGCCCCCCCCCCCCCCCCCCCCCCCCCCACCCCCGACCTTCCCCCTATTTGGCATGTGGCCTACTCTCGCAACGACTCACACTGCCTTAGCAACATTGAGTGTTGCTCAGCAATGGCTCACGCTGCCACGACAATGTTGAGTGTTGTTGTAGTAGTCACACATGGTGTGAAAAGCCCCTTGGGCTATAAATTTTTTTAAAAAATGTTTTCTTTTTAATTTTATAAAATAATTAATATAATTTATGCATTATTATTAATTATTAGTAATGTTCATTAGGCTATTCAATAATAGTGATTATCATTAATAAATAATATTGATATTATTTTATTAATGTTTAAAATAATAATTATTTTGATAATTTAATAATATATTATTTAATATTAATAATATTTGTGTAAATTTTGATAATTAATATTAGATTTTAAATGGTGTATAATTGAAGATTTGCATAAATGGATTTACTTTTAATATTTATCTATATGTTATATTGATAATTATAATTCAATTGGAAAATTGACGACTTTTAATAAAACTCAGATTTTGCTTAGCTGAGTCAATTGTAAATGGAAATGATTTATATTAATAGGGACATTTTCTTATTCAAAAAACTTAGTAATTAACATACTCTGAAGAGACAAAAATTGTAATGTGTATGTTTATTGAATCTTGTATTTTGATAATGATTTGAATTATGAAAGAATGTTTAAACAACTTTATTTGAATTGTTGAACCATCTGAGATTCTTGTGAACTTAGAAACCTTAGTGAATCTAACAACTAGAAATGAAAACTAAAATCTTGATTGAAATAAAAAAACATTATCAACTGTTATACTTGGAAACGAAATCTGAAACCTTGGTTGTTATTGAATCTTTGTGTTTTTAAAATAAAAATGAAAACTTTAAAATCTATAAGTGAAAATTGAGCTTTTTTGTTTTCAAAATCTAATGTATTGTGAAATTCACTTTTGTATGTACTTTATGTGACATGTGATTTACTGGTGTTGGGGTTTCGGGGTTAACTTAGCTTTGGCCATTTAGTATGTTTACTAGAGGCTTGGGAGTTTTGTTTTGTGATGTCATGATGATGTTTTAATTATGATCTTTTATACCCAGCCATGGTGATGGGTCATGTGTGTGCTCTATGCTGACTTGATCAGATGTTTTGTTATTACTTTCAGCTTCTCTTGTGTAGAATTGAAATGAATGGTGTGACTTTTTTATATAACCTTTAAGTCTTTGATTAGTTATCTTTGGTTTTTTTTCAATTGTTTGTATAGGACTAAGGTGATTAAATGATTTTTTTTTGGTGATGTCATGTTATGACATGGATTTGGTTTATGTGTACTTGATTTTAGGTCAATCCTGTTAGGATGATCATATCGGTGAAATCTGTGATATTTCAATGATTTCTAGTTGCTTGTTTGAGGAACTGATGTGTGGTTTATGGTCATTTGAGATATTTTTCTTTTTTTAAGCTTAGGGTAGGTTATATGTATGTCATGTTGGGAAGTGGCTTGCAATGGAGGACAATGCCCTAAAGAGGCTGACGGGTAACCAATTGTAGATTATTTTAATAAGTGATAATATTTCATTAACAAAAACTCACTAGGGGGTCTAGAGCATTAAAAGACTACCAGGGTAACCTTAGAGATGACTTGTTAGTATGCCTTATCTATACAAAAGGATATTGATGCCACATAGAGACACTAGGGGGTCCAGAGTCCATAGTGGCTATGAGGGTAACCTTAGAGTTTGCTCATGCGATGACACTGACCCACTTGCATGGTAGATTTCCTACATGTCTTGTTGCCTCATGGGATTAGTTGATACTTGTGTCTTGGTACCCTTTGAGATAGTTTTCTTTTAGGTGATTCCTTGAACCTAGATGTTGGTTTTGACTTATGTTTTGTTATCCTATTTGGGACTTGAGACTATCTCCTCAATGCAGTGGGAGTGGGCCATTTTCCATGAGGTCGGGTGGTAATGCATTTTATTATGCCATTGAGATCTGACTGTTGGATGTGTTTGTGTAAATGTACCTTTCTTTCTGATCATATAATTTATGATGGATGGTTATTCTCTATTGTATTGTACTTTATTATAAGAGATCTTATGAGATGTTGTATTTATTTTATGATGTATATTATTTTATCCTTTCATACCCTATGACTTATATATGGATGATTGTGCATTTTGATTATTGCCAAGTGGCTTTCGAGATAATTGTATATTATTTAAATATATTTGTACTTGTAGTTATTCTTTAATGTGGATGTGTTATATATTGGTTTTACTATTAATTTAACTTAAATGTGATTCAACATCATGGGACCCCTAAGAATTATAATATATTATATGGTATGTGCTTATGTGTATGTTATTGCTTTTGCTATATTATTTCTATTGTTGTTTATTATCTTTCAAAAAAAATGTTTGGCAAACTTAGTGAAACTTTAGGTTACTTTCTTTTGGGTCACCTGGTGGGGTGTTACACTTGGAGTTTCTACCAGATTGTGGGTTTGCGCTAGCAAGGGTTTGGATCTTGTGAGGTCTTGCAAAATTGCTACTATAATTTCTTTGTATTTGGCTGTAACCCGGAAGGCCTTACAACGTGGCATGTTGGGTATAAATCTTATGATTATATTATGAGATATGCATTCTTGCGGATCTAAATATTTGTGTTATGTTTTATATTCCATTGTGTGGTTATTTTTTGGGGACTAGGAAATCTCCTTTGGGGGTTCTCCTTCCTTGCCCCTATGCTAGGTTACCTATGCAGTGAGAGCTTCTTAGTGTATATGTGGTAGATTGGCTTTGAGACTTAAGACTGTAGTTACAAGTTGTATATGTTGTTGCTTTTGAATTCAAGTTGTATACCTTGGAGGTATCAAAGTGAGAGCAATTAAGTTTGAATGGCACATGTGGTCATGTTACATAACTCTATGGATATGAGTACATCCTTGTCAAGTGGGAGATTTTTAGGAATGACTCGGTCTATACAATCCTCACAATACATAAAGGAAAATTTGGGTACTTGGTATAGTGAGAAACATTTTAGTGTTTGCTACCAAGATGTATGATGATGCAAGCATTTTGTACAGTGACTACTTTGTATAGTACCTATGTGGTGACAATATGACTGAAGGCATCTGAGTGATCGAAGCTGTTAGCGTGACCAAAGGGATCCGCATGACCAAAGGCATCTGTGTGACTAAGGCAAAGGGAGTTTCTGAGCTAAAGAGAGTGTTTAATACCAAAGGGAGTGTTTGATGTTGAAGGGAGTGTCCCAATGCTAAAGTGAGTGATCATTAGGACCGTTGCTAGAGGAGTTACCAATGCTCTTGATAACTATTTTGTTTTGTGATAGTTAATACACTAGATTGCATAGCAAACTGATGTGTGTATACATTGATGCATGTTTCATTGGGATAGTAATGATGAAAGATAGTTTGATTGTAAAGGAAATTTGAGCCTGTTAGCCTGTGCAAGAATATGTGGTTCATTGTATGTAATATTGATTACTATAATACAAAGAAATTTCTCAGGTTATTGGGTGGTGGGTTTTCTTCTTGGAAAGGTTTCCCATGTTAAATCTGGTCTCATGTTTATCTTGTGTGCATGTTATTTTTATATGTTCTTGTTTCTTCGGCATGCATCTCAATTTTTTGAAGTAGATTTGAAATCTTTCCTATTCCCCTATAAATTGGCATTAGGAAGGCATTTATGCACATAGCTATTCTAATAGATATAAGGAGGCAACTAAATAACCCAGTTGCTAAGATCTCCAATGACATCCATTGTGGACCAATGATG
Organism: Cupressus sempervirens; assembly: GCA_028749045.1. NCBI lineage: Eukaryota > Viridiplantae > Streptophyta > Pinopsida > Cupressales > Cupressaceae > Cupressus > Cupressus sempervirens. Next base: position 652,230,177 of record CM053784.1, read on the forward strand.
TCATAATGAATGATACAATGAGGCCAATATCAAACATGTTTGCAATGATGTGTTAGAAAAAATAATTAAATAGAAATAAAACCTATTAGCATCCACTCCTTATGGGCAAGTATAGACACCAATAGAAAACTTCTATCAAATCAAGTTGTTACACATAGACAACACATGGAAGAATATATGAAAAAGGCAAACAACTATTTGCAAGGAATATCGTTGATATTGAAAAAGCATGGAAAGATAAGGAGGAACATATACACAAACACAAACAATAAAGGCTTAAGGATAAAAGCCATGTAAAGTACACTTAGTACAATTGCCACATGAAATAGGAGACTATGGTAATGAAGAGGAAATAAGAAAAACTTCTTATTTGAAATTTGTAAAATCAGAAACCCATGTAAGTAAAAGTCGATGTGATCCATGTCTGAAAAACTTGTAGAATTCTAGATCTAAGAGCATACATGTGAGGGGTTTTCATGCAATTACATATAAGATAAAGTAAGTGTTCTTCAAATGCTCCAATGCTCCAAGCATGTGTCTTTGTTTCAACATATTTCCAATCAAACTCATTACAACCATCAATCTACATGGTAATAGTATCTACATATTATCAGAGTTTCTTTTTTCTAGAAGGGAAAAACACTAGTCAATGTGATATGGAACTTATTATGGAAACTACAAGAATTTTTTCAATGTAACCAAAGTTAATTCAAGCTAAGTAGTAGTAATAGAATGCTTCTAAGACACTAGTTACCTGTATAACATATAATGTACACAATAATTAATAAATGTGTGGTCATTAATCATATGGTATCAATGTATTAATGTATTTTTCATTACTACTATGTAGTGATTATGATAGATGGTTGAATAAGTAGCACCATATATTTCCAAAAATTCATCCACAACAAAAAATTGTTAAGATATCAATAATAATCACTAAAGAGATGAAAGATATTAGTGAACACTAATTAGTCAAAGATATAAATATTAGTGCTCAAACTAATTGGTGTGGACTATAAGGCGATGAATATATTAAATACACATGTAATTTGTCAACTTATCAGACATTGATAATATGAGGAAAATTCACATCATAAAAACACATCATTATCATGAAGAAAAGCCATAATTTGATTTAGGGATTTGTAAATGAAGGGATGCAAAGTACATCAAGAAATGTGAGCCATGTTAAGGGTGTGAATAAACAAGAAAGCTAATGTAATGGAAATTAAACTCTTAAAGTGGTACCCACTATGTATAGCGGGTGTATGAAATATTTACCTTGGTGACCTTCAAGATGATTTATTGACACTATCTAGACTATATGTCGTGTATGCTATAATTTAATAAATATTAGACTATCAATGTTGTTCCAATTTAGACTACCTCCTTAATTGCTATGTTAAACTTTCTTATATACTGCACTATGTGTTTTAGGTTGTTGATCATACATATTGTATAATGGTTTGGATGCAAAATATAAAGTACAAAAATCAATAAACAAGAAAAATTGATCATTTTTTATTCAAGATACATACAAGTACCAAAATAATGCATTTTATTGAAATATATTTTAGAACTATTTTTTTAAGGTACAAAATGTTCAAATTTTAGATATTACTTGATACAATGCATTCAGATACCACACAAGTCATGGTAGCTCCTAATATAATATTTGGATAAATGCATTGCATAAATAGAAAAGCACTGGAGAAATAGGGGGAAGAGTCTCCATTGCCTGAATGGAAGGATTAGTGATCTAAATGTTAAAGAATATTTGAGTCTGCATCTTCATATTTGAATAAACCTACAAAATGTAAAGAAGGGGTTTAGTTCTCAAAGAAGGTTTTATGCTAATAAGTTTGTTTCATGTGCAAATACAAGAATGAAGACTTGATGTTGTTGAAGGATCATGCATAAGATATATGCATGAAGCCTTTCAACTGAGATTTGTAGAGGCTAATGTTAATATCAGATTAGTTTTGACATATGAGTGACAATATACTTAAGTCATTTACTTAGTTCATGCCAAACAAGTAATACATATTGAGCATAAGTTATCATATAGTATACGTCGCGTGAAGGATATTTAGTATATGTTGATTTACTTGTAAGTGCTGAGTCACTCAAGTGCTGAGCAACAATATGTGTCAAGTTATTTAGATGCTGAGTGATCAATGGATACCAAGTCATTTAAAGGCCAAGTTACAACATTGAAGTTGTAGTTGATGTCGAGCATCAAGAACTTCAGATGTTGAGTTATATAGTTTTGACATAGTTGTTTGTAGTGGCACAAAATTTTATGTAAACCATTTTGGAGCCGACTTAAGGATTGTTTTGTGATCTTAGATGGTAAGAAGAAATATTTATTATGAATCCATATGTAGTACATGCATCCAATCAGAAAAAGAGAAAGGTTTAAGTGTCTAGATGGATGAATTACAATCATTGATTTATACCTAACACTAAGTCACCAAGGTCTTCTTAAGGAGGACAAACTCTAAACTTTATATGTATGTGGAAGGAGAAAATAGAAGAAGTGTGCATGTGCAAATAGATATTTCATGGTGATTGAGGAGTTGTGAATTGAGATACATTGGAAAATTAGGTAGAGGAGAATAGAGGAAAGGAATTAGAAGACAAGAGAGATACATCTGATTAGAAAGGATCAAGTACACACTAGGAAAGAGTTGATCTGTCATTGAGAAACAGAGTTCTAACCAAAGGATCATTACTGAGACATTCTAATAGGTGAATCAATTAAATTTATTAACAGAATAATCTTAACAGGTTGTTGTAAATCCTTTAATAGGGTGCTTACTTCATTGTAAGTTGAAGTCCTTTAATCAGGCACACTTCTAACAAGGTGTAGAAATCCTTTAATAGGGTAAGATCTAATAGTCATTGTAAACCTTTAATGGGGACAACTTTTCACTAGGTAGATCATGTCTCATGATCAAAACATTGTAACCTTCATTGGATACACTTTATTACTGCAGTAGTGAAGATATGTGGGTGTCATCCCCACCCTAGTTTTACCTTCTCCATGGAGGGTTTCTAGGTAACGAAATATATTGTGTCATATATGTGTTGAATGTTTTACTTTCATGCTATGATTTTATATTCTTGATTTGGTATTTCATTTATATGCATAGATTGTGAGATGGATGTGCAGTGAATGTTTTTGAGGTTGAAAATTTTAAGTGTTGATTCACCCCCCTTCTTAGAGTTTACTTCCCTATTGTATTTCCAATAATTGGTATCAGAGCAAAGTTCTCTAAAAGTAAAGCTTTGTAGCTTTGAGGAAAGATCTTGGAGATGGAAGTCTACAAGTTGGGAAAGACTATTGATAGCCAAAAGATTGAAATATAACTTGCCAGATACATAAGCTAAATGAAGCAAGATATGAGTTAAAGCAATCATTAAAGAAGGAATGAAATAGCTATTGAAGAGAATGACACACATTACCAAGAGATTGACACCACTGATTTGTTTGTAGATGGAAACACAAGTGAACTTGATGCAACAGTTACAGATTTGATGGAAAAGAATGGAACTCTAACTGAAGGAGGTTAGAAATCTCAAGATAGAACAAGAGGTCCAAATAGTATAGTTATGTGAAGTCACTAAATAGAAAAAGAAAGTCATAGAAGATAAATTCATGATTGAAGATGAGAAAAGGATTTTGAAAAATAGACTTGAAGAGAAAATATCATAGGTAAATAGGATTGCTAACATGCAATTGGAAACATTGAGTCAAATGATGATTACAAATCATGAATTGAATGCAAAGTATATTGAGATCTCAACACTAAATTTGTAAAATGAACAACTAAGAAATGATCTGAAAAGAGAAAAAGAGTTTGATGAAAGATTCAACATACTTGGTGAAACTATTAAGTACTTTGAGCAATGAATAGATCCCTTAGATCCAACAGTGATACTACTGGGTTAGGTTACACCAATACTGAAGAAGGAGAATTATCCAAAAGTGGTGAAGAAAGAAGTAACAAAGGCAAGAACTCCAAACCTACTTGTCATAATTGTGGTAAGATAGGTCATATTGCTAATGTTTACAAGGGCAAGTCTACAAGTTAGAATCCTAAGTAGAATTTCATGGGTCACTGCCACAAATGCAACAAACAAGGACATCAGGCACATGAATGCAAAACCAAGACTATAAGCACACAAAAATTTGAAGGATACCACTATAACTGTCAAAAGTATGGACATAGAGCATATGAGTGTAGATCCAAGCCTAAATGGTCATCAAACAAGTAGACAAAGGTAAAGCACAATGGTGTATAGTTGTCACTATAATCAAGAGTATGGACATGTTGCTGAAAATTGCATAAGAACAAATTTTGGAAGTGACTACAAAAGATGGTTAAGTCAAACCACATGTGTTAGCTATTTGAAGACTGGTCACATAAGTAGGTATTGTCCAACAAGGTCAAAGGCACCTAGTAATGAGGTCAATAAAGACAAAGGAAAGGTAGATGTTGAGAATGTTACAGATGAGATGAACAAGACATGGAAGAGAAAAGAAGACCGCAACACATCAAGCTTAGATGAGGTCACTTCACCCAATAGGTTAGGTGATCACACCACCTTAAATTAAGCAATCAAGAGGTATGTTGGGACTGATATTTAAAAGGCATACTATACATCAGTTCCAAGGATTTAGTTCTAAAAAGATTATATATGCATGAATTAAGATGCAAAGTGTTGGTTATAATCTAGGAGAAATCTTTAAGTTATGACAATCTTCATGTTATTGCTGAGTATGAAGAGTTTCACTTTGGTTGTCAAGTAAAATGTTAGTTGATTCCAAGTTATCATCAATGATAGTGTTGGCCGAGTTTGTAGTAGTTACCAAGCATAAAGAGAACTTCATGGAAGCTAAATGAGTTGAAATCTCTATGCAAGCTGAGTTTACAACAATATAAGCACGAAGCATTAAATATGAATTTTTAAGGCCTATATGATAGATTTTTACTCATTTTACATCATTCAAATTTGAAGGAGAGCTCGAAGAACTAAAGGTGAATTGAAGAGATCATTACAAGCATTTGAAAATAGGATTCAATAGTTGCTTGACATCATCTCAGTAGATTTACAATGGTATTTATCATGTGCCAAGTTACGTAGTTTGAATTTTTGCAAACCCTAGGTTTATATAATGACATCTAGTTCTTTAGAAACTAAAGTTAAAGAGGGGAAGGAAGTTTTGAATGTATATTTGATAAGAAATGAGATAAAATAACCAAATTTTAGAGAGCCATTCTTAATATCGCTTACAAGAAAGATCCATCTGGTGCATTATTGATGATACCACCTCGAGTTTTGATGATTTAGGATGTAAGATGTTGCTACACATGCAAGGTGGGTAACATAGGGGACATGAAGATTAGGGAAACCTATGGGAAATTATGTGAAAATGGAGCATTAAGAGATGAATTCAAAATTGTAGAGTCAAAAGGGTTAACTTGTGCCCTAGATTTCCCCAACATTTTAAAAACTAAATGGATAAAGATAGTTCTAAGAATAACTCATGACAATTCTATATGGTTGGATAATGCACTAGTAAAAATAACCAATAAGATTGTCCACAAAATGATAGGGTATCCAACCCTAGACCACCCTAAAACTATGAGGAGTGAAGATAAGGAAGCTATTGAGAAGAATATAGGGGTTGTGTGGAACAAATGAGGTATTAAAATTGACACTATCTCAAATCCCCTAATTACTTTTGTAGTGAGGATTATAGTACACAAATTTTATCAATCTAGTAGGCTCAATAGTGTACCATGCATTCTTGTTGACATGGGCTATAAAATAGTTAAGAAGGATCATACTTATGACCTTGCCGAGTTGCAGTTACAACAATTGATAGAAACTTTGGGAGCAATAAGGAAGACCAAGAGTGTAAAATGTAAATTTGGTTCAATTATTGTATGTATGTTCTTTTATGTATAGAATACATTTCCTACATTTGGTAAAGTTGCCTAGAAAGCAAACAAATCTATTGCAATGCAGATAAGTGAATTTATGGACCAACTTGGAAATAATTTTGAGTCATCAAATTTGGATGAAAAAAAGTCATAAATTACACGATCAAAGTTAGAAACAAATAATAACATGCCAAAACATGTTTTTGGGACATTTTTGGTGTTGACCATGGAGGGATGACATCTGAAGTAAAACCAAGCCTAATAGGGTACTCAATAATATCGAGTATCCATTCTCAAATTGAATACCCATTCCCAAATAGGATACCTATTCTCAAATCGGATACCCAAATTTTCCAAAAAAAAATTCATATATATATTTTAAAAAATTGAAATGATAGTATGACCCCCCTATAGGATCCTTAGTATTTTTAAAGGCTTTTGGACCCTTAATCATACATATAATGGTTCCAAAGGATCATAAGGGCTCATAAGGTACCCTTTGACACTCTTTGACCCATTCAATCATAGTATGTATGCTTATGAGTCCTAGGACCCCTAACCACATAAATGATGTGATATAATGGCTCAAAAAGGGGCCCTAGAATACCCTATGACCCCTTTTGACCCTTTTTATGACATTAAGTGTGCTTAAGGGTCATAGGGTACTCTCTTACTCCTTTTGACTCACTCAAACACATGATATATGTTCCTAGGACACTTAGCAATGTATTTTCTTGTTTAATGGGTCAAAAGGGTTCATAGGGAACTTTATGACCCCATTCGATCCATTCAAACACATAATGTATGTCCCTAGGGGTCCTAGGACCTCTAGGGACATGTGTTGTCATATAATGCATCAAAAGGCATCATAGGGTACTCTATGACCCCTTTCAACTCATTTGAACACATGATATATGTTCAAAGCAGTCCTAAGAGCTCTAGGAACATATGTTATTATTTAATGGGTCAAAAGGAGTCATAGAGCACCCTATGACCCCAGTAGACCAATTCAAACACATGATATATGTCACTAGGGGCCCTAGTACCCCTAGGAATACATGTTGATACATAATGAATTGAAAAGGGTCATACGGTATTCTAAAACCTTTTCACTCATTTGAACACATGATAAATATTCCTAGCAGTCTTATCCCTAGGAACATATTATATCATTTAGTGGGCCAAAAGAGTTCATAGGGCACCCTATGACCACATTCGACCCATTCATACACATAATGTATCTCATTAGGGGTCCTAGGACCCCTAGGAGCATAAATTTTCATATCATGGGTTGAGAGGGGTCACAATGTACCCTATGACCCATTTTGATCCATTCAAACACATGATGTATGTCCCTGGGGGTCCTAGTACCCATAGGAACATACATTGTCATATAATGGGTCAAAAGGGATCATAAGGTGCCTTATGAGCCCTTTGAATCCATTCAAACAAATGATATATATCCCTAGGGGTCCTAGTACACCTATGAACATATTTTGTCATATGATAGGTTGAAAAGGGTCATATGGTACTCTCTGACCCCTTTCAACTCATTCAAATACATGATATATGCTCCTCAACATCTTAGGACCCCTAGGAACATATGGTATTATCTAATGGGTCAAAAGGGGTCATAGGGTACCATATGACCCTTTTTGACCCATTCAAATACATAATGTATGTCTCTAGGTGTCCTAGGAGCCTCAGGAACATATGTTATCATATAATGACTTAAAATGGTTATAGGGTGCTCTATAACCCCTTTTGACTCATTAAAACACATGAAATATCTTCCTAGGGGCCCTATGACCCCTAGGAACATATGTTCTCATTTAATGGGTCAAAAGGGGTCATAAGGCACCCTATGACCCCATTCAACCCATTCAAATACATGATGTATGTCTCTAGGGGTCCTTAGAAGATATGTTGTCATATAATGGGTCGAGAGGGGTCAAAGCATACCATATGACCCCTTTAGATACATTCAAACACATGGTGTATGTCCCTAGCGGTCCTAGTACCCCTAAGAACATGTGTTATCATGTAATGGGTCTAAACGGGTCCTAGGGTACTCTACAACCCTTTTTGACTCATTTGAACACATGATATATGGATCTCTAAGATCATATGTTCTCATTTAATGAGTCAAAAGGGTCATAGGGCACCATATAACCTGTATCAACCCATTCAAACACATGATGTATGTCCTTAGGGGTCCTAGGATCCATAAGAACATGTGTTGTCATATGATCAATCAAAATGGGTTATAGGGTTCTCTTTGACCCTCCAAGGGGTCCTAAGAGCCTTAAGAACATATGTTTTCATTTAATGGGGCAAAAGGGGTCATTAGGAACCCTATGACCCCATTTGACCCATTCAAACACATGATGCATGTCCCTAGGGGTCTTAGGACCCCTAAGAATATATGTTGCCATATAATAGGTTGAGAGGGGTCATAATGTACCATATGACCCCTTTCGATCCATTCAAACACATCATGTATGTCTCTAGGAACATATGTTATCATATAATGAGTTTCTAGGGGGGCCTAAAGTACTCAATGACCCCTTTCAACTCATTTGAACACATGATATATGTTATAGGTACATATGTTCTCATTTAATGGGTCAAGAGAGGTCCTAGAGTACTTTATGACCCTTTTCGACTCATATGAACAATTCTAATATGTCCCTAGGGGTCCTAAGACCCCTAACATTATATGTTATCATAATTTGTGGTGAAATGGGTCATAGGTTATTTGACTACCCATTTCGACCTATTGAAATAAATAAAATATGTCCCTAGGGGTCTTAGGGCCATTAGAGACATATGTTGTCATGAAATGTGTCAAAAGGGGTCTAGATTATCTTATCACTCCTTTTGACCTATTCAAACAAATGAACTAGGTCCTAAGGATCTTTAGGACTCTTAGGGACATATGTTGTCATTAAAAACATCAAAAGGAGTCATAGGATGACCTATGACCCCTTTCAACCTATTTGAACAAATGAAATGGTTTCCTAGTGGTCCTATGACCCCTAGGGACAAATGTTATCATGAAATGCCTTGACAGGGGTCATAGGTTATCTTATGACCCCTTTTGACCCATAAGACCAATTATAATATGTCCCTAGGGGTCCTAGGGTCCTAGGTTATCATGAAATGTGTTGAAAGGGGTCATAGGTTATCCTATGACCCCTTTTGACACATTAGAACAAATAAAATAGGCCCCTAGGGACATATGTTGTCATGAATATGTCAAAAGGGGTCATAGATTATCCTGTCACTCCTTTCAACCCATTGAAACAAATGAATTAGTTCCTAAGGGGTCCTAAAACTCTTAGGGACATATGTTGTCATGAAAAACATCAGAAAGGTTCATAGGATAACTTATGATCCCTTTCTACCCATTCAAACAAATGAAATAGGTTTATAGTTGTCCTAGGACCCCTAGGGACATATTTTGTCATGAAATGCGTCGAAAGGGGTTATAGGTTATCCTATGACCCATTTCAACCCATATGAACAATTATAATATGGCCTTATGGGTCCTAAGGTCCTAGGTTATCATGAAATGTGTCGAAAGGGGTTGTAGGTTATTCTATGAACCCTTTCGACCCATTGAAACAAATAAAATAGGTCCTTAGGGGTCCATATGTTATCATGAAATGTGTCGAAAGAAGTCATAGGTTGTTCGATGACCCCTTTCAACCCATATGAACAATTATAATATGTCTCTAGCAGTCCTATGACCCCTTAGGACATATGTTGTAATGAAATGTGTTGAAAGGGGTCATAGGTTATCCTATGAGCACTTTTGACCCTTTTGAATAAATGAAATAGGTCCCTAGTGGTCCTAGGTTTACTAAAGACATATGTTGTTATGAAATGAACCAAAAGGGGTCATAGGTTATCTCATGACCCTTTTTGACCTATATAAACAATTCTAATATGTCCCTAGGGGTGCTAGGACCACCAGGGACATATGTTGTCATGAAATGTGTCGAAAGGGGTCATAAGTTATCTTATGACCCCTTTTGACCCATTCAAACTAATCAAATAGGTCCCTAGGGGTCGTAGGACCCCTAAAGACATATGTTGTCATGAAATGTGTTGAAATAGATTACAAAGTTATCTTATGACCCCTTTTGACCCATTCAAACAAATGAATTAGGTCCTTAGAGGTCCTAAGATCCCTAGGGACACATGTTGTCGTAAATTGTGTTGAAAACAGTCATAGGCTATCTTATGACCCCTTTTGACCTATTTGAACAAATTTAATAGGTATGTTCTAATGAAATGCATCAAAAGGGGTCATACGTTGTCCTAAATCCCTTTTGACCCATTGAAACAAATGAAAATAGGTCCCTAGGGGTCATAGGATACCTACTGTCATGAAATGCGGCAAAAAGGGTCATAGGATTTCAACCCATTTGAACAAATAAAATAGGCCCCTAGGGGCCCTAGGACCCCTAAAGAGATATGTTATCATGAAATGTTTTGAAAGGGGTCATAGGGTACTCTATGACCCCTTTCGACTCATTTGAATACATGATATATGTTCCTAGGGGTCCTAGGACCCTTGGGAACATATGTTATCATTTAATTGGTCAAAAGGGGTCAAAGGTTACCCTGTGATCCCTTTCAACCTATTTAAACACATGATTTATGTAGGAACATATGTTGTTATATAATGTGTCGAAAGAGGTCATGGGGTACTCTATGAACCCTTTCAAATCATTTTAACACATGAAATATTTTACTAGGGGTTGTAGGACCCCTATGAACATATGTTGTCATTTAATGGGTCAAGGGTGTCATAGGGAACCCTATGACCCCTTTCAGCCCATTCAAAGACATGATGTATGTCCTTATGGGTCCTAGGACCCCTAGGGACATACATGATGTGTTGTAATGGGTCAAAAAGAATCATAGGATAGTCTATGAGCCCTTTCAACCCATTACATGATAACATATGTTCTTAGGGGTCTTAAGACTCCTAGGGACATACACGTTGTGTTCAAATTGGTAGAAGGGGGTCATAGGGCATGTCATGACACATTTTGACCCATTACATAACACAATATGTTCATAGGGTTCCTAGGACCCCTAGGGGCATAAATGTTGTGTTCCAATGGGTCAAATGGAGTTAAAGGATATCATATGACCCCTTTCGACCCATTACATGATAAAATAATTTCTTGTGGGTCCTAGGACTCCTATAGACAAACATACTGTGTTCAAATGGGTTGAAAGGGGTCATAGGATAACCTATTACCCATTTCAATCAAATACATGACAATTTATGTTCATAGGGGTCCTTGGCCCCCTAGGGGCATAAGTGTTGTGTTCTAATGGGTAGGAAAGGGTCATAGGGTATCTTATGACCCCTTGGACCCATTACATGAAAACATATATTCCAAACCCTAGGGACATACCTCTTATATTCCAATGGGTAGAAAGTGGTCATAGGGTATCCTATGACCCCTTTCAACCCATTACATGAGAACATGGGTTCTTAGGGGTCCTAGGACCCTTATCATCATGTGTGTTGTGTTCTAATGGGTTGAAATCCTATGACCTCTTTTGACCCATTACACGATAATATATGTTCCTAGGGGCCTAAGACCCATAGGGCCATACATGTTGTGTTCGAATGGGTCATCAAATTCCCTATGACCCCTTTCAGCCCATCACATGACAACATATGTTCCTAGGTGTGTAAGACCCCTAGGAGCATATGTTGTCATGTAATGGGTCGAAAGGGTCATATGATACTCTATGACCCATTTTGACCCATTAGAACACAACATGTATGTCTATAGGGGTCATAGGACTTCCAAGAATACATGTTATCATGTAATAGGTTGAAAGGGATCATATGATACTCTATAACCCATTTCTATCCAGTGAAGCGTAAGATGTATGGTCTTAGGCATCCTATGACCCCTAAGAACATATGTTGTTGTATAATGGATCAAAATGGGTCATAGGATATCCCATGACCCTTTGAACTCATTGAAACACATGTATGTCCTTGGGGGGACCCGTAGGGACATACATTGCCATATAGTTTATTTAGGTTACTAATATATATAATATACAATTATAAATATATAATAATTACTAACTATATATATATAATAATAATGGAGTAAGTAACTAATAATTACAATTACTTAATATATAGATTGCCCACCCCCCACCCCCGTGCCCCCCCCCCTTCAAAAAAAAAAAAATTATGTTATAAATGCATTATACTAGGACAATATTTATCTTAAAAATTGGTTCCCACTCCCTTTAAATTTGAATTTAGTGCCATGATTTGGGTGCATAGATCGGGTACCCATTATATAACTAAGTACCAATTTTCAAATTGGATACTCATTCTCAAATTGGATATCTGTTCTCAAATCGGGTATCAGATAAGGCAAGGTATTACATTTTTGGTTTGGTATCAGGATGGGTGGGAAAAATGTCAAAGTGCATTTTGAAATGCTTTTAGATATTTCAAAACTACACATTTTTCACATTGCCACTTTTTGACACACCATGATCCTGCACATACCCACCCACCCACACACACACACACATTGTGTGTGTCTGTGTGATTAAAATTTGACTTTATTATATATTATATCCACATATATACTCTAGCCTTTAAAATAGTGGAAAATATGACCATCGTATTAAATTTCATCAACAAATCTTAAAAATGAGATTTCTATATGCATTTCACAATGGTCAGTCCTATTTTACCTTCAAGGGGTAAAATTTCCTTTCGACAAATAATTTTTTAAAAATATTTTAAATAATAATTCAATCATAATTTAAAAATAAAAATAAAAAATTATAATTATTAATAATAACAATTTATATATTATTTTATGTAGTGTAAGTAGTATTTGTATTTATATTTTTTAATTTAGTATAAGAGATAAACAATATTCATAGTTTTACAATAGTTAGCTCCTTCACAACCACCACTAGGTATTTATAAATATGTCACCCTATGATTTTTGGGAGTTTGTGTCATACAAAATTACAAAACATTAATTACAATGATATAGTTTTTCCAACTTATAAAGTTAATCTATGTTTATCCAATTTTTGCATCACTTGTCAACTTTTCTATCCAACCTTGAGGACCCAAGAGTACTACAAGTACTACTATAGATGAGAGAACTTCTAGTGGAATAACAACAACAAGGGGTCATCTAGCTTGAACTCCTCCAACAATCTCCTATATTTTGTCTCTAGTTCTCCTTAGAGTTTGTTCTAATGGAGGGGGCATTGTAGGATCAACATCAGTAATGTAGCCAAAAGTGACCTCTTCATTAGCATTTGGGTGACACCATCATTTAGAAGGTCCAAACAAATTTCTCCTCTATCTTCACAAATAGAGTAATCTACATTGAAGTATTGTGGTATATGAGTCTCCGAAGAGACCCAATAAGATTCCTAGCTATACTAGAAAATGTGTTATCATATCTCTTTTTCCAAAGAAGCCACACAATTTTAAGTGACAAAACATACCAAAAGGAATTGCAGCTATTCTTAACACTCAAAATTGTTCTTGATATTACATTATTAAGATTAAAGTTTTGATTAAAATGAAAACCAAGCATCACCCAAATTTCCCTGGTAGACATGCATTCAAAAAAGATGTAAATAATAGTTTCAAGTTTCCTTCAACAAGAGAAGATATTAATATCTCCATCAAACATGCAACTTGTGTAGAAGGAAGTGCTCTAGGAAGATTTTTTTTGGGTTTGACAAGCCTATGCCACAAATTATCAAGAGTAGTCTTCGGTTCTATTGGGCTTAAAGAGTAGTTCCATATAGAGTTAAGATGGTCATAAATGACATGGGAGGAGGTAATGAGTTCATAGTTAAACTTGTATTTGGAGTAGGAGAGGGGTGTTTCATCACTCCAAGAGAGGATTGTAGCTCTATTGTCCTCTATTGATTTTGATTTAGGGAGCAACATGGGTTCACAAGCTTTTTTATCATGGAAAAGGTTCTTCTATGGGAATGAGGAATATTGAACTTTTTACTTAGGGTATACTAACTTATGATATGACCATTTTCCAATATATTCTCAAATGTATTAATTTCCATGCAAGCCCTTTTTTTTGTTGAGAAACCCTAAATGAGTGCAACAGGTTTTTCACCATGTTTTAAGTTCCACAAAATTTACTTTTCCCTATAGAGTTTACCATCTTTGTTCACTAGTTCATTGTTGGTGATATGAGGTCTCGTTGTTTCCCAAAACTTCCAGATTTCTTTAAAAACACTTGATCCTTTTACTTTCATTTAATTTTTTAAAGACAGGAGATCACAAAGATTGCTTTGTAAAATGATTGAACTGGAAACTAAGGTTTGGGCATATGGATTGTACATACAAGATAACATCCAAAACTATTTATTAGACCCATTTACTTAATCGACTAGAGATGTAAACTTGAAATGATGTCTGCAAAGTATATTCTTCAAACCTCTTTAATTGTCATTTCTATCCTATAGATTTAAGAACATAAAAACTTAATCTATATACAAGTGTGAGAAAATTTTGACTAAATGGTGAAAATGGAAATACAAACAAGATTCTACACAATTTGCCTTTGTTGAAGGAACAACTATTGGTTTTGTTACTAACGGCTACATGAACAATAGAGTTCTTACTTAATCCTATCACAATGAAAGATAATTCTACCAACTAGGTTCACTCATTAAGTCACTCCCCTTAGATGAGTGAACAACTACAGATGTATACTTCAAATACTAGAACACAATAGTAAATTTTTTTATTGAAATCAACTCATAGAATAGTAAAAACTAGAAATGATAGTCTATATTTGAAAAATGCTATTATAATTACAAACTCTATTGAACTATATCCAAGGCTTGATTCAACAACTTTATTAAAACAACTACAAAAACTAACTTCCTAAGATCTAGCTTCAACAACGAGAACTTAGAAATGCAATGAATTATAAAATCATGGTACACATATTGACTAAATGAGTCTTTCAACAAATACATGACATAATGACTTCTAAATTTGTACAATAGTTGGTAGTTAAGATGACATGATCTTCAATAGTTCATAAATATCAGTTGGCCACATAACCTTGCTATTAATTCCTTCGTATTCACTCCTTAGTAGTACACATGCAAAACACATATTCATTCCATTATTTTTTGATAAATAATTAATGTATATATACCAATCCTTGCTCACAATACATTGTTGTAGGAACCTACCCATTAAAAGTAAGAAAGGAAAAAGGCATGCACATCTATAAATTATACACATATAATCCCATTTCTCTATATGAGTATTAACCATTGTAGTATATTACGAAACTATATAATGTTATGAAATCTATAGAAAAGAAAGGTAGTTATAGGTTTATATAGAGCATTATAGTATAAAGTCTTTCAACTCAAACATGAAATATCCCATAAAAACCATAAAAACCCATAGAGTTATGTCATTCATTCAGCCCATTAGAGATGTAGGCCTTTCCAAGAGGAGGCCTTTGTTGGATGTTCTCTTAATATGTTGTTGCTAATCAATACTTTCCATGGTTGATTAACTTCTAAGGCTTTGTCAATCCACTTTACTTCCAGAGAGATACATTATATTCTAAGGTCTTTTAGTCCCAATCCACCTATCGATTAGTGTAGAGTACATCACTACCACTTGACTGTATGGGCCTTCTTGTTCCTTATAACATCAGATCAAAGAAATTATCTTACAAATTAATGGAAGTAATTAATTTGAATTTGACTAAACATCCAAGCTGAGGCATATGAAATGGTGTACGAGGATAGAATTTTTTCAAATATCTAGACCTGCAAGTTAGAGATAAATATCTATTTCTCCATTTGTGCAATTTCTTCTCTAGTTTATTATTTTATCAACTCAACATTTCCTCAAGATTTGAGCTTACTGAGAAAGGGGTCCCTAGATATTTAATTATATGATTGGGACCTCCCCACATAAATCCAAATTGAACACAACACTGGAGGAGGGGGGGGGGGTGTTATTTCCATCCTAGCATAATGGACTTTGGTAAGGATACTTTACTTCTAGAAGCCTTATAGAATAGATCTAGCTTCACTGTTAGATTTTTAATATTCTCTTCCTCTAATACCCTATTTATGGTTATGTCATCGAGGAATTAAAGATTAGATATTTCATCTCCATCCTAAAGGGACATGACCATAACTTTTGGTTAGATATCATCATCTCTAAAAATACATCCTAGGGCATCAGTGGTAATGACAAACAAAGTCAAGGCTAACAAGAAGATGTGTCTAATGGATCTAGTCAGAATAAAGGGATTGGATCTAGATCCATTAATCTCAATTCAAACATTTATATTCTTAAAGAGTGTCTTAAACATATTGTAGAAGAATTTATGAAACCCCAATTGTTCCATCATGATAGCAATAAAATTCCATTCTATTATGTCATAAGCCTTTTCATAATTTGGAAGCACCATGTAGGCTTATTGATTAGAATATCTTGCCCAATCTAGAGCTTGCCAACGAAAAAATTAGATTATCAAGGATATATCTTCCCTTCAAGAAACTAGTTTGGGTCTAGATGATTATCTTGGTTAGTACATTTTCTAGTATGCCCACTAGAATCTTATAGTATACAATTAGGACTGGCCTCCAATTTTGAATGAGACATATATCTCTTTCTTTTGGAATTAGATTGATCACTCCAACATTAATATTATCCCACAAGGAATTACTTAAGAAAGATTCATTATACAAATCTAGTAGCTCCTTAGCAACCCACTTAATGTTATTCTTATAGAGCTCAATAGGGAGGTCATCAGGATTGGGTGCTTTGTTATTGTTAATATTTTGCATAGACTTTACAATTTAACTTCTAAAATTGATTTGTCTAATTCTAGTATGTCTGGAATAGTTAATTTCTTTGGGATGGGACTTTCAATACTAGACCTAGTATTTTCCATGTTGCCTCCTATATCTTCAATCGAGAACAAGTTTTAATAATAATCTACAAAAGCTTAAAGAATATCATCCTGGTTTCTCATTTCTCTATCTACATCCTTAATGGAGTCAATTCTAACTCTAGCTTCCTTAGATTTTAGAATGTTGAAAAAATATTTTGAACCATGATCTCCCAAACTTATTCAATTCATCCTTGCTCTAGTTCTAGCTCCTTGAATGTGGTAATGTTGTAAACTACTTTATCATTTTCCTTCATATTCTCTAGCTTATCTTGCAGAAAAGATTTTGCTATTCATTTTGTAGGTCAATTTCTTCTCTCATCCCATCCATACATTTCTTTCTTGCAATTGTTTGAAAGAGAGTTCTCCAAGCTTCCACTTTTTGATCACATATCTCAATAGTAGTTGTTTTATGTCCTATGTTATTATTAAACCATTTCACTATGTCACCTGCAATATCAATATCTTTATCTTCCAATAGTAGGGTATTAAGATATAAACCATCTCTCCCACCCTTCCTTTTATTAGGTTCTCAAATTAGTGATATACATACTTAAATGGGTTGATGTTCAAAAATTAAAAAATGGGTAATATTTATGGGTGTTGTATAGGACCCATCATAAATATAAAGGTGTCCTTTTTGGCATAAATACAATCTAATTTGCAAGAAAAAAAAAAAAAAAAACACTTACCATCAACTTGTGAGTTAGACCAAGTTAACCAAATGTCTTTGTAGTCTTTTTTTGTTCCCTTGAGGGGATCCCTTATTTTTTTAAAACCATTTTATGCTAATAAACTCTCTCATTTCCTTTCCACTCAAATGTTTTGCCTCCTACTTTGTCACATGTTGAAGCTATCATTTGAATTCACTTCCCACAATCCACAAGATGTTGGAAAAATTACTTAGCCATTTCCAAAATTCTATTATCTCTTTGCAATTATTAGGAGCATCACATTATAGATGTCAAATACCCTTCCTTCTTCTAACATTTGATCCTATTCCAAGGTGAGGGGTCCCATTCCAAAATATTATTAGTCCATATTGAAACAACACAGATAGTCTCTCTCTCTCTCTCTCTCTCTCTCTCTCTCTCTCTCTCTCTCTCTCTCTCTCTCTCTCCTTCAGAGTGTGGGATGTAGTAAATGTTTTAGCATCTCTCTAGATGCATTTGAGGGAAATGTCAAGTCCAAACTTGAAAATTTTTACCCTTTGTAACATCGGAATGTCAATCTTCTAATTTGAGAGGACAAATCTTTTGGTTACATATTTCTATATGGGAATTCTAGTTCCCGTACATTCTAGGAGGCTAAATCCAGTTCCTTCAAATAATGGATTCCTTATTTTATCTTCTGGAGCCTTAAAAATCTTAAAATAATTGGATATTTATTGTTTTTGTTTCTTACTTTCCTTAGTGATGTTCATGGAGCCTGGTGGTTTCCCTCTTTTCCTAGTAAATTTTGCTTGATTTTTACTTTCTTCAATTTTATTATCTATTATTTTTGGGACACTATACCTTTTTTTCTCTCCTCCCATTCTTATGGGTTTTGAAGACAAAGCTCTCACTATCTATATGAGGTTGTTCTTCCAGAATCATGTTGTCCCCTTCACTATCATTTGAAACAAATGAATTACTTATTTTATCTATCATGGATGGAATAGATATGGGAAGAGTGGTATCTATAACCAATGGTGGGGGTGCATCTATATGGTTGAGAGTGATTTTGTAGGGTTCACAATAAGATCTAAGTCAAAGAGTCTATCCTTTTTTTTTATAAGTACCTTGTAAATCATTTAGTCTATTTAATGAAGGGTGCTCCCCTTAATACCAAAAACACATAATAGAAACAAAGAAATAACAACAACTAGCAAGAACAAAATATAGATTTCTTATTATTGTTGCAGATGTGGAATTACAAAATTTTGAAATACAATATGCAAACCAACACAAGCGCCTTTCTTACAATAATTTGCAACATAGAGCTGTGAACTACCACCTAGAGTTGTCTTAGAAAATGTACATGCATTCCTTAAATAAGCATTTTTACACTACCCAAGAAGTTTCTAGACATCAAACCCTAACCCTTGAGACTAACTAACTCTAAAATAACATATAGAGTCACCCCGATACACCTTTAACACTTATTTTGGAAATTTTAGTCAGCCCAACTTTGGAAGGCCATAACTTCTGAATGGTTGCTCTAATTGGATATTAACCCCTTTTCAAAATCCACAACTTCTAATTTACAGGGTTTGACTAGTGCAACCTCTAGTCAACCCCATTTCAGAGCCCATCAGGGGCCTCTAAGGTCTTCAATAGTGAGGCCAAAGTTTTTATACCAAAATTGCACACCAAAAATCTATAATAAATCCATGAATACTCATGATAGGGCACTGATCCTCAACTAGTAGGCTAATATATCCAAGATGAACATCCACCTCTTAAATTGGGACATTCTGTGCTCGTATGACTAACTTACTAAGTAGCAAGCCTTCATAGACAATAACTTTGCACTATAACAACCCTTATTCAAGAAATAAAAATGAAATTTTTTGGGTGATGCAAGATTTATCTTACACCCATGATGCTCCTTCTTCAGACACCTAGGGTAATTTGAGAAGTGACACTATCACATATCATATGTTGAGTGGAAAACCAAGATGATTAACCTCTTCCCTTGCTAGCCATGATGAATCTTCTACTGGTCATCCTTTCCATTTAACTAGGTACTATTCATAAGTTATGTTCCTTGTACTTTTTCCAACTTGACTATTTGGTATCTCTTCAATCTTCTTTGTCATTGAACTAGCTACTAGAATAATCCACTGCACTTCTACAACTTCATCTCCATCACTTCATTTATAATAATCTTTCAAATCTAAAATGTTAAATACTGGTGAAATATTCAATTCAATAAGCAACTTCACTTCATAAGCATTTCCAGAATCACACCTCTTCACTATCTTACACAATCCAAACTTCTTCATTTTCAACTTATTATATGTACCCATTGGAAAAATGCCTCTTTCTCAAATGAACCATGACTTCATCTCCAGTATGAAATTCCTTATTCCTCCTTTTCACATCTACCTTAGCCTTATCTTGTGTGTTCATCTTAATAATGTACTTCTTCACCTCATCATGACTGTTATTCAAATGTTCAACAAAATCTTCTGCTTTAGCACTACTTTTTTCTCCTTTATCCAATTGCCTCAATTCAGAATCATTTCTAGGACTACACCCATTTACAATCTGGAATAGTGATTTACCAATACTTGTGTTGACATTATTATTATATGCAAATTCTTCCAGTGGTAAAATCAGACCCCAACCTTTTGGCTTATCTCCAACTAAACATCTCAACAAATTCCCCAAACTTTGATTCACAATGTTTTTTTATCCATCAGTCTGTGGATGATGTGATGAACTAAAATTCAAGTCTATCTTCAATTTCTTCCACAATGTATGCTAGAAATACCCAACAACCTTGGTATCTCTATCTGAAACAATAAGCTTTGGCAGACCATGTAGTCTTACTGCTTCTTTGAAAAATAACTCTGCCACATGAACAACATCACTAGTCTTCTTCCAAGAAATGAAATGCGCCATCTTTAAAAATATGTCAACCACCATAAATATAGAATCATTCCATTATTGTGTCCTTGGTAAACCAAAAAATATTCCACGCTGATATCCTCCTATGACTTTTGTGGTATAGGTAATGGTCGATACAACCGAATATTCCACTTCACTCCTTTTTCCATCTGATATAGTCTGCAACTCTACACAAACTTCTTCACACCTTGTTGCAATTATGGCTAATAATAATTCTTAGCAACCAAAGAAATGGTTTTGTCTCTACCAACTTGTAACCCTCCACTATGCTTCTCCTTGATGAGATTCTCTCTCATAGAACTTATGGGAATGCACAATTGACATCCTTTGAACAACATACCATCTTGGATTATAAAATCTAGCCAATTCATCCTATGAAGTGTAACAAGTTCTATACAAGCCTTGCAAACTTCTCCAAAATCAGGACACTCTCAATACAAATTATTTAGTTATTTGAACCCAAACACCTCAATCTACATCTTTGTTAGCAAAAGTTGTCTTCTACTAAAAACATATTTGCTGTTAGTCTTTCCACTCACGTGTTTCAAAAAAAATGTATAACTCTACAAAAACTCAACCCACTTTAAATGCCTTTGGTTCAATTTTCCTTGACTATTCAAATTGCAAATCTTGATGATCAATATGTAAAACAAGCTTGTTAGGAAGAAGATAGTGTCTCCACATCTTCAATGCCTAAACTATGGCATAAAATTATTGATCGTAAACAAAATATTTTCTTTTTCCATCATTTAACTTCTCAGTAAAATAAGCAATAGGTCTACCTTCTTGGCTCAAAATAACTCCTATTTTAGTACCACTAGCATTACAGTATACTTGGAACACCTTATTAAAAAATGGAAGTGCTAAAAATAGACTACTCTCTAACTTTCTACTTCAACAATTCAAAACTCTTATCTTATCCCATAGTCCACTCCAATTCTTTCCTATCCCCTCTCATTGTTTCAATTAGAGGCCCACAAATACTACTAAAACCTCTTATAAACTTTCTATAAAAACTAGCTATTCCATGGAGAGATCTTACCTTTGTTGCACTCATTAGAGTAGGCAATTCAAGGATAGCCTTCACTTTCTAAGGGTCCATTCTTAGACTTTCTACAGAAACTACAAGTCCCAAGTAGACCAACTCCTTCTTCAAAAAACTACACTTCTTCAAATTTATCAACAATTTTTCTTCCCACAACTTTTCAAATAACTTATAAATGTGTATCAAATGCTCCTCCAATGTCTTACTAAATATCAATATATCATATAGGTAAATAATGACAAACTTACCCAAAAACTCCATTAGTACCTCACTCATGAGCTTCATGAAAGTGCTTAGTGCATTGGTTAGCCCAAAAGGCATGACTAACCACTTGTACAATCCTTCCCTTGTTGTAAAGGAAGTCTTCCATTTTTCTCCTTCTCTGATGCAAATCTGGTGGTACCCACTCTTCAGATCTATCTTTTTGAAATAAATAGCTCCATTCAAACAATCCATAATATCATCCATCCTTGGCAATAGAAATATATACACTATTGTGATCTTGTTGATATCCCATAAATCTGTGCACATCCTCTATTCTCCATTCTTCTTAGTGCTAATACTATTGGTACAACATATGGACTCAGATTCTCTCAAATCAAATCCTTTTGCAACAACTCATGAACTTTTCTATTCAACTTTTTACTTTCTATTGGTATCATTTTGTGTGCTACCTTGTTTGGAAAACTGGCTTCTATAATCAAATCCATCTGGTGATTGATCTTCCTCACTAGGGTTAATCCATCAGGTACAATATGTGACACAGTATCAAGAAAATCTCCCAAAAATTTGCAACTTCTATAGGTACCTACTCCACTTCTTACTATCTTTTTTGATTGAATCAAAAGACATATGTTCATGCTTCATATCTTTGAGAAACTCCTTTCCATCAACAAAACATATTCTGGCAGCACTACATACCTTTTCTTCTTTCTCCTTCAATGACTTCAACTTATGCTTCACTTCATCCTTTGTCAGAGTGTAGGTATTTTCTTGCCCATCATGTACAACATGCCTTTCAAACTACCATGGCCTACCCAACAAAATATTCCATATTTCCATAGGTATGATATGACAAAGCACCTCATCCTAGTAGCTTCCAATATTGAACTTCACTAGGCATTGTTCATTGACCATGACCTTGTGGTCATCCTACACTCAAACAATACAATATGGACATGGGTGTTTTTGCCTCTTGAGATTTAACTTTGAGACCATCTTTTCTAACACCAAATTTTCTGTGCTTCCTCCATCAATGATCAAATCACAAGAATTATCTTCACATTTGCACCTAGTCCAAAATAATCTCCTTTGATCAGGTTCATTCTCACCACTCAACAAGACTCTCCTATTAACTAGGACTTCTCCTATTTCAATATCTTTAGAATGAGATGATTCAACATCTTCATCAAAATTTACAACTCTTATTTTGCCTTCTATTCTCCAATATGTCCTTCCTTGGTGTTGGGAGCATTAAATTTTTTATGCCCTTCTTCTTTGCAATGGAAACATTTTCCACAAAAGCCTCCTTGTCCAAATCCTTTCCCTCTAACTCTTCCTCTCTAATATCCATTATTTTAATCATGAAAATGATTGGAATTATTTCCCTTCTGTTCTAACTACTATTGGCAGCCTAGTCCTTTTTCTTTTGATCACCATTTTGGCCTCCTTAACACCATTTGCCAGATCTTCCACTGCAACCTGTTCCGTTATTCTTGTTATCAAACTTTTTCCTCAGCTTCTCCTTAACTCTTAGGAAAAATGGTATGCCTCCTCAATATGGGTCATTAGAACCAAAATAAACTCTTGGGTATGTATAGGATCATGGTGTGCCAAAAAATGGCAATGTGAAAAAAGTGGAGTTTTAAAACATCTAAAAGCATTTCAAAATCTGCTCTGACTTTTTTCCACCCATCCCAGTACCAAGGCAAAAAGGTTAAGCCAAACCTTATTGGGTATTTGATCCATTATTGGGTACCTAATATCATATCGAGTATCTGATATGAGATCGGATGCCCAAAACTTGTAGCTAGGAATTAAGAAAAAAACCCGAGATAAAAATAGTTATTTGCGGCCATAGTGTTTTTTGCTTCTATTTTGGGTATCAGATCCAAGAATGGGTATACGATTGAGGTTACTAATTTTTAATTTTTTTATGATTTTGAATAAATTTATTTAAAAATAGGTTTTTTAAAATATAAATTATTGAAAATTAGGTTATTTTAAATAGAAATTGTTGAAAATTAGGTTTCTAATAGAAATTATTGATTTATTTTATTTTAATTAAAAACTTAAAATGTTGTTTTTCAATTTAATAGGTATGGGTGACCTGAATGATATTGATGACATTGAGCCATGAAACAATGTTCCTCGAAACCCTCTACCAAACAATCTAGTACCCCTTCAAAATCGTCCACCAAAAAATTGCCTACCCCCTCAAAACCTCCTCGAATTGAAGATTTGATACAAGAAAATCTTACCAAATTGAGAGGTTTGCAAGCCACATATAAAATTGTACCTACATTGGCTCCCATGTTATCTACATTAAAAACCATAGTGGATAATATTCAAACACTTGCCGACGAACAAAATATTGCTCTTCAGTAGCTTAAGAAATTGCATGCCATATTTGATGATGGGTTGGACTATGATGAGGTTGCAGACCTAAACATAACTAAAGATGATATGGTTAACCTTTTTGCAGACCCAAAAATTAGTAAAAATTATTAATTAAATGGTACACAAATGAGGCTATGTGTGTGAACTTTTGGGATCGTTGGTGGATAGTTTTTCACAAACCTCCAGACAACAATTTAGAGGTGTCATTATATTTCATTAGAAAATTGTATGCCAAATTTGTGTTGGGCCTCAAGGTGAACTACTAGAGCATGAGGCCCAACATGGGTGTAGGAGGAGGAGCTCCTTAGGATAGACCCTTTTCCCAGTAGCATAAAGTTGACACTTTTGTACCCCCTACTGATGTCTCCCCCCCTCTTGCAGTGCAACATCCTGATATTATTGCAAAGGCTAGCTCTTAGACTATTAGATTCATCACATTTTTGTGTGCTCCATACTTGCATAACGTGCAAGAATATTTTTTTGGGTCCCATAGGTGATCTTTCTGAGTATAAATTTCTATTTGAGGAGGATGATACACCAAATGCACCTATAGAGACTACACACCCTAACATGAGAGAGGAGAGGCATGTAGAGCCATGTGATCCTTCTATATTGGTACACACACACACACACACACACACACACACACACACACACACACACACACACACACACACACACACACACACACACACACACACACACACACACACACACACACACACACACACACACACACACACACACACATATATATTTTGTTACGACATATGCAATTTAAAGTTAATCTTTATAATAGAGTAATTTTAACCCATACTGACTTATACATGTATGCGATCTTCATTCATGTTTAGATGATGACTAAGGAGCAGCTCAGATGGGTTGATGATGTCACACTCTTTGATATTTCATTTGGCCTTGAAACATCTATGATACATCATGTTGTGTTCTCATTATTTCTTTATTTGATATTGAAACATATATGGTTTCTAATTTTTCTTTTCTCTTGCAAGTATCACCTGCCAATGGGGGGCAAAGTGCGGAGGATGAGGCAGAACCCATTGACAAGGGAAAGATAATTAGGTTCTTTTAAAGTGTTTAAATATTGATGCATTCTTGAAAAATTTTTGTGCTAATGAAATTTACTTACATTCTTTTTTGTATAGGGTGTGGCTACTAGTGACGAGTCTAGGCAAATTCAACATCGTAGACCCTCTAGCATTTCCATTCATAGTGAGAGCCCCATCATATGTATAAGTATTATTTATTTGTTTTTTTTCCTTATTTTCATAAAAAAAATTCAAAACTAATTTCCATAATATTAACAACTAAGCTTTTGTATCTCATAGGAAACACCTGGGGAGCAGGAGGCTAGATGTCAAAGTTTTAGTTTGAATGCTTGATTATATGTTATAAATTTAGTATTCTATGAATTATAATGTTATAGTTTAAGTTGTATATCTATATGACAACCATACTTAAACATATACAAGACACAATCAACGAGGTTCAAGCATTGCTGAGGACATATGAGAGGACACTTGGCCATCATAAGAAGTCAATGAGAGAGGTATTTATGATGAAATTTTAAAACTATAAATATTCATTAAAAAGGGATCATTATGTATTTGAGTAATTCAATGTTAGATACATAGAATCATATAAATTTAGTAGTCTAACTTTGGGTTTTCCTTTTTTGTTTATGTAGGAGGTATCTGATCCACCTAGTTCAGCCAAGAGGCTACATTTTGATGATCCAACAACATCATAGGATAGTATAAGTTGTCATAGGATGCATCATGAGACATTTTGAGATGGAATATCCCACATTGTATACAAAAACATTGATATTATACACATTTTGATGGCATGATCAACTACATTTTGTATATGGATCTATGTATTTTGATATATATTTGCATAATTTGTCCATGGATACATGAAATTTGATATATATTTGCATAATTCATCTATGGATATATGTATTTTGACATATATTTTTATCATTTATGTGCACAATGATATACATACTAATTTAGTACAATATTATTCAATTTATCGTGGATCATGTGTATTGTTCATGTCTATGGAATATCATTCATTTTGATCATGTTTTTTATATTCAATTCAAATTCAATAATTTATGAAGAAAATTTTAAATCCTTTATTATCAAAATTTTATGCAATGTTTAATTTGAAATTATATCATATATGTTTAATTTGAAATGATCTCTACAATTGCTTAAGATGCCTACAATTAGCCAAATTCATGGCCAATTTGGTCTTAGGAGCCCATCTTTGGTCTTATGAGATGTTTTAGTATGTATTGGTCACAAATATTATTAAGGATTTGTGGTCAAAATAGGGCTACGAGGTGGCTCTAAGTTACAAGTTACAACCCTCAGAAGATCAACCTCTAAACACACTTAGAGCATCTTGGAGACTCTTTGGTATGGGGTGGCCACAAACATTGTAGGCTCTCTACAGCCAAAAAAAGGATGTCACTTGGGTTCACCCACCCATCTATAGCTAATGGCACTAACAATTCAATGCCAAGATCAACAATTTCAAAGTTACGTAGTGATGCACCAATGAACTGAGGCACACTACAAGTTTTTGCATCAACCAAGATTGTTGTGCCAAATCCAAATGGAATGTGATCTACCTAAAATGAGATAGGTTATTGTAGACCTCAACATCACCATCCTGTAGCATTCAATATTTCACTAATAGCCCCCATGATCCCTGAGTTATAACCCTTAGAAGATCAACCTCGAAACACACTTAGAGTATCTTGGAGACTCTTCAGGATGGGGTGGCCATGAATGTTGTAAGCTCTCCATGGATAGAACAAGGGTGTCGCTAGGGTTCACCTACCCATCCAAAGTTAATGAAACTTATGAGTCGATTCCAAGATCAATGGTTTCAAAGTTACATAGTGATGCACCAATGAACTGAGGTATACTACAAATTTTGGCATCGAGCAAGATCATTGTGCCAAATCCAAATGGAATGTGATCTCTCTAAAATGAGATACATTATTGTAGATATTGACATCACTATCCTAAAGCATTCAAAATTTCACCAATAGCCCCCATGAGCTCTAAGTTACTACCCCCAGACAATCAACCTCCAAATGCACTTAGAGAATCTTGGAGACTCTTTGGTATAGAGTGGCCATGAACATTGTCGGCTCTTCATGGTCAAAGAAAGGGTGTCACTAGAGTTCACCCACCCATTTGGAGCTAATGGCTCTAACAATTTGATGCCAATATCAATGGTGGTAAAGTTATGAAGTGATGCACCAATGAACTAAGGCACACTACAAGTTTTGACATCGAGTGAGATCATTATGTTGAATCCAAACAGAATGTGATCTCTCCAAGATGAGATATGTTAGTATAAACCTCAACATCACTATCTTGTAGATTTTGACATTTCACTGATAGCCCTCATGAGCTCTAAGTTATGACCCTTGAAAGATTGACCTCCAAATGCACTTAGAGCATCTTGGAGGCTCTTTGGTATGGGGTGGCCACAAACATTATAGGATCTTTGCAACTAGAACAAGGGTGTCACTAGGGTTCAACTACCCATACAGAGCTAATGGCATTGCTGATTTGATGTCAAGATTAATAGTTTCAAAGTTATGCAGTGATGCACCAATGAAATGAGGCACACTGCAAGTTTTGGCATCAATTTAGGTTGTTGTGCCAAAACCAAACATAATGCGATCTTTTCAAAATGAGATAAGTAATTGTGAAAACTGAACATCGTCATCCAGTAACATTTAATGTTTCACCAACAGCCCCCATGAGCTCTAAGTTAGGACCTTTCAGAAGATCAACCTCCAAATGCACTTAGAGAATCTTTGAGACTATTAAACAAGATAATCATCAGTTCATTGAATCATTGTGAACAAAAGAACATAAGAAGTAAATATAGGTAGTTGAATCTTCGTGTAGGGTCCTCTCTTTGCTTTAGGGTCTCTAGTAGGGCTTCATGATCAACATTAGTAATAGTAAAAATTTATTTTACTTTTGGTCTTCCTTGATGCTTTAACAACTTTTTTTTTTTTGGTATAATAAGATGTGAATATATGAGAATTATTTTCTACTTCTAATAGTATTCGAATGCAAGAATTCCATTCCTTCTAAGCATGTACGTCTACAGCTATGTTCCAACAATAACAACTGAACTAATAGGATATATGAATCCATCATCATCTGTAGTCAATTGTGCAAGATTTTGTTTACCTCTTACACAATGTGCTAACCAATAATCTAGTTTCTCATCATTCTCCTATGGTGTAACCACTGCAAAGACATCCTGGATGAAGAAGATCTAATAGATGGTTATATTCAACTAAAATTTCTATGTCATCATTTCTGATAGAGAGCATGATAGACAATGGAGTAAGATAATGTGGAGTCCATGTGTCCACCTACTTATTTGACCCACAGTGATCCCAATCACACTAAAAATAACTAGGAAAAAATAAAGCTAGCTGTCATGTCCAAATAATCCATGTAATAGAATTAGAGCTCTAGAATGAATCCATTTTTAATGAATCTCTAACAGTAGCACAATCTAATCTATCACGTATGGAGCCTTTCTCAACCAATGAAAGAGTCCTCCTTGTGATAATGTTGAACTACACCAATCAACAATTATATGAGCATCAAGAAGCTCTACTCCTAAAATCTTCAATTGCTCCTTAACTAGATCTCTCTTCAAACATACTGTTGCTCCATCATGTTCCCCTTTCCCATGGCCAAACTCAAATAAGACTCCAAATATGAGGCACCCCCCTATCTACGTGCATCCTACACAACCAATAAAACATGTGAGAATTCTTGAATTGACCTATGCAATTATTTGAAAAAATGATATGACTATCCATAGCAATGTCATGCTCCTGTAAGAAATCAAAAAAATTCTTGAAACAATGTTGCACAAACTCGTGAGAGTGAGATCTATCATCCCTCATGTAAAAATGGTACTCTCTAATAATTCTTCTCCACTATTAGGGATATGTCTATATGTCACGTAGACAAAAATAGCAATCTGAATGGAGTTTTAATAATGAGATTGTGTCTCATTTTGGGGCTGCAATGTGTATAGCTCTCTGCAAAGTCAACAACTGATATACTAGTGCAAATGGGAAAAGTCTCCTTACACATTCTAAATTGTTGATCCAACCACTGAGACCTATAATTATGCCTTGCATACTTGTAGAAAATATTTTTCTTGAAATAAATAAAACTAACCACACAGATTTATTCTGCAACCAATTCACATCTAGAGCCCTCATCTCCACTCTTCAATGTGTATTTCACCATTTCATATACCATTTTTTTAACTACTGTCCTCCCAAGATCTTTTTTGCACCCCTCATGGAAACATGTGTCAAACTTGGATAAGCTACCACATTCTGAACACTTCTCATTTAAGCAAGCATTTCTATAAAAGAAACAACCATCAACTCTATGACATAAAATTGATCTAGCAAGTCTCTTGATGATTTTGGAAGCCCACTAGTACCACAATTCTCTAACTTTTCATTACTATGCAAAGTAGAATGGATGGAGTGTAATATTTCATGGTGCATAGAAAACTCCACATGATATTTGCAACAACATGTATTTTGAATCTTAAGTGGCACACAATAAAATGGCTTCAAGGATTCAAAAGCCCTTTGTGATATATGCAGTCTTGGATGACTCACTCTAAATTCTTTGAACAACGTAGTTTGACTTACCTCCAAATAATATTCAACTTCAACACATCTTTAGCATTGGGAGAGAATCTTGAGCTAGAGTGCCAAAACTATGTAAATTCCTGCTCCACATCATTGATTAGCTTCTTATCAAAATGTGGAAGTCTCCCACCAAAAGCCCATGTATCATTTTGAAGAGGACCATCAATTCTCTCTCATCTAGTAAGTTCTCTTCTCAAAGCATTATGATTTAGGTTCAAGTTAATACAAGTTTGTCTCTTAGATCTACCCTTTCTCAAATGATGACTTACCAAAGAGATTGTAATAATCCTTTGAGCAGCTCTCCTATCCTTCTCCATGCTATTTTTTCCAATGCTATTGAGAGCACTAAAAATATTCTTCACAATGATGAAACTTCTTTCAATTTTCTTATTGACATGAATTGTCGATTTGGATAACATTCATCTTTTTCATCTTTAATAAGTGTATAAAAAGTTGTTGAAAAACATCTTATATAGTCTTTAAGCCCATAACTAAATGGTTTTTTGTGATGTTTCCTTCCAAATTAGTAATAATCATTTCATCAATTTCAATTATCCATTTTAGTGTTCCAGGACCTTCATTTTGGTTGCAATTACGAGATATGTAATGTTCCTATGCATTTTCATTTTCAACATGGTCAATCATGGCATTAGATTATGAACTAGTAAATTTTCATTCTACAAATCTTCAATCTTGGTATTGTCATTATCAGTTGGTATTTTCATTCTCCAACTAAACATATTCATTTTCTAACTCTATGATTTCACCTTCGATCAATACATCATCAACTTGATTCAAATTTAACATACCTTGTCTCTTCCTTATTTATCCTATCTCTTTCCCTATATGTTGCAATGTCTTCATTGGATACCTTCTTTTTGTGTTTAGCCTTTTGATGACTACTACTCCCCATTCAGATGAAAATACCAGACACCTAATCAAATCTTGTAGCAACATTTTCAAACAATTGGCCCCAAAAAAACTTTTTTTCTGCAGACACAAGAAAAAGCCAAAAAAAAGCATGATTGTTGGGTCTGTAGTGACAAAGAATATTTTGGTAAAAGTTTTCCAGTAGAAAGATTCGAGTATTTGATCCCATATAGGCTATCTGATATTATCAGGTACATGAAATCAATGCCCAAAATTTGGACAGAAATAAATTAGTATTATATATTATTATTATATCTTAATATATTATTATTATTATATAATATAGTAATGTATTATAATTATTATATAGTAATATGTTATTGTTGTATAATATAGTAATGAATTATTATTATTATATAATTATATATATTACTATATATTATTATATAATAATGTATTATTATTGTATAATAATGTATATTTATGATATTACTATATGGTAATTGATTGTATGGGTCTAACGGGGTCATAGGCTAACCTATGACCCCATTCGACCCATTGCATAGCAACATGTGTCCCTCGGGGTCCTAAGACTCAAGGGACAAATGGTAATCGATCTTATAGGTTGAATTGGGTTGTAGGCTAACCTACGACCCCATTCGACACATTACATCATGATATGTGTCCCTAGGGGTCCTAACCTATGACCCCATTAGACCCATTGCATAACAACATGTGTCCCTCAGGGTCCTAAGACTCCAAGGGGAAAATGGTAATCGATCATATGGGTTGAATTGGGTCATAGGCTAACCTACGATCCCATTCAACACATTACATCATGATGTGTCCCTAGGGGTCCTAGAACCCTTAAGGACATATGATAATTGATCATATGGATCAAATGGGGTCGTAGGCTAACCTACAACCCCATTTGATACATTGCATCATGATATTTAACCCTAGGGGACTTAGGACCCCTAGGGATATATGGTAATTGATCATATGGGTCAAATGGGGTGGTAGGATAACCTACAACTCGATTTGACACATTGTATAGTGACATGTGTCCATAGTAGTCCTAGGACCCCTACAGACATATGGTAATTGATCATATGGTTCAAATGGGGTCATAAGCTAACCTACTACTCCATTTGACATATTGCATCATGACATGTGTTTGTAGGGGTCCTAAGATAGCTAGGGACATAGCCTTTGACCACATTTGACCCATTGCATTATGACAAATGTCCCTAGGGGTTGTAGGACCCCTAGGGACATATGGTAATTGATCGTATGGGTTGAATGGGGTAGTAGGATAACCTACGACCCCATTCAACACATTGCATCATGACATGTGTCCCTAGGGGTCCTAGAACCACTAGGGACATATGGTAATTGATCATATGGGTCAAACGCGATCGTAGGCTAACTTATAAATGCATTTGACACATTGCATCACAAAATGTGTCCCTAGGGGTCCTAGGATCCCTAGGGACATATGGTAATTGACCATATGGTTCAAATGAGGTCATAGGCTAACCTACGATCCCATTCGACACATTACATTGTGACATGTGTCCCTAGTGGTCCTACGACCTCTAAGGACACATGGTAATCGATCGTATGGGTTGAATGGGGTCGTAGACTAACTTACGACCCCATTTGACACATTGCATTTTGATATGTGTCCCTAAGGGTCCTAGGACCCCTAGGGACATATGACACTCAATCATATGGGTCTCACGGGGTTGTGGGCTAACCTACAACCCCATTAGACACATTGCATTGTGACATGTGTCCCTAAGGGTATTAGGACTCCTAGGGACATATGGTAATCAATCGTATGGGTCAAACGGGGTTGTAGACTAACCTATGATACCATTCGACACATTGCATTGTGATGTGTGTCCCTAAGGTTCCTAAGACCTCTAGTGATATATGCTAATCAATCGTATGGGTTGTACAGGGTCATAGGTTTGAATGGGGTTGTAGGCTAACCTACAACCCCATTTGACACATTACATCGCAACATGTGTCCCTAAGAATGCTAGGACCACTAGGGACATATTGTAATGGATTGTATGGGTCAAACGGGGTCATAGGCTAAACTATGACCCCATTCAACACATTGCATCACGATATGTCTCCTTATGGGTCCTATGACCCCCAGGGACCTATAGTAATCAATTTTATGTGTCGAAGGGGCTCATAGGCTAACCTAGGACCCCATTCAACACATTGAATTAGTACATATATCCCTAGGAGTCGTAGGACCTCTAGGGACATATGGTAATCCATTGTATGGGTCAAATGAGGTCGTAGGCTAACCTATGACCCCATTCAAAATATTGCATCATGACATGTGTCCCTAGGGGTCCTAGGACCCCTAGGGACATATGGTAATAGATTTTATGGGTTGAATAGGGTCATAGGCTAACCTACAACCCCATTCGACTTATTGCATCATGACATGTGTCCCTAAGAATCCTAAGACCCCTAGGGACATATGGTAATTGATTGTATGGGTTGAATGGGGTCATAGGCTAATCTATGACCCTATTCAACACATTACATCATGATATGTATCATTAAGGGTTGTAGGATCCCTAGAGCCATATGGTAATTGATTGTATGGGTCAAATGGGGTCGTAGGCTAACCTACAACCCCATTCAAAACATTGCATTACGAAATGTGTCCCTAGGGGGCATATGGTAATCGATTGTATGGGTCAACCTATGACCCTATTGGACACATTTCATTGTGACATGTGTCCCTAGGATGCTAGGACCCCTAGGGACATATATTAATTGATCATATAGGTCGAATGGGGTCGCAGGCTAACATACAACCACATTTGACACATTGCATCATTACATGAGTCTTTAGGGGTCTTAGGACCCCTAGGGACATATAAATCATGTGGGTTGAATGGGGTCATAGGATAACTTATGACCCCATTCAACACATTAGATTGTGTCATGTGTCCCTAGGGGACCTAGGACCCCTAGGGACATATAATAATTGATCAAATGGTTCGAATGGGGTTGTAGGCTAAGCTATAACTCCATTCAACATCAAGACATATGTTCCTAGGAGTTCTAGGACCCCTAGGGACATATGGTAATCAATTATATGGGTCAAATGGGGTCTTAGGCTAACCTACAACCCCATTCGACATATTACACCATGACATTTGTCCCTAGGGGTCCTAGGACCCCTAGGGACATATGGTAGTCGATCGTTGGGGTCAAACGGACCCATAGGCTAACCTATGACCCAATTTGATACATATCATTGTGACATATTTTCCTAAGGGTCCTAGGACCCTTAGAGACATATAGTAATTGATTGTATGGGTTGAATGAGGTTGTAGGCTAACCTACAACTCTATTTAACAAATTTAATCACGATATGTGTCCCTAAGGATCCTAGGACTCCTAGGGACATATGGTAATCGATCGTATGGGTTGAACAAGGTCATAATCTAACTTATGACCCCATTTAACACATTACATCCAACATGTGTCCCTAAGGGTCCTATGACCCATAGGGACACATGGTAGTCAATTGTATGGGTCGAGTGGGGACATAGGCTAACCTATGACCCCATTCGATACATTGCATTGAGACATGTGTTCCTAGCTAGGACCCTTAAGGACATATTGTAATCGATTGAAGGGTCCTAAAACTCCTAAGGACATATGATAATCGATGGTATGGGTCGAATGGGGTCATAGGCTAACCTACAAACAAATTCAACATATTGCATCGTGACATGTGTCCCTAGGGGTCCTAAGAAATCTAGGAACATATGGTAATCGATCGTATGGGTCAAATGGGGTCATAGGCTAACCTACAATCTCATTCAACTACTTGCATCATGACATGTGTCCCTATGGGTCATAGGACCCTTAGAGACATATGGTAATTGATTGTATGGGTCGAATAAGGTCGTAGGCTAACCTACGACCCCATTCGATACATTGCATCATGACATGTGTCCCCAGGGGTCCTATGGACATATGGAAATCAATCGTATTGGTCAAATGGGGTCATAGGTTACACACATTGCATCATGACATGTGTCGCTAGGATTTTTACAACCCCTAGGGACATATAGTAATCAATTGTATTGGTCAAATGGGATCATAGGCTAACCTACGATGCCATTTGACACATTAAATCGTGACATGTGTCCTTAGGGGTTCTAAGACCCTTAGAGACATATGATAATCAATCATATGGATCAAATGGTGTTGTATGCTAACCTACGACTGTGTTCAACAAATTGCATTGCGACATGTGTCCCTATGGGTCCTAAGACCCCTAGGGACATATGGTAATTGATCATATGGGTTGAATGGAGTGGTATGCTGATCTATGACCCTATTTAATATATTACATCATAAAATGTGTCTCTAGGGGTCCTACGACACCTAGGGACATAGCCTACAACCCCATTCAACCAATTGCATCGTGACAGGTATCCCTAGGGGTTGTAGGACCCCTAGGGACATATGGTAATTGATGATATGGGTCGAATGGGGTTGTGGGATAACTTACAATTCCATTGGACACATTGCATCATGACATGTGTTCCTAGGGTTCCCAAAACCCCTAAGGACATATGGTAATCAATCATATGGGTTGAACATTGTTGCAGGCTAACCTACGACCCCATTCAACACATTGTATTGTGACATGTGTCCCTAGGGGTCCTAGCACCTCTAAGAACAAATGATAATCGGAGGTATGGCTTGAACAAGGTCATAGGGCAACCTATGACCCCATTCAACACATTACATCACCACATGTGTCCCTAAAGGTCTTAGGATCCTTAGAGACATATGCTAATCAATTGTATGGGTTGCACGAGACCCTTTAGGCTAAACTATAACCCCATTTGACACATTGCATCATGACATCTATCCCTAAGTGTCCTAGGACCCTTAGGGACATATGGTAATCAATCATATGGGTTGAATGGGGTCATAGGCTAACCTAGAACCCCATTTGACACTTCTCATCTCGATATGTGTCAATAGGGGTCCTATGACCCCTAGGAACCTGTGATAATCAATCATATGGGTTTGTTGGTACACATATGGACCTAGATTTTAAAATTTTAGTTTCAAGTCTTGAACCTTTTAGTTTTAGGTTTTGAACCTCTTAGTTTCAGTTTTGAACCTCTTTGAACTACTTTGAACTTGGTTCAAAGTGGTTCAACAAGTTGAAAGTATTTCTAATAAGGTTTGTTTGGTTCAAATCAGCTCAAAGTGATTCAAAATGGTTCAAAGTGGTTCAAAGAAGTTCATATTGCAAGCTTAAATGCATTTGATAGTTTAAGGGGTTTAATTGGTTCATTATTATTTGTGATGGTTCAAAAGGTTCAACTTGTTATGATAGAGTTCATCAAATTCAGCCAAGACAGTCAATTCAATGGCCCATTATGGTTTAGACTAGTTTGACAGATTTAAAAAGGTTAATAGGTACAAAGGATGAAATGTTCGTTAGTTCAAAATGATCAATTTCAGTACAGAGATACAGTGATTCAGAGATCAGGTTCAAATGTCATGTTAAATGGCATGACAATTCAAAATCACAATTTTGTATACCGATAAACAGTGACTTGTAATTTTTCACCCAGCCATAATTTCAAAAATCACTCCAATGAGAAGATAAATAACTAGTCTAGCACAAACAAATCTGAAAATGAAGAAGATCCAATGGTGTAATCACAAGTTCAAAAGAGTTCACCCCACAGGTTCAAATGAGTTCGAATGGTTCAAATATGTTCAATGGGTTTGATGGTTTGACAGTTTTGTATATCTACAAACAAAAACCAATAATTTTTTACTTGGGCATAATTTTACAATTGCTCTAGTGGCAACATAGATGAATATGCTATCACCAACATATCCAAAAATGAAGGAGATCCAATGATGGGATAATTAGTTATGTCTCCCATACTTGAACCTATTAGTTTTTATAAATAAATAACCACTTTCAAACCTATTAGTTTTTATAACTATTTTTATAATTGAATAACCACCCGAAAATACTATATATTGTAAATGGAAGAGGAGGAAAGGGTTCTTTTTTTTGGTTGGATTTTATTAGCAAGAGCTAGGTACTATAGAAAGAATATGGTTATTTTTGTTTGGGAGAAACAAAAAGGATTGTAGGCCTTTTTCAACAAATATTTTATGCAACAAATATCAATCTTTAGATTGATTTTCAGGCATGAGTAAAATGGCAAAAGATATTCTCAAACTCTATGTTGTTAATATTTTCTTTCTCATGATTATGGATGGACTTTGAGCTGTTGTAATTGTTTATTAATGCTTTTTTTATAAAGAATTCTACTTAAGTTTATTACCATACTTTGTGCTTGGGATTAAACCATGTTGGAACAACAAATATTCTACTTCTTTTCAGCCTATATGCTGTCCATAAGTGCAGACAATTAAACTTTGAGTTGATGGTCTTCATTTACATCTACTTATTAAAGTTCTAGCATTCATTTTCATAGCTATGGATGAATGTTAATTACCTTTATTTCTTTCTGGTTAAAAGCATATCAACATTATAATTTATTGTAAATCATGTATGGGGACTGTACCTGTATATGTGAAATGCGGCCTATGCTAACACACACACTTCAACACGGTCCTTATTTGTGGATTCATCCCGGAATGAACATTGGATTGTTCATCCGAAAATCAGCCTGCAAAGCAACCTATTGCCTTCTATCTAGAGGGAATTGCTTATCAGATATCCTCAGATCCGAGGTGTTTAAGCAACCAGACCCTCTAAGAATGAAGGATTTGACAATGAAATTAAGCTAAGAATGAGTATGCAGATTAATCTAGAATGAAAGATGCAATGTAATCTAAGAACAAATAAAACAAACTAGATTAAGCATATGCATGATTAAACTAAAATGAGATTAAACTAAGAATGATAATGTATGCAATAAATGTAAGCAAACGTGAGTATGAATTCTAGCAGCAATTCGATGCAAATTCTCCAAATTCATCCTCCTAAAATGAAGAGATGAGGGTCTCTTAAATAGACTTTCCTGGAATCCATCAACGGTTGAGATCAATTCGAATCAACGGTCAGGATTGAAGACAAGGTTCAGTCATAAAGGGAGATTCCCAAATTAAAGGGAGTTAACATATTTAATTTGAGTAA
This sequence comes from Cupressus sempervirens, assembly GCA_028749045.1. Taxonomy (NCBI): domain Eukaryota; kingdom Viridiplantae; phylum Streptophyta; class Pinopsida; order Cupressales; family Cupressaceae; genus Cupressus; species Cupressus sempervirens. The sequence goes on from CM053784.1 coordinate 652,268,238, forward strand.
AATAAGGAGTTAACTGATTTAATTTGAGTAGAAAAAGGAGTTAACTGATTTAACTCATTTTTGATCAATAGTGAACTGGAAATTTCCCTTTTTGAACTGAAGAGAGATTTTGTTGAGATATTTAATTTAATAAAATGAGATATGCTCTCATAATTACTTTTTCTATTTAATTAAATAATCTTTACTTAACTAGAGACACTTTTCTTATTTTATTAAATAACTTACATTTAATTAATTAGGAATGACTTCCTATTTAATTAAATAACTTTGTTTAATTAATTAGAAGTAAGTACTCCATTTAATTAATTAGAAATACCTTTCCCATTTTATTAAATAATTAAATTTAATTAATCAAGATAGGCGTATTTATTAAATAAAATAAATTTAATTCTATAATACATTAGCCTTAGGATATAATTATAATTTAATTAAAGTATAAGTACTTAATAATTAAATTATAATCAAATCGAGTACGTTTAATGCGACTAATATAAGTACATATTATAGGAATTAAATAAGAAATATGATAAATGCAGATTAGAGTTTTCTACATCTGACAATTAAGTCAAGTAGCAAATAGCAGAATGAGAATTGCCTATTAGAATAGGACTTAGAAATTATCAGAAATAGACCAGAATTGGTATAATGGCAATGAGCCAATTTTGGGGTATTACAGCACCTAATAAAATTCAGAGGAAGGTTTTCAATTCAATGATAACCTATCCAACTGTTAGTGCTAATTCAATCTTCCTATCTAGGCATTTAGAGTTAATTTGTATGTATTTCTTCGAACAAAAATCTATTCACTAACAAGGTTGAAGGAGGTCATAGGCTAACCTACAACCCCATTCGACACATTGCATTGTGACATGTGTTCCTAAGGGTCCTAGGTCCACTAGAGACATATGGTAATCGATCATATGGGTCGAATGGAGTTGTAGGCTAACCTATGATCCCATTAGACACATTACATTGGTACATGTATCCCTAGGAGTCCTAAGACCCTCATAGACATATGGTAATCAACCGTATGGGTCGAATGAGGTCATAGGCTAACCTATGACCCCATTCGACATATTGCATCACGACATCTATCCCTAGGGGTCCTAGGACCCTTAGGGACATATGGTAATCTATCATATGGGTTGAATGGGGTTGTAGGCTAACCTATGACTTGATTTAAGATTTTTCATTGTGACATATTTCCCTAGGGGTCCTAGGACCCCTAGGGACATATGGTAATCTATCATATGGGACGCATAGGGTCATAGGTTAACGTACGACCACATTCAACACATTACATCATGACATGTGTCTTTAGGGGTCGTAGGACCCCTAGGGACATATGGTAATCAATCATATGGGTTGAATGGAGTCGTAGACTAACCTACGACCCCATTTGACACATTGCATCATGACATGTGTCCCTAGTAGTCCTAGGACCCCTAGAGACACATGGTAATCAATTGTATGGGTTGAATGAAATTGTAGGCTAATCTACAACCCTATTCGACACATTTCATCATGATATGTATCCCTAGGGGTCCTAATACCCTAATGGACATATGGTAATCGATCGTATCGATTGAATGTGGTCGTAGGCTAATCTATGACCCTATTTGACACATTGAATCATGACATGTGGCCCTGAATGTCTTAAGACCCCTAGGCACATATGGTGAATGATCATATGGGTCTAATGAGGTCGTAGGCTAACCTATGATCCCATTCGACACATTACATCACAACATGTGTCCCTACGGATCCTAGGACCCCTAAGGACATATGCTAATCATTCATATGGGTCAAACAGGGTTGTAAGCTAACCTACAACCCCATTTGACACATTGCATTATGACATTAGTCCCTAACGGTCCTAGGACCTTTAAGACATATGGTAATTGATCATTGTCATTAGGTAACCTATGATGCCATTTGATACTTTGCATTGCAATATGTGTCCCTAGGGGTCCTTGGATCCCTGGGGACCTATGATAATCAATTATATGGGTTAATGGGGGTCATAGGCTAACCTATGACCCCATTTGACACATTGCATCATGACATGGTGTCCCTAGGGGTCCTGGATCCCTAGGGACATATGGTAATCGATCGTATACATTGAACATGACCCTATAGGCTAACCTGTTATCCCATTCAACACATTGAATTGTGACATGTGTCCCTAAGGGTCCTAGGACTATTAGGGACATATGGTAATCGATCATATGGGTTGAACTGGATCGTAGGCTAACCTACGACCCCATTTGACACTTTGCATCTTGCTATGTGTTAGTAGGGGTCCTATGACCCCTAGGGACCTATGGTAATCAATCATATGGGTTGAAAAGGTTCATAGACTAACCTATGACCTCATTTAACACATTGCATTGTGACATGTGTTCCTAGGGGTCCTAGGTCCATTGGGGATATATGGTAATCATTTGTATGGGTCAAATGGGGTCATAGGCTAACCTACGACCCCATTAGACACATTGCATGGATACATGTATCCCTAGGAGTCCAAGGACCCCCATGGACATATGGTAATCAATTGTATGGGTTGAATGGGATTGTAGGCTAACCTATGACCCAATTTGACACATTGCATCATGACATGTGTCCCTAGGGGTCCTAGGATCCCTAGGGACATATGATAATTGATCGTATGGGTCGAATAGGGCTGTAGGCTAACCTACAACCCCATTCAACACATTGCATCATAACATCTATCCCTAGGGGTCCTGGGACCCTTAGGGACATATGAGTCAATGGGGTCATAGGCTAACCTATGACTTGATTTGAGAGATTGCATTGTGACATATTTTCCTAGGGGTCCTAGGACCCCTAGGGACATATGGTAATCGATCATATGGGACGAATAAGTTCATAGGCTAACCTATAACCACATTCAACACTTTACATCATGACATGTGTCTTTAGGGGTCATAGGACCCCTAGGGACATATGGTAATCAATCATATAGTTCAAATGTGGTCGTAGGCTAACCTACGACCCCATTCAACACATTACATCATGACATGTGTCCCTAGGAGTCCAAGGACCCCTAAAGACATATAATAATCAATTATATGTGTCAAATGGAGTCATAGGGTAATCTACAACCCTATTCGACACATTGCATCATGATATGTATCCTTAGGGGTCCTAGGACCCTGATGGACATATGATAATCAATCATATGGGTTGAATGGGGTTGTAGGCTAACCTATTGACCCCATTTGACATATTGCATCGTGACATGTGTCCCTAAGGGTCTTAAGACCCCTAGGCACATATGGTAATTTATCATATGGGTTAAATGAGGTCATAGGCTAACCTATGAACTCATTTAACACATTGCATCATGACATGTGTCCCTACGAGTCCTAGGACCCTTAGGGACATATGCTAATCGATCATATGGATTGAATGGGGTCGTAGGCTAACCTACGACCCCATTTGACACATTGTACCATGACATGTGTGCTTAAGGGTCCTAGGACCCTTAGGGATATATGGTAATTGATTGTATGGGTTGAACGGGGTTGTAGGCTATCCTATGACACAATTTGACACTTTGCATTGTGAGATGTGTTCCCTAGGGTTCCTACGATCCCTGGGGACCTATGGTAATCAATTTTATGGGTTAAAGGGGATCATTAGATAACCTACGACCCAATTCAACACATTACATCACAATATGTGTCCCTAGGGGTCCTAGCTCCCCTAAGGACATATGGTAATCGATCGTATGGGTCAAATGGGGTTGTAGGCTAACCTATGACCCCATTAAACACATTGCATCGATACATGTATACCTAGGAGTCCTAGGACCCCTAAGAACATATGGTAATCCATCGTATGGGTTTGAATGGGGTTATAGGCTAACTTAAAATCACATTTGACACATTACATTGTAACATGTGCCTTTAGGGGTCATAGTCCCATAGGGACATATGGTAATCGATCATATGGATCAGATGGGGTCGTGGGTTAACCTACGAAACCATTCGGCACATTGCATCACAACATGTGTCCCTAGGAATCCTAGGACCCCTAGGGACAAATAGTAATTAATTGTATGGTTTGAATGGGGTCGTACACTAAACTACAACCCTATTTGACACATTGCATCATGATATGTTTCCCTAGGGTTCGTAGGATCCCTATGGACACATGGTAATCAATCGTATGGGTTGAATGGGGTCATATTTGACATGTTTCATGGTGACATATGTCCCTAAGGGTCTTAAGACCCCTAGGGACATATGGTAATTTATCGTATAGGTGGAATGGGGTCGTAGGTTCAACACATTACATTGTGACATGTGTCCCCTAAGGGTCCTAGGATCCCTAGGGACATATGCTAATTGATTGTATGGGTCGAGCGAGCTTGTAGGCTAACCTATGGCCCCATTCAACACATTGCATTGTGACATATCTCCCTAAGGGTCTTAGAACCCTTAGAGAAATATGTTAATCAATTGTATGGGTCAAACAAGGTTGTAGGCTAACCTATGGCCCCATTTGACACTTTTCATCATGATATGTGTCCCTAGAGGTCCAATGATCCTGGGGACCTATGGTAATCAATTGTAAGGGTGAAAAGGGGTCGTAGGCTAACCTGCAACCCCATTCTATACATTACATCATGACATGTGTACCTAGGGGCATATGGTAATCAATTGTATGGGTCGAATGGGATCGTTGGCTAACATATGACTGCATTAGACATATTGCATCGGTACATGTATCCCTAGGAGTCCTAGGACCCATAAGGACATATGGTAATCCATCATATGGGTGAAATGTTTTTGTAGGCTAACCTACGACCCCATTCGATATATTGCATCACAACCTCTATCCCTAGGGGTCCTAGGACCCTTAGGGACATATGGTAATTGACCGTATGGTTTGAATGAGGTCGTAGGATAACCTATGACCCTATTTGACACATTGCATCATGATATCTATCCATAGGGGTCTTAGGATATATGGTAATCAATTGTATGGGTCAGCCTACGACCCGATTTGAGACATTGCATAATGACATATGTCTCTAGGGGTCCTAGGACCCCTAGGGACATATGATAATCAATCATATGGGTCAAATAGGCTCATAGTCTAACATATAAGAACACTCAATACATTACATTGTGACATGTGTCTTTAGGGGGCATAGGACCCCTCAGAACATATGATAATCAATTATATGGGTTACATGGTGTTATAGGCTAAACTATGAACCCATTTGACACATTAGATCATGTCGTGTGTCCCTAGGGGTCCTAGGATGCCTAGGGACATATGGAAATTAATCATATGGTTGAATGGGGTTGTAGGCTAACCTATGACCCCATTCGACACATTGCATTGTGACATGTGTCCCTAGTGGTCCTAGGACCCCTAGGGACATATAATAATTGATCATATGGGTCAAATGGGGTCATAGGTTAACCTATGAGCCCTTTTGACCCATTTTATCATGACTTGTGTCCCTAGGGATCCTAGGACCCCTAGTGAATTATGATAATCGATCATATTTGTCGAATGCGATTGTATAGTAATGTACGACCCCATTCGATACATTGTATCATGATATGTATCCTTAGGGTCGTAGGATCCCTAGGGATATATAGTAATTTATCATATGGGTCAAATGGGTTCATAGGCTAACATAAAACCCAATTCAAAATATTGCATCGTGGCATGTGTCCTTAGGGGTCCTAAGAACCCTAGGGACATATAGTAATCAACTATATGGGTCAAACATGGTCGTAGGCTAACCTATGACCCCATTCAACACATTGCATTGCAACATGTGTCCCTAAGTATGCTAGGACCCCTAAGGACATATTATAATCAATTGTATGGGTTGAGTGGGATCATAAGATAACCTAAGACACCATTCAACATATTGCATCACAAAATTTTTCCATAGGTGTCCTAGGAACCCTAAGGACATATTATAATTGATCGTATGTGTTGAACAGGGTCGTAGGATAACCAATGACCCAATTCGACATATTGCATTGTGACATGTTTCCCTTATGGTCCTAGGACCCCTAGGGACATATGATAATTGATACTATAGGTCAAATGGCGTTGTAGTTTTTTGATACATTCAACCATGACATGCATCCCTAAGGGTCCTAAGACCCCTAGGGACACATGGTAATCAATCATATGGGTTGAAAGGGGTCATATGCTAACCTACAACTGCATTTGGTACATTGCATCACAACCTTTATCCTTAGGGGTCATAGGACCATTAGGGAAATATGGTGATCATTTAGATGGGTCAAACGAGGTTGTAAGCTAACCGAAAACCCAATTCAACTCATTGCATTGTGATATGTGTCTCTAGGGGTCCTAGGAACCCTAGGGACATATGGTAATAAATCATATGGGTTTAACATGGTCGCAGACTAACCTACAATCCCATTTCACACATTGCATCATAGCATGTGTCCCTAGGTGTCCTAGGGTCCCTAGGAACATATAGTAATCAATTGTATGGGTCGAACAGGGTTGTCAGCTAACCTACAAGTCCATTCAACAAATTGCATCAAGACATGTGTTCCTAAGGGTCCCAGGACCCCAAGAGACATATGGTAATTGATCATATGGGTTGAACAAGGTCTTAGGCTAACCTATGACCCCACTCAACATATTACATCATGACATTTTTCCCTAGGATCCCTAGGGACATATTGTAATTGATCGTATGGGTTGAACGGGGTCATAGGCTAATCTATGACCCAATTGCACACATTGAATCTCAACATGTTCTCCTAAGGGTCCTAGAACTCCTATGGATATATAGTAATTGATAATATGTAATGAACAAGGTTGTAGGCTAACCTACGATCTGATTCGACACATTCAATCATGACATGTGTCCCTAAGGGTCCTACAACCCCTACAAACATATGGTAATAAATCATATGTGTTGAATGGGGTCATAGGGTAACCTACGACCCCATTTGACACATTGCATCATGAAATGTATCTCTTAGGGTTATAAGACCCCTAGGGATGTATGGTAGTTGATCATATGGTTTGAGTGGGGTCGTAGGCTAACCTATGACCCTATTGGTCAAATTGCATCGAAACATGTGTTCCTAGCAAGGATCTCTAAGGAGATATGGTAATCGATTGTATGGGTTGAATGTGGTCGTAAGATAACATACAACCCTATTTAGGTTTCCTAAGACCCCTAAGGACATATAGTAATCAATGGTATGGGTCAAATGGGGTCATAGGATAACCTATGACCTCATTTGACACATTGAATTACAACATGTGTCCCTAAGGGTCCTAGGATCAAATGGGTTGTAGGCTAACCTATGATGCCATTGGACACATTACATTGTGACATGTGTCCCTAGGGGTCCTAGGAGCCCTAACGATGTATTGTATTCAATCGTATGGGTCAAATGTGGTCATAGGCTATCCTATGACCCCATTCGACACTTTACATTATGACATGTGTCCCTAGGGGTCTTAGGACTCCTAGGGACATATGGGAATCAATCATTTTGGTCAAATGGTGTCATAGGGTAACTTATGACCCCATTCAACATATTTCATTATGACAGTTGTCTGTAGGAATCCTAAGACCACAAGGGACATATGGTAATCAGTCATATGGGTCAAACTAGGTTGTTTGCTATCTTATGACCCCATTCAACACATTGGATTGTGATATGTTTCCTTAAGGGTCCTAGGACCCCTAGGGACATATGGTAATCAATTGTATGGGTCAAACGGGGTCGTAGGATAACCTATGACACCATTTGACATGTTCCATTAGGACATGTGTCCCTAAGGGTTCTAGGACCCCTAGGGACATATGGTAATGGATTGTATGGGTTGAACAGGGTTGTAGGATAACCTATGACTCCATTTGACACATTGCATTGCGACATGTGTCCCTAAGGGTACTAAGACCCCTAGGGACATATGCTAATTGATCATATCAGTCAAATAGGATCGTAGGCTAACTTATGACCCCATTCGACATATTGCATTGCCACATGTGTCCCTAAGGGTCATAGGACCCCTAGGGATATATGGTAATTGATCATATGGGTTGAATGAAATTGTAAACTAACTTATGACCCTATTTAACACATTGTATCATAACATGTATCTTTAGTGGTCTTAGGACCCCTAAGGACATATGGTAATCAATCATATGGGTCAAATGGGGTTGTAGGCTACCCTATGACCAGATTTGACACATTGCAACATGACATGTGTCCTAAGATCCCTAGCGACATATGGTAATATATTGTATTGGATGAATGGGGTCATAGGATAATCTATGACCAAGGATTTTTTTAGTGGCTATTATTCGCCAATTGGCTAATATGTCCTAATTGGGCTATAGAAATTGGCTAAAAAAACACCGTATACTAGTTGACTGGTTCGCCCAAATTTTATAAAATACTCATATAGTGGTCGTAACGTTCGCCACTATTATTACATAATTTCAGTTTGGTAGTCGGGTTCTTCACCCATATTTCTCTTTAATGTTTACTCTTATTCGCCACTGAATTAATTGAGTGTCTCTTTCGACGATCATCATTAGCCAAATTCCCATTTTCCTATGTGAATTTTTTTTTATGAGTGACACTGTACTCCATAGACAACTTACCTTGATATGTGTCAACATTTCGGTGACTACCTCGATAATTCTTCTTCCTTCAAGAAATGTTGGCCGAAATTAAACCTCAGCCATTGATCTTGGATCATCAGACGGTTTGAGTTCTCAAATAATACATTTAACATAATTACATTTCAAAACATAATTCGCCATCAATATTAATAATTTTATTAAAAACAAAAATTATAGTTGCCATTATTTTATAAAAATTGTATAAACTATTAAATTTTTTTCCACCAAATATCCATCGATTGATGCATAATTCGCCAACACTATTAATTTTTTTCACCCAAATGACATGTGATTCGCCACAATTTTATAAATTTTAGGAGGGGGGTTCCTTAAAGTTATCCTTGTCTATGACCCCATTTGACACATTGCATCATCACATGTGTCACTAGGGGTCCTAGGACCCCTAGGGACATATAGTAATCAATCATATTGGTCGAATGGGGTCATAGGCTAACCTACAACCCCATTTGACACATTGGATCACATCATGTGTCCCTAGGGGTCCTAGGACCCCTAGGGACATATGGTAATCAATCATATGGATCAAATGGGGTCGTAGGCTAACCTACAACCACATTCGACAAATTGCATCATAACATGTGTCTTTAGGGGGCCTAAGACCCCTAGGGACATATGGTAATTGATCATATGGGTTAAATGGGGTCATAGGCTAACCTACGACCCCATTTGACACATTGCATCATGTTAGGTGTCCTTAAGGGTCCCCCTAGGGATATATGGTAATCGATCATATGGGTTGAATGGGGTCGTAGGTTAGCATATGACCCCATTCGTCCCATTCCTTTGCAACATCTATCCCTAGGGTTCCTAGGACCCCTAGGGACATATTGTAATTGATCATATGGTTGAATGGGGTCGTAGGTTGGTCATAGGATAACCTACAACCCCATTCGACTTGTTACATCATGCCATGGTTCCCTAGTTGTTATAGGACCCCTAGGGACATATGGTAATCAATCACATGGGTTGAATGGGGTTGTAGGTTAACCTACGAGCCTTTTCAACCCATTGAATCATGACATGTGTCCCTAGGAGTCTTATGACCATTAGTAACATATGGTAATCGATCGTATGGGTCAAAAGGGGTTGTATGGCAACCTATGACCCCATTCAATACATTGCATCTTGACATGTATCCTTAGGGGTTGTAGGACCCCTAGGGACATATGGCAATCAATCATATGTGTCAAATAGGGCCATAGGCTAAACTACAACCCCATTTGACACATTGCATCGTGACATGTGTCCCTCGGGGTCCTAAGAATCCTAGGGACATATGGTAATCAATTGTATGGGTTGAACGGGGTCGTAGGCTAACCTACAACTGCATTCAATACATTGCATCACAACATGTGTCCCTAGATGTTCTAGAACCCCTAGGGACGTAAGATAATCAATTATATGAGTCAAACGGGGTTGTAGACTAATAAATGACTCCATTGGACACATTGCATCAAGACATATTTTCCTAGGGGTCCTAGGACTCCAAGGGACATGTGGTAATTGATCGTATGGGTCGAATGGGATCATAACTAATCTATGACCCCATTTGACATATTGTATCATGACATTTGTCCCAAGGGGTCCTAGGACTCCTAAGGACATATTGTAATTGATTGTATGTGTTGAATGAGGTCATAGGCTAACCTATGACCTAGTTCAATAGATTGCATCCTAACATGTTTTTGTAAGGGGACCCAGAAGGACATATGGTAATTGATTGTATGGGTCGAACATGGCCATAGGCTAACCTACAACCCTATTCAAAAAATTAAATTATGACATGTGTCCCTATGGGTCCTAGGACCCCTAAGGACATATGGTAATCAATTGTATGTGTCGAACATGGTCCTAGGCTAACCTACAATCTTAGGCTAACCTACAAACCTAGGCTAACCTACAACCCCATTCGAAACATTGTATTGCGACATATATCCCTAAGGGTCCTAGGACCGCTAGGGATGTATGGCAGTCAATCATATGGGTTGAGTGGTGTCGTAGGATAATTTATGGCCCCATTGGACAAATTGCATCAAAACATGTGTTCTTACCAAGGCCTAGTGACATATGGTGATTGATTGTATGGATCGAATGGGGTCATAGGCTAACCTATGACCCTATCCCTAGGTGTCCTAATACCCCTAGGGATATATAGTAATCAACGGTATGGGTTGAATGGAGTCATAGGCTAACCTATGACCCCATTCCACACATTGAATCATGACATGTGTCCCTAGGGGTCCTAGAATCAAATGGGATTGAAGGCTAAGCTATGATCCTATTCAACACATTGCATCACAACATGTGTCCTTAGGGGTCCTAGGACCCCTAGGGACATATTTTAATTGATCAAATGGGTCAAATGTGGTCATAGGATAACCTATGACCCCATTTGATAGATTGCATTACAACATGTGTTCCTACGAATCCTAGGACTGCTAGGGACATATGGTAATCAATCATATTGGTCAAGTGGTGTCATAGGGTAATATATGACCCCATTTGACATATTACATTATGAAATGTGTGCCTAGTGGTCCTAGGACCATGAGGGACATATGGTAATTAGTATATGTGTTGAACAAAATCATAGGCTAAGCTAGGACCCCATTTGACACATTACATTGTGATATGTGTCCCTAATGGTCCTAGGACCCCTAGGGACATATAATAATGAATCATTTGGGTTGAACAGGGTTTTAGGATAACCTACAACCCAATTCTACACATTCCATTGAGACATGTCTCCATAAGGGTCCTAGGACCCCTAGGGACATATGGGAATCAATCGTATGGGTTGAATGGGGTCGTAGGATAACCTACAACCCCATTCAATGCATTACATCATGAAATGTGTCTCTAAGGGTCCTAGGACCCCTAGGGACATATGGTAATTGATCATATGGGTCGAATGGCAACATAGGCTAACCTATGACCCCATTCGACACATTATATTGTAACATGTATCTTTAGTGGTCCTATGACCCATAGGGAAATATGGCAATCAATAATATGGGTTGAATGGGGTTGTAGGCTAACCTATGACAACATTTGATACATTGCATTGTGATATGTGTCCTAGGATCCATAAGGACATATGGTAATATATTGTATTGGTACCTATGACCCCATTTTACATATTGCATCATGACATGTGTTACTAGGGTTCCTAGGGCCTCTAGGGACGTATGGCAATTGATTTTATTGATCAAATGGGATTATAGGATAACATAAAATCCCATTTGACACATTGCATCATGACATGTGCCCCTAGGGACATATGGTAATCAATCATATGGATCGAATGGGGTCAAATGGGGTCGTAGGCTTACCTACAACCCCATTCAACATATTGCATCGTGACATGTTTCCATAGGGGTCTTAAGACCCCTAGGGACATATGATAGTTGATAGTATGGACTAAATGGGATTATAGGCTAATATATGACCCCATTCGACACATTTCATCATGACATGTGTCCCTAGGGGTCCTATAACACCTAGGGACATATTATAATCGATTGTATGTGTCAAATTGTGTTATAGGCTAACTTACAACCCCATTCGACACATTACATCATAAAATATGTCCCTAGGGCTCTTATGATCCCTAGTGACATATGTCAATCAATTGTATGCATCAAATGGTGTCATAGGATAACCTATGACACCATTTGACACACTGCATCACAACATGTGTCCCTAGTAGTTCTAGGACCCCTAGGGACATATGGTAACCAATCAGATGGGTCAAATGGGGTTGTAGGCTAACCCATAATCACATTTTACATATTTCATTGTGACATGTATCCCTGGGGTTTTTAGGACCCCTAGGGACATATGGTAATCGATCATATGGGTTGACTAGGGTTGTAGGCTAACCTATGACCCCATTTGACACATTGCATCATATGTATCCTTAGGGGTCCTAAGTCCCTTAGGGATATATGCTAATTGATTGCATGGATCGAATGGGATTTTAGGCTAAACTACAATGCCATTCAACATATTGCATCAGTATACATATCCCTAGGGGTCCTAGGAGCCCTATGGACATATGGTGATCCATCCTATGGGTTGAATGGGGTCGTAGGCTATCCTATGACCCCGTTCAACACATTGCATCATGATATGTGTCCCTAGTGGTCCTAGGACCCTTGGGAAATATTGTAATCAATCATATGGATCAAATGGGGTCATAGATGTTGGAATTCACAAGTGGGAAGATTTACTTCTGGGGGGGGATGAATCATAATTTACTAACTCTAACCTCTTTAAAAAATTTAGCTGATATCATACACATGCATCTAATTCATCTAATGAACATAAAAGTAAAGACATGCATGAAAATAGATAACACAAGATTTGGTAACCCAAAAACCCTCCAAAATGAGAAGGTAAAACTGGGGTGGGGATGACACCCACAAAGTATCACTACAGCAATATGTAACAATTTAAGGTTACAAAGTTTGAACACTTCCAATAGTCTACCCTATGAAAGGCCTGTCCTATTAAAGACTTTACACCCTGTTAAAAGTGACCTGGTTAAAGGATTTACTAGCATTCACTTGGAATGCTACCTTGTTAAAGGATTTACAATCCTATTAAGGATCTATAATATGACTGCTAAACCAATATAGTTGTTAATCCAACCTATCAACATAGGATTTCCATTCTCACAATACAATGGTTAGAAAGTATGGTATAATGTCTTGACCTATTAACTTGTAATCCTTAATTGCTGATTCTAGATCCTTATTTTGCTCTATCTAATCGGATCCTAGCTTGATCTGATAAGTCACTCTTCAAAACTCTGATACTTTATTCTTGATCAACTAGATTCTGCAATGTTGTTCTTTTCTTCACTAAGTCTCTACACCCTTCTGTACTTCACTATAATTCACCCATACACTTCTCACATCCACTTCTTGCATGCACATAATGGGGTTTCATCCTCCTTTTAAAGATTTCAAAGACTTAGGGTTAGGTATGAATCTATGATCAATATTAAATCTTCATTTCCTACTCAATTCTTGCACTTTTCCTATTGGTTGCATGCCTTCTCTATTTTTTTTATTGGCTGCATGCTGATTACATAATGCAAAAGATTCGATCTTATCTTCAAGATCCTTCAAGATTCATTATATGTTGGCTTCAAAAAAAGTTTACATCTGAGTTTGTGAAGATATAAACTCATATGCTGATTTTGTGTTACTCAACACTTACTAATTGCTGATGCTCGACACATCTAGGAATTCTATCTCACTCAACTCCTATAGTAATTCTATTTCACTCAGCATCTATATTCTTTGTGGCACGTATAGTGACTTGGCATCTATAGTGGCTCGACACTTGAACTTCGCTTGGTACCTAAAGATCACTCAACACCTAAAGTTCACTCAGCACCTAAAGATCACTTGGCACCTAAAGTTCACTCAGCACCTATTGAATTCTTTGGCTCGACACACACTATAGCCCAACTTCTATATTATACTCAGCATGATCTTGAGAATTGGTTAAGTGTGTTGAAACTCAAATGTCAAAACCAATCTAAGACCAACAATCTCCCCCTTTGACATGAGTGGCAAAAACACTTAACTTAAACATGATGAATTTGATCTCTATGCATATACTACACATTCTATTCGGCATATGTACAAGACTTCAAAATCTTTCTTAAAATTTTGTAGAAGACTATATACCTCATAAATTTTGTAACTCACCCTAAGATGATTTTCCATTTATATAACCAAAAATTTTGTGCTGAATTTGTCTCATGCTGATGTATCTGATATTCTTTACCTTGTTTGCCTTTGTTTTTGCATAACTTGTTTTTGGTTGTACTCTGTATCTATTACCCTTTCACATCTTCTTGCAATTTTGCATCCTTTTTGCTTTATTCCCTTATTACTTCCTCAAAAGTTGAATATCTCCCCCTTTGGATATTCTTTATTTCCTCCTTCAAAGAATGAATTATCTCTCATTCTTATTCACATCTCCCCCAAAATATTATATCTTCCCTTTATTTGCACATTATATCTCCCCCTTTTTGACACTTATGTTAAAGGGTCTTAAGAATGAATAGAATATTTAGCCAATTTTTTTGTATTTACCTCCATAATCATATTTAGAGAAGCATCCCAATTATCCAAAGAAATCTCCAATGATTTGTGCTAGATGGTTATCTCTACTACAAGATGTACAAGGCCTTCTAAGGTAGAAAGACTAGGGTCTTTCTTTAGAAAATTTTTTGCATAGGCCATTTCTTTATGGAGTACTTCTAAATATGGGGTAATGGAACATTGAATTTGTATCAATTTGGCCTTAGCATTGGCCTCTTTTACTGTCAAGATAGCTAACTCTTTCTGTGTGTGAAGCATAATTGCAAAATGCTTTTCACTTTGAGCTGGATCTTTGGGTAGCTGTGTGCTAGAAATCTTGAGATTTCATTCCAAGCTTAGTATCCTTTGGCTAGTTTCTTGTGTGAATAATGATGAGTCACACAATTTTGAGTACAATGAGAAGATATTCTCAAGAACTGTCCTTAATTTTTCAACCTTCTTAGCCAATTCAACTTGTGAAAGTGTTATTTCACTAGATATTTTCTCATTGACTTTCATCTCAAACTTTTTTTCTGACCATTCTAATAATTTAACATTTGTATCAAGGTCTTCATTTTTTACCTATTCCACTATGTTGGAAAATTTCTCCATGATGGGCTATGTTTCATCAAGTATTGGCAAGCTAAATGCATCAAGGAATACATCTTTGATTTCTACAAGTGCTTGCTTCTGTCTATACTCATTTATGAGTATCTCTTGTTTCTTCCTTCTCTCTAGTACCTCTTGCACTTCATTTATCTATGCTAAATTCATAGTTTTGGAGTCATAACTAGGTATGACTATTTCTTCATCAAGTGCAAGGTCTCCATAGTGAAGTACCCTTGCAACCTTGGTGGAGCTTGAGCCTGGTGCTAAAATCTGCAATGGTACTGCATTAGTGCTCGACTTTATGGTAGGAGTTCTTGAGGTAGGCAAGTTTACCAATGTTTGTATTGCCTCCTACTCCTTTTATTTAGGGGTTTTCTCCTCTTCTTTCTCTTCTTCTCTACTACCTTGATCAATAATGATGATTTGAGGAGGTGCACCTTCGATTTGTGCTGTAGGAACATCTTGTCTTGTTTGTTCCTTTGCTGGCTCCCCAATAGTTGTTGATGTTGTGACTGAATGATCAACCTTAGTATTTTTATCTTGTGCTTCTTTCTCTTTAGGTTGATCTATTGTAGCTATGGGATTTTGTGTAGGTGGTTCTTGTGTATTCACCTTCTCTTTTGTGATTTCTATTGCAGCCTTCTGCAATTCTTCCACACTCACCAAAATTGGATTTGTACATAGTTATGATTGCATTGTAGTTTGGTGAAGGATCTTTTTGAGATCCTCTGGAGTGAGTGGATTGATGTTCTGGCCTAAGGTGTTAGGAACATCCTTTACAATAACTATTTCTATAGGTGTTGTATGTGGAGGACTTGGTGGTGGTAGTTGGGTGTCTTGGACACTTTGTTCTGTTTGCTACTCTTTAGATATTGCCTCTTCACCCTGTGTCTTCTCCATTGTTTCTTCTTCTTTTTCTTTCTCTACCTCCTCCTCTTTCTCATTTTCCTCTTCTTCTTCATCATTTCTCCCCTCAACTTGATCTTCCTACCCTTCCTTTATATTTGTCAATCTATAAATTAATTTCCACATTTATGTGGACTTTTGCACAACATCTTCAATCTGATTTTGCAAAATTCTAAAGGCTCTATATTTAGGTGCAAATTTTCTCCCATGTTTCTTGCTAGCCTTAGTTATTTGACCTTTAGTCAAGTTTGGAATTACACAAGCCAATATAGACTCCCTTATTTGTTTTTCCATCTTAAGGTAGTAATTCCATTTATTTTCAACTAAAGAGCTTAGCTCCTTAGGCATTGAGTTGTCTAGTTTAAGTGGGGTGGTCTTGAACTTAGCCATCATAGTGTAGATATACTCTTCCACTATGTTTTGTTGTTCCTTTGACAACTTATTAAAATCAATGGTCTTTAGACCAGTTAGATTTGCATTATCTCTAATCTCATTGCAAATACTTTCCAATTTGGACTTGGTAGAACGCCTTACCAATCAGAATTGATCTTCATCAAACTCTTTCCTTTCTTCATCTAATTCAGGAGGTGCAACATACTTTCTTCTTTTCTTCTACTTTGTATTCCCTTCTTATTCTATAGCCTTTTTCTTCTTTTGTTCCTGTGCCACTTGAGTTATAGCCTTGGTATGAACCCTTGTAGTTGGCTTGGCTGGGCTTGGCTTTGTAGCTTTCTTCTTTCCCCTAGGCTGTGCAACTGGCTATTTTTAAGCCTTTCTTTTCTTTGGCTCAGCCTTTGGTGCTTCCTTCTCGACACTTTTCTCTTCTTCAACATCCTCCCCCATACCTTGGGTTATGGCAATTGGTCCCTGACCTTGTTCCTCTTCATCTGTAATGAGATGAGATTAATATGTTTTCCTTTATAAAAAATGTAATGTATTAGTTTAAATATTTAAAATTGATACATTCAATATATTACTATGATGACATTACTTTTGAATTATTTCAATCAAATAGAGTACAAGTTATAATAAATATTATTACTATTAAATTTATAATCTTGAAGTCCCATGTGAACATTCATAATTATAAATATATTATTATTTCAAAATACATTAATATCATTAACTTTAATCTTGCTATTATGAATATTCTCAATACTAAATAAACCTAAATCTAAAACATTCTTTCAATCTAAGAAACCCTAATCTACAAATGTTCCCAATTGTTATATTGGTACTTTATATATACATATATAATTATGAGTGCTTACTAAATAAATATAATATAAACATGGACTATGCGAATAAGGAAAATTAAAATCAAATCATGGAAGGGGCACGACTTTACAGTCATGACCACTCGAATGATATATATGTAAATATTAGGGTTAGGTTTAAAAAAAAGTGAAGGAAGATGTGTGAATACGACATTAAAAAAAAAGGTAAATAGAGAGATAATAACATTATAATCCGCGTGCAATTTTGTGATCACCTTGCTTGGCGCTTGGCAATCCCCGACTGTCATACGGTGTACTGAGAAGCAATAAAACTTTCGTGTGCGGGTACTAACACTGTCGACTGGCAACTCTACAAACAATCCATTATTATAGACAAAGGTAAGTCTGTCTAAACTTTGCTATAGTACCATATCTTAGAATTAGCTATAGCATTCATGTTACAAGCATCGCTAATGAATTTTAATATAGATAGTTGCATTTGAGTCACACATACAATGCATTACATGGATCGATGTGCTATGTATTACATAAAGCTTAATTAAATATAAGGCTATTTCATTCACCGATTTGAATTGGTAAAAATAATTTGTGAATATATGTTGAATGTAACCAAATCAATTTACATTATGAGTATTTAAACATAGAACTAAATTATATAGAGCTATACATAATGACAAATATTTCAAATAATTAATAATGTATAAATAAACATTGCATTGTAGAAATACTAGAACATTATAACAAATATATATATATATATATATATATATATATATATATATATATATATATATATATATATATATATATATATATATATATATATATATATATATATATATATATATATATATATGTATATATATATATATTCTTAAAGATTTTAAGAACATTTGGATTAATTTCAAATTATAGTACAAAAAGTCTTATTCTCGCCTGAGTTATGAAATCCTGAGATAGGGAGTTGGCGGAGGGAGAGATAGAGTAATTTCGAACACTTGTTAGAACCGCTTGGAGCTTGTTTCATGCGCCCTCTACACTATAATTCTACCATCTTGAGATGATCATAACCAGGAGAGAGAAGATTGCCTAGTGCTATAAGAAGTAATTTCCTGAACAAACAAATAAATTGATTAAAATGCTCAAACTTTTGAATAAAAATAAGGATCAAAGGCTTACTTAATTTGAATGATTTCCTAACTTATATCAAATTTTGAATATTAGGTCAAAGAATTAAAAAGGGGTCATTACAATTGGTATAAGAGCCTGATCCTGCCATCCTAAAAATATAGTAAATGAAAAAAGGAGCAAAAATGAGTGAGCAATTATCTAATGAAATTAGGAATGTTATGGAATAGAAAAACCAAACCTTAGTAAAGCAAATAGAAAGATCAAATCAAGCACTTCTTCAAGCACTGCAAAACATGGGAAATTCCATAAACAATCTTAAAAACAATAATTCTGGTGGAAGGGACATAAGTTCAAACCATTTAGAAAGTAATGAAGCTTCACCATCTACCCCTCAATGGAAGAAGAGGGAAAAACAACCAATACTTCTATTGAGAATGCAAGAGCTTATGCCAACCTTGAACCAGAGATCAGAGAGTTAATAACATTCAGAGAATTCTGTGAAGCCAATAGGTAAGAAACCCATAGGAAAGAAAAAAAGACATCAAAATCAAGACTTTAGAAGTAAAATAAATAAAATAACACTTCCAAATTTTGATGGATCAGAAAAGCTTACTGCACATGCTTGGTTACAAAAATTTAACACTTATCTTACCCTTAGTCCAATGACAGAAGAAGATGCACTTAAATTCACAATCTTTCACCTAGAAGGCATTGCACATGATTGGTGGCATCATGGCCTTGTTACTCAAGGACACCACAATATTAATTCCTACAAAGAATTCTCTCAAAAACTCATTAAGAGATTTGATAGAAGGCATCCTCAAGAAAACTTTAAAAAATTAACTCAAATAAGGCAACAAGGAATAGTAGAGGATTACATTAAAGAATTCCAAAAGATTTCAGTCCAAGTCATAGGAGTAGATGATGAATGCTCTATGTACTTGTTCATAGAAGGATTAAGAGATTCATTAAAGGGTCTAGTAAGTGCCCTAAAACCTTCATCTTTAGATGATGCTTTTGAAACAACATTAAGATTGGAAGTTTCAACCACAAAAAAACAAATCTTGGAATAAACCTAATACAAAAAATTACAAAAAAGATAAATCCTACAAAAAGTTCATTCCTACGAAGGATTAAGAAGAACTAAAGAAGAAAAATTTATGCTTTAAATGCAAAAAGCCATGTGAACCAAGCCATAACTGCAACCAAAAAAGAAATACTTATCACCATTGTGGAATAGACTAGGTACCCAGACATAGATGTGAAAAAAGAGGCTGCATCCAAAGAATGGAAGAAGATCTTGAATGACTTCCTAACTTATACCAAATTTTGAATATTAGGTCAAAGAATTAAAAAGGGGTCATTACATCATCATCCTCGGCTTCTTCACCTTCTTCTTCTTCTACTTTTGCAATGCCCTCACCAAATTTGGCTTTTAATTTCTTGACAAGTTTATCCTTCTTTTTCAATGTGGAGGTAGTCTTTAAGTCCATATCCACTTTTGATCTCACCACATCATAGGTTCCAAAATGTGGTGCATCCTTGTCTATTTCCTCTGCTAATAATGTAGTTATTATGGCTAATGCTTCATTTATATTTATTTCATAGTGAAGAGGTCTTAACCATCTCACTCTTGGTATGGCAGCTTGAATGTATGTATAGTCAATATCTACAAGAAAACATACCTCATTTACATGTTTCTCTACTAAGGAAACTTGTATTCTTAGCCTTTCCTTCATTGACTTCTTGAAGTCTTCAAATTAGCTAGTCATTAAGGTCTCAAAATTAGCTCCCATCTAATCTATATATTCATTAACTTGAGCTATTATTGACCTATTAGTTTTCCATACAACTTTTCCAAAAGAAGGAAACTCATTTTGAACATAAAACAATATACAATACAAAATAGCACCAAATTTGCATTGAGCTCCCTTGGTTCTTCTGATTGCTACTAAATTCTCATTAATCTGTTGCTGTTGCAGTTCTGCAAGGTCATAAGCATGATCCTTTTCACCAATTTGTAGCCTACATCCATTGCAATGCAAGACACACTGTTGAGTCTACTAGATTGGTAGAATTTGTGTGTAATAAACCTAACAACAAAATCAACAAGAGGGTCTTGAATGGTATTAACTGTCATCCCTCTTTTATTCCACTTAGCACCAGTATTCTTCTCCATTACCTCCTTAGAATCATTCAAAAGGGTCTTTGGTTGATCTAGGGTTGGGTACCCTATCTCTCTATGAACAATTCTTTTTGTGATTTTCACAAGGCCGTCCTCCAACCATAAGCTTCCATCATGTATTCTATTGAGTTCTAGCCTAATCCATTTAGTCTTGAATGTTGTAGGGAATTCTAGGGCTCACGTTAAACCCTTCTTCTCAACAATCTAGTATTCTTCCTTCAACACTCCATTTTCACACAATTTTTCATAGGCTTCCCTCATTTCCATGTCACCTATCACTCCAATCTTGCAATTGTAGCATTTTCTAACATCTTGAACCATAACTACCTTAGGGGGTATGATAGATAGGGCTCCAGCTAGGTGTTCTTATATGCTACCTCAGGTATTGGGTGGAAATTAGGTTGTTTTACCTCATTGGACTCTAGTTGGACTTTGAAAGGTTCCTTCTCCTGAGTTTTCCTAGAGCTAGAAGCCATTTTTGCAATCTAAGGTTTTTATGCAAAGAAAATATGAAATTGCGTAGCTCAGCATAAATGCAAATACCTTGAAATTGATGAAATCATGCTAAAATGCTGTTGAAATCTACTTAATCACTAGATTCTCTACTATGAAGTTGCTCTGCACTCTTTTTCATCTTTTCTTTTCATTCGTGATGACGAAAAATAATTGAAAACGTGATAATATACCCTATTTTCATTGTATTTAATGCTTTAGTGTGTTTATAGCTATCCACTCGACTTCTAAAGGATTCTACATTACTCGACTTCCATTGGATATTCATCACTTGACATCCATAGGAGTATTACCCACTCGACTTTAACTAAATTTTCCTTTTTACTGAACTTCCTCTACCAACTTGGCTCCAACTAATCATTCGGCTTCTACTATTTTGGTAGTTAACTTGGCATGTACTAGAATTTTAGTTGGCTTCTGAGGACAACTTGACAACACTTATGAAGTCTTGAAATTCTAAGTTTGCATCTTTGTTCATGTTGATCTAATGTATGATAAATCTTTGTAAATTAGTCCCTCATGCCTCCTCTTTGCTTAGTTTGATGAAGTGTGACCACTTCACTTGTTAGGTGAAGTGATCCCTTCATTTGATGTGTTGCACCCATGTTTCTTCTTCTATGTCTTATTCATTTCTCCTTTAATGTGTTCAACATCTACCTTCTCTTTACCTTTTTCATTCTTTGAGTTGGGTGCCTTTGACCTTGCTAATCAATTCCTACTGATACGACCAGTCTTTAAGCAACTGAAACATGTGGTTTGGCTCAACCATCTGCTGTAGTTACCTCTAAAATGTATTCTTATCAAATTTTTAGGAATGCATCTATATTCTTGATAGTAATGACAGCTATACTTGGTGTTGTAGTCCCAATTGTAGTGATGTCCATGGTTATTTCCTCTTGCTTGCTGATTTGGTGTCCACATAGGCTTTGATCTACCCTCAAAAGCTCTATGTCCATACTTCTCTCAATTGTAGCAGTGGCCTTAAAATCTTGATGTCCTAATAGTCTTGGTCCTATAGTCATTTGCTTGATGTCTTTCCTTTTTGCACTTATGACAATGACTTGCATTCTTAGGTTTGTCATGCTAATGGGCATTTTTGCTCTTGCATGCATTAGAGGTATGTCCTTTTTTACCACAAAAATGAAAAGTAGGTTTAGTGTTCTTACCTTTGTTACTCCTTTCTTCTACAATCTTAGATGACTCTCCTTGCTCAATGCTGATGTAACCAAGTCTTGAAGTATCATTGCTAGCCCTTGGTGATTTCAATAGCTGCTCAAAGTACTTGATGACCTCATTAGGTTTGTTGAAGCTCTCTACAATCTCCTTTTCTCTTTTTAGGTCATTTTTCATTTTTTCATTTTGTATCTTTAGTATAGAAATATTAATGTCCTTGACATTCAGTTCATGATGTGCATTCATCATCTGGCTTAGAGTGTCTAGCTACATGTTTGAAATTCTTGCAAGCTCAATTGACTTTTCTTCTAGTCTATTGGCAAGGTTTCTCTTGTCTTCTTCTAGCATAGCCTTGTCTTTAATGGCTCTTTTCTTCTATTCAGTTACCTCACAAAGCATCATGGCTTGTGATTCTTGTTCAAGCTTGAGTGTTTTGATTTTTTCTGCTTGAGCTCCATTCTTCTCCATTAGATCTACTATTACTACATCAAACTCTTTGGAATCTCCATTTGTAAATAGGTTTCAGGTGTCAATCTCCTTGTATTGTGTATCATTCTTAGCTATGACAACCTCCCTTCTTCTCTTTAAGGATTTTCTCAATTCTTCTCTAGCTTCTTCCAAAGCATGTAAAGCAAGTTGTATATCTATTGCCTGATTCTCTATGATCTTTCCAAGTTTGTAGACTTCCATTTTCAAATATTTTCTCCAAGTTATAAGGCTCCTTCTTGTGAAAACTAGGCTCTGATACCAATTGTTAGAATTCACAAGTGGGAAGATTTACTTCTAAGAGGGGGGGTGAATCAGAAGTAACTAACTCTAACCTCTTTAAAAATTTTAGCTGATATCATAAACATGCATCTAATTCATCTAATGAACATAAAAGTAAAGACATGCATGAAAATAGATAACACAAGATTTGGTAACCCAGAAACCCTCCAAAATGAGAAGGTAAAACTGGGGTGGGGATGACACCCACAAAGTATCATTGCAGCAATATGTAACTGTTTAAGGTTACAAAGTTTGACCACTTCCAATGGTCTACCCTGTGAAAGGCCTATTGTGTTAAAGACTTTACACCCTATTAAAAGTGACCTGGTTAAAGGATTTATAAGCATTCACTTGGAATGCTACCTTGTTAAAGGATTTACAATCCTGTTAAGGATCTACAATATGGTTGCTAAACCAATATAACTGCTAAGCCAACCTATCAACATAGGATTTCCATTCTCACAATACAATGGTTAGAAAGTATGGTAGAATTCTTGACCTGTTAACTTGCAATCCTCAATTGCCAATTCTAGATCCTTGTTCTACTCTGTCTGATCTGATCCTAGCTTGATCTAATAAGTTACTCTTCGAAACTTTGATACTCTATTCTTGATCAATTGGATTCTGCAATACTATTATGTTCTTCACTAAGTCTTTACACCCTTCTATACTTTACTTTAATTCACCCATACACTTCTCACATCCATTTCTTGCATGCACATAATGGGGTTTTGTCCTCCTTTTAGATATTTTGAAGACTTAGGGTTAGGTATGAATCTATGATCAGTATTAAATCTTAATTTCTTGCTCAATTCTTGTACTTTTCCTATTGGTTGCATGTCTTCTCTATTTTTTTTTTATTGGCTGCATGCTGATTACATAGGTAATGCAAAAGATTCGATCTTATCTTCAAGATCCTTCAAGATTCATTATATGTTGGCTTCAAAAAAAGTTTACATCTGAGTTTGTGAAGATATAAACTCATATGCTGATTTTGTGTTACTCGGCACTTACTAATTACTGATGCTCGACACAGGAATTTTGTGTCACTTGGCTCCTATAGTAATTTTGTTTCACTTGGCATCTATACTTTGATTGACACCTATAGTGACTGAGCATCTATAGTGACTCGACACTTGAACTTCGCTCGGCACCTAAAGATCACTTGACACCTGAAGTTCGCTCAGAACCTATTGAATTCTCTGGCTGGACACACACTATAGCTCAACTTTTATATTGTACTCGACATCATCTTGAGAATTGGTTAAGTGTGTTGACACTCAAATGTCAAAACCAATCTGAGACCAACAATAGGCTAACTTATGACACCATTTGACATATTGCATTGCAACATCTATCCCTAGGGGTTCTAGAACCCTTATGGACATATGTTAATTGATCATATTGTTTGAATGAGGTTGTAGGTTAACCTATGACCGTATTTGATACATTGCATTGTGATATCTATCCCTAGGGGTCCTAGGACCCTTAGGAACATATGGTAATGAATAATATGGGTCAAATGAGGTTGTAGGTTGATTCGAGACATCACATTGCGACATGTGTCTCTAGGGGTCCTAGGACCCCTAGGGAGATATGGTAGTTGATCATATGGATCGAATAGGGTTGTAGGCTAACCTACAACTCCATTCAACACATTGCATTATAAATTTTTTCCCTAGGGGTCCTAAGATCCCTAGCAATATATGATAATCAATCAGATAGGTTGAATAGGGTCGTAAGTCCATTCAACACATTTCATCATGACATGTGTCCCTAGGGGTCCTAGGACCCCTAAGAACATAATGTAATTGATCATATGCATTGAATGTGGTTGTAGGTTAACCTAAAATCCCATTCAAGCCATTGCATTGTGATATGTGTCCCTAGGGGTGCTAGGACCCCTAGGTACATATGGAAATCAATCATATGGGTTGAATGGGGTTGTAAGCTAACCTATGACCACATTTGATACATTGCATCATGACATGTGTCCTTAGAGGTGCTCATAGGATCCCTAGGGACATATGGTAATCGATCATATGGGTCGAATGGGGTTGAAGGCTAACCTACGACCCCATTCAACCCAT
Source organism: Cupressus sempervirens (assembly GCA_028749045.1). Classification (NCBI taxonomy): domain Eukaryota; kingdom Viridiplantae; phylum Streptophyta; class Pinopsida; order Cupressales; family Cupressaceae; genus Cupressus; species Cupressus sempervirens. The sequence goes on from CM053784.1 coordinate 652,293,659, forward strand.
TGCATCATGACATGTGTCCTTAGGGGCCTTAGGACCCTAGGGACATATGGAATCAATCATATTGTAATTTAATGAACTATATAATCCTATGTAATAATTTATAATATTATGTTCAAATATATATTATAGTAGTATATGTAATAATATATATTTAATAATAATATTATTATTATCATTATAGATAATATATAATACTATACAATAATATATAGTACTATGATCCTAATATATAATAATAAAATAAAAAATAATAATATTCAAATATCATTATATCTTAAATGTGAAAACATATTTAAATATGTTTGTAAGATTTTAGTTTAAAATGTACAATTAGTTCCCACCATCAATTTTAATTTTTTTTGTGTTTTATCGCCTCATTTTGGGTACCCGATTAGGCTTGGTATTTACCAAACCTCTCTGGTCAACTTAAAAAATGTGTTTGAGACATGTTTCCCTGACATTCAAACTTTGACTGGCCATTTGAAAATATTTTTAAATCTAAATTCAATAAAACAAAAAGGAATTTTTTATAGCACTCTCAAGATTCCATCGATATAATTGCTGTCAAATTATGAGTTTGATAAGTGTTTATTAGTTAGTTTCTAATGAAGATGTTTGTAAACTACTAATTGATGTATTGACTAAAAAATAACTATAACTTTCAAATGATATAACATTCTTGAAATTGAAAAGTCGCATCAGATTCTATGCTTTACCTAGTATAATTTTAATTTTAATTTTTTTGTAAAGTTTTCAATTAGTTAAGGTGGTTAGACACGAGAATTTTTTTATTCTAAAAAATTTATAGTAGAAAATTCATATTTAATTATTTATTTGGAATAAAAAACCTAAAAATATGCATTACATCCTAGCATGAATCTACATTTTATATCTATAATTATATTAAAAGATGTTATCATTTGATTTTGATTAAGGTGGTCAGACATACACCTACTTTTATTTTCTCCCTAAAATTTTTGTAGTACTGCATTAAAATTCAAAATTTTGACCAATCAAATGTTTTTTTCTCTAGATAAGGCCTAGTAAACTATATTCAATTTCCTAAAAATTCTTTTATTATAGCTTTTTTTTTATATAAAGCCCATAACTACTTTAAAAGTATGTGTCAAGTTAACATAACCCTAATTTGTTGGTTTTTCATTGCCACTTAAGGCCATAGTTTGCTTGACCATGATCTTGCACATACCCTCCTCCTAAATGCTTGGCCTTAACCCATTAAGGTAACAAGTGACTTTCTCCTTATCAGCTTTTGTGTGACCTATTAGGATGAGAACTTGGTAGAACTCTTTTGTATACTCCTAAATAGATCTTCCTACCTTCTTCAACCTTTTCATTTCTTCAGTAGATCAAGCTCATAATCCACTGGAATGAATTATCTATTTCCACTAGACCTTCGCATGACCCTTTAGTTTGGCCTTTACAAACTTGACCCTTTTTGGATCTTCAATATCTTGATATTCAAAGTACTCTTCCAATCCATCGATAATCGATCAATTCATCTAGGTTAATATTTCCTGAAAATATGGGAACACTAAAGTTAGGTGTTTTTCCAATCTTGTAAATGACCTTAAAAAGGTTTTCCTCCTTTGGGTTAAGAACTTCATCCGTTATCCTTTGATCAACATTTCCTTCTTCTTCTCTTTCATCCTCACTTTCATCATCTCCTATGTCTAGATTCATTCCTCTTAGCATTTGTTCTTGTAATGCTTGCATTTCCTTCTAGAGAACTCTAAAACCCTTAGGCGTAACACCTACAACTCTCCCCCATGCTTTCTTCATGGAGACATCTCTGTGCTTCTGCTGAAACTCTAGTGCAAACTACCTCACAGTCAGTGATCTGTCTATACGTACTACCCAAACCATGGTCGTGGTGGAATTGCCTCATATTTGGCAATTTATTTACACATTTAGGAAATCCTTCTCCAATACCACTTGATGAAGGTTGCTCCCCTTAATACCACAAATACATAATAGAAACAAAGAAACATCAACAATTGGCTTGAGCAAAAATGGGCTTCTTATTATCATTGTAAATGCGAAATTATAGAATTTTGAAATATAATATGCAAACCTACATGGGTGCCTTCCTTACAATAAATTGCAACATAGAGCTACAAACTATTCCCCACTATCCTAGACAATGTACATACATTCCTTAAATATGCATTTCTACACCACCCAGGAAATTTCTAGACATCAAACCCTAACCCTTGAGACTGACTAACTCAAAAATTACATATAGAGTCATCCCAATACACCTTTGACACTTATTTTGGAAATATTGGTCAGCCCAACTTCGAAAGGCCATAAATTTTGAACCATTTCTCTAGTTAGCTATTGTAACTCCTTTTTCAAATCCATAAGTAGTTGACCCCATTTCGGAGCTCATCCAGAACCTCTATGTCTTCAATGATGAGCTTGAAGTTTTTATACCAAAATTGCACACCAAAAATCTAAAATAAATCCATGAATACTCATGATATGACACTGAGCCTCAACTAGTAGGTTGATATATCCAAGATGAACATCCACCTTTGAATAGGACATTTTGACCTCTTATGACTGACTTACTAAGTAGAAATCCTTCACATACAACAAATCTATACTATGACAACCCCTACTCAAGAAACAAAAAAGAAGTATTTTTTGGATGATGCAAGATTGCTCTTACACGTGGGATGCTCCTGCATCTCTATTATTGATCTCTTTACTCAAAAAATCCTTAGAAAGTTTCTCAATAATCTCTCCTTCTTTTGGGTGTGCTTCCATTGGTGGTGGATTTCCATCAACCCTTGCTTCTACCACATCCACTCTTCATATTTTTAAATTAAATGAAAATAATACATATTTAATATAAATATATCTCAAATCATTTCATTTTTAAAAAAATTCTAGATTTTGTGCAAGTAAATAAATTTTCTATAAAAAATTATCATTCTATATATTCTTTTGCTATCTACTATAAAATAGCCACACTATTGGAAGAAAGTTGACACATTATGTCTTTAATTATTGAATCACATTGTCATAATAAAATTTATTATTTCTAACCAATTAAGTTGAGGCTATATTTACTTTAAAGGTGTTTATGTCCAATGATGTTGGTATGGCCATAAGAAAGGATAGGAGTGAAAAAAATATTAAAGGTTCCTTGCATATTAAAGATATCTTGGTCAAGGAAAAAGAATTTCCAATTGAAATTTGTTTATAAAAATTGTAAGAAGTTAATTTTAAGATAAATTTGTTAAAACAAAGTGAGGAACAAAAATAGAAAAGTGAGTTTATATTTTAATGTCATATGAATAGAAATTTTTACGAACAATAACTACTTGAGAGTTAATAAATGTAGATACTCAATTCAATAAAATAACACACCTTTGCCAAATTAGGCTATACTAGAATCTACATCCAAACTCCAAGGGTAATTTAGAAAATGTATGAACAAGATTGACTATGTTCAAACACAAAGTTGTATTTATTTAACTTTTGCTAAGGTAAATCCTATTAACTTGATAAAAATATTTAAAATAATAAATAATTGTAACACAAAATATTTAACATACAATGTAATGAAAAAAATTGCACACTCGTGCTCTTTCTTCTTTTGTTTATAGCTTGTTTTGACAAAATTATTTTGGTAGACTATTTGTGTAAGTTGACATAAATTTGTATCAAAACCATTATAAAATAACCTAATTTTAGCCTCATAATATTAAAGTAATCAAGTAATCACCTTAGTAATTGATTACCTAGGCCCCCTATTTATTCATTACATTTTTTAAGCTTATGAGTTCTTTTCTATATTTATATTGAGCTATATCTAGGTCATTTTATCTCAATTTAGAAAGTGAGGATATTATTCATGATTTAAATTAATCTTCAACCAATATTTCTTTTAGAAATTTTTTATTAGCATTCATGATGTCTAATCTAACTTGTCCAATTGTATCCAATTCAATATAGATTAATATCAATATCATATGTTTGTATGCATCAATTGCTTTCAAGGTTGATTGGAGCCAAAGTGGACTAGTGTTTTGGAAGAGATAGTGGCAAGGGTGGATTTGGGGTTGTTCTTGCATATGGTTTTTGTCCATGGAAACTCATCAGTGACAGTGACAGGATTTACAACCACTTGTGGTCTAGTTTTTATTCCACATAATACAAGTACATTTGGTGCATGTTTGGAAAGGTTACAAATATTTTTTGGTCTTTTTTCATAAAACACATGTGGAAAAGATGGAATTGGTGGACAAAAAATGGAGGAGGGTAAAGTCAACCCCCATTAAATGTTATTACTCCATGAATTGATGGGGTCCCAATTTATCAACATCAGGTTCTTCCAAAATGAGTTGATCATGGCATGCAATTCAGACTGGTAGTAGTAGTGTTAGGGCTTTGGTGGTGCTGTGGATGGGGGTTCTTTCCCCAACTTATTCATGGAGAAGGCATTTGGGTGGTTCAATTGGCAACTTGGTAGATATATCTATTCAACAGAATGCCCAAATTTTGTAGTATGGACTAATGGATGTTTGGGTGGGTTATTGTTTATCTATGGGGTGGTTTTGTAAGTATTTTGGGTCTGGTTTGTAGATCAAATGTTTGTTTGTAACGATGTTTTGGTTCTAGTAGATGGGAATGATAGTTTCAAATCCACCAATTACATTGGAATCATAATATTTTTTTAATTAATTACCTTAAAAAAATCTCTTAAGGTTGTATCAAATTTTGGGAGTCATGAGCATCACTATCAACTCTAGCATGATATTCGAGCATCAAAGTTACAGTTTCTTTTCCAAATTCTTAAAAAAAGGACCTTGAGGAGAAAATTGGTTCATTTTGGAATGAAACATTGATTAATAGTGCATCCAGAATTAATAGAAATAATTAAGGATTATATGTCCAAACATTAAAACTAAAGAAAGTTCAAAAGGGTGCAATTTTCCTTAGCTATAAGAAATATTGTACAATGATTTGTACAATCATACAATTCCATATAGATTCTTACACCATTATTTCTCCATGGAGTGCATCTCCAAATACATGTTTTATGTATATGTATATGTATATATAGACATATAGATACATACATACATACATACATATATATACACACATACACACACACATATATGTATATGTACATATATATTTATATACATATACATATATATACATATACATACACACACACACACGTATACACATATAAACATCTACATATATATATGTACATACATACATACATCTATACACACACACACATACATACATACATATATATGTGTGTGTGTGTGTGTGTGTGTGTACACACACACACACACACACACACATATATGTATATATATATATATATATATATATGTATATATATATATATATGTATGTATTTATATATATATTTATGTATTATATATATACATACATATATATACATGCATATATATATATATCTATAATACATATATACACACACACACATATATGTATGCATACATATATACATATATAGATACACACACATATATATGTATATGCATATATATCTATATGTCTCTGGGTATGTGCAGGAGCATGAGGGGCCAAAAAGTGATATGAAAACAAAACAAGTTTTGAAACATCAAAAAGTTCTATAAAAACTATGTTGACTTTTTTTCACCAATCTTAATATCAAAGCAAAAAAAATGTCAAGCCATATTGGGTACTCAATAGATATTGAGTACCTGAAACCTATGCATATAATATCAAAATTAGAACACAACTTTTCCTTATTTCTTCATATCTATTTGTTGTTTCTTGCTTTAATTTTTTAGAGTTAAAAAACTATGAAGTATATCCAATTTTTATCAATTTTAATCATATTATCACTGATAAGGTAATTTTTAAAGGTTTTTACTTGTTTTCATTCAAATTTTATTCAAATTTAGGGTTTTAAAGATTTTTTAATTTTTTTTTTTTGCATTTTATATTATAATTTTTCATATCAATATGTAGTTTCATCTTTATTTGGAATTTAATTAGGCATGGATGCACCAACCAACCTTTGAACCTTGCCCCACAAAATAATGATCCTAAAAACATTCTACAACCATCCCCAAATGATCCACAACCACTTCCAAATGATTCTCTATCCCCTCAAAACCCTTGCTGAATTGAAGATTTAATTGAAGAAAATCTAAATGAATTGAGGGTTTTCCAGAAGACATATAATAATATTCCTACATTGACTCCAATGTTATCCACCCTAAACATCATTGTGGATAATATTGAGACACTTCCCAAGTAGAATAATGTTTTTCTTCATTGCATGAGGAGATGCATGCCCAATTTGATGATAGGCTTGATTATGAAGGGGTTACAGCCCTTAACGTAACAAAAACATAGAAGACCTATTTGTAAACCCTAAAATTGGACTAAAAATTGACCCCAAGAAACTCGAATTATTAATAAAATGGTGCATAATGAGGCCACATGTGCTAACTTTTGGGATAGATGGTGGATGGTTTTTGAAAAACCACCACACACTAATACGAAGGTTCCCTTTTTATTCTTGAGAAAATTGAATGTTGAGTTTTTGAAAGGGCATAAAGTGAACTATTGGAGCATGAGCCCAAATATGGACGTAGGTGGATGAGTTCCCCAAGATAGACCATTTTTCTATGGAACGAAAGTCATCATACATGTCCACCCACTAATGTATCCCCATATCCTCTAGTGTAGCATCCTAATTATTGGAATTAAAGATAGAATAACTGAGAGGGGGGTGAATCAATTACTCACAAAAATTAATCCACAAATCCCTTAGATGTCTTAATGATCTAGTTACTGCTTTTACTCAGTAAACAATTGTTGTAACTCAGTAAATTAAACTATTACTTTCTTTTCAAGCATTCATGCATGTAACTAAAAATAAGGTGAACACAAGAGACACCAAATTTAACATGGAAACCTAATATGGGAATAACCACCAAGTAACTAGTCACCAATTTTTCACTCTTTTGAAGTGAGCCTTGTTAAGAGCCAACCCTGTTAAAGGTTACAATACACACTATTAGGTGTAACCCTATTAGAGGATTTAATCACCATGTTAGGAATGGCCTTGCTAGAGGTCTTTAGAACAATTCAACTGAACTGTCACCTTGTTAGAGGATTTACAAAATGGTTGTTAAACCAACTCTGTTAAGAGATTTTAAATCACTACTACAATGGTTAGAAAGCAACAATGAATTCACCTAAACAAGAAGCAACTAAATTTTCTAGATACAGGTCTCTGTTCAGCATCATTAGATCCTCCTTGATCAAATATGACTCTGATGCTCCTCAATGATCTCTAATCATCCTTCAAATTTGCTTCCATAATAATCAGTCTTCATATCACATTAACTTCTCATATCTCCACATCATACTAATTTGAATTCACAACTTGACTTCTTACTTATACCATTCAGATTGTCAAGTCGACCTATTTAAATATTACATTTATTAATAATCCATTTATCAGTCGACTACAGATATTACTCTTAATCAAATAAATGTTATTTCATAGGACAATGAAATCCTTTACTGGCTGACCCTGCTCGATTAGTACTGCTTCCAGGAATTTCCAGAGTTAACCTTCTTGACTCGGTTAACATTACAATATCCTTAAAATCCTTCGGCTGCCGAGTTCACTCGGTAAGAACTGAATCTTCCAAATTTCCTTTGATGACCGAGTGAACTCGGTAAGAACTGTTTCTCCCAAATTACCTTTGATGACCGAGTGAACTCGATAAGAACTATTACTGTCATATTTTCTTCAATTACTGAGTGATCTCGGTAAGAACTAAAATTATTTGATTACCTTGAAAGCTCGGTAAACATTGTCCTTTGCCTTGCTGACCTTCTGAGCTTGGTAGACACTATCCTTTGCCTTGCTAACCTTCTATAGTCGGTAGAAACTATCCTTTTCCTTGTTGACATTCTGAGCTTGGTAGACACTATCCTTTGCCTTGCTGACCTTCTGAGCTTGGTAGACACTATCTGATGAATGATGTGAAATTTGTGTGACATCAAAGATGACACACAATTGAACAATTGTATCCAACACTAATGTCATTATTGAGCTATCTTAGAGGCTATTAGATCCATACATAGATTGAGTAGTCTATTGGTCACCCAAACTATTTTAGTATTTCCTCCTCATGATGTTAATGCTAGTATATCAACCTGTAGCTCACATACCCCATACTTGCATTATATACAAGAATTTATGCCCAAGTCCCCAAAGTGACTTTTATTATTAGTTTATAGTTAAGGATGAGGATACAATAGACGTGGCTGCAATGACTATATAAGCTCATGATGAGATGACTTGTGAGAGATGCAGAAGGGCAGGCAGTGCCATGGTCTCCTTCTATGACATCAAGTCTACACATTTGATTTGTCACAACATAGTTAATTTAAAATTAGTATTTATATTACAATAATTTTGATAGCTATACACTTATGTATATGTACGTGATTCTTTTTTGTTCAATTATTGAATGAGGGGGAGATGAGATAGATAAACAATGTCATCCTCTTGTCTATTTCATTTTTCCTTGAGACCTCTACGGTTCATTTTTTGATTCATTACTTTCAATTTTTTTTATACTGAATTATACATGGTTTATCATCTTCTTTTTCTCTTACAGGTTTCACCTATCAGTGGGGGGAAAATGTGAGGGGGTTGAGCCACCTTCCATTGATAAGGGGAAGGTAATTATGTGTTTTAAAATCATTAAATGCATATATATACTTGTTACTTGTTTATACCAATGAAATATTATTGCATTGTTTATTTCATAGAGGGTGGTCTCTAATGATGTCGTGACACAGATTCACCAACCCAAACCCTTGGGCATTTCATTTTTCAGCTAAAGCCCTATTATATGTATATTTATCAATTATTTTTTTATTTTCCTTTATTTACTAAGAGTAAATGAAAATGATTGTCATGATTGTAATAGTTATATTACTAGCTCTCATAGGATACATCATATGTGATGGAGGGAGAATGACATAGCTTTGTATCTTTGTTGACTTGACCAACACTTCCATCAGAAAGATCACCATAGATAAATTTTAATTTGAATGCTTGATTATGTTGTACATTTATTATGATATCAAAACTAAAATGATAGGCTAAGTCATAAATCAATCTCACAATCATATAAATATCTATAGATTAGAGTTGGAAAGGTCCCTTCATTGCCTAGGAGATATATGAGGACTCCTGTCTATCATAGGAAGTCGTGGAGAGAGGTAAATGAGAGTTTCAAATTGAAAATTTTCATTATATTATTGATTGATATATATTTGAGTAAATTTATATTTGATATGTACAAATCATATAAATTAACTAGTCTAACTTGGGGTTTGCCTTTTTTGTTCATGCAAAATCTATTAGATCCAAACAATAAGTAGAAGAGGTTGCATGTTAATGATCCACCAAAAACATGGGATATTTTAGTTCTTTAGAGATGCCTCATGATACATTTTTAGATGGTATGCCACATTATATATAGCTTTAATTTTATAGACATATTTTGGTAGCAATGTAACCAACTAACTAAGTGTTAAGTCACTAATAGACAAACAGTTTGACGATCAGGTCAGCAGTATTTTTACACAAGGACTTAAGTATGCACAACACTATACATTTGGTACCTTTTATTTTATCTACATGTTTCTACATGGAAAATATGTATTCATGTTTCCATCATTAAGCTATAATAATGATGAACACGTGAAAAATTGTAAATATGAACACATTGATTAATATAATAAAAAATCATAAGTCCACGGATATCATTCTTAACATTCTCTAATGTGTTTTCATAAAGTATATTCCAATTGTAAGCTACTATAATCATCTATGTAATAATTTCACCTATTATTTCCTATTGGTCAAAGGTCAATCAAAGTGGTCAAAGTCATCAAGTAACATGGAGCATAAAGATGGCATTTTTAGTTTATCTAATTAATATTAGTCACACTTACAAACTTAAAAGTGACAATGACATAATTGTGTCACAAATTGTAATTATTGTAAAAAGTTTTCAATTAACCCTAAACTGTTCATCATGGAATTGATTTTTCATTGCTATTAGATCCATATAGGTGAATGAACCCTATTAACAACCCTATTTCAACCATAGAGAAACTAGAACATTCACAAAGTGTCCCCAAAGTGCCTTAAACAATATTGAGTTACACTCTTTAGAGGGCCATAACTAGGAGCTCTTGAGAGGTATCAAAAAAATTAGATGGTACACAATGATTTTTACAATGTATAAAATAACCTATCTAATTTTTGGGAGATTCCAGTTCATTATAATTTAGCACTACATTCTTGCTTGATGCCAAAACTTACAATGGAGCTTGGTGAATTGGTGTAATAGTGCATATCTCTTTTACCATTCATTGTAGCATCAATTTATTAGTTTTGTTAGATCCAAATGGGTGGTTGAAGCCTAGTGACACTCATTTTTACTATATAGTCACTATAAAATTTGCAACCACCATTCACCAAAGAGTCCTTAAGGTGCCCTAAGCACTATTGACTTGTGATCTTCAAAGGACCATAACTTGAAGGTCATCAGAGGTTTCCAAAAACTATAAAATACTATAATACCATGTTGCTAAAGCCTATAATAACCAATCTTATTCCTGGGAGATTCAAATACTTTGGAATTTCGCACAATATTCTCACTTGATGCCAAAACTTGTAGTAAATCTCAATGCATTGGTGCAATAGTGCATATCTCTTCAACCATTCATTGTGGCACCAATGTTTTAGCATCATTAGAATTAGATGGGCGGGTGATCCCTAGTGACACCCTAAATTTAGCCACATAATCACTAGATCATTCTCAATCACCACATAACAAAGTATCCTCGAGGTGCACTAAGCACTATTGAGCTATGCTCTTTAGATGGTTGTACCTTAGAGCTTGTGAGGTGTATCAAAATATTATTAGATGTTACAAGAATATGTTTTCAAAACCTACAATAACCTCTCTTACTTCTAGGAGATTTCATTTTTTTAAAAATTTGGCACAATATTCTCGCTTGGTGCTAAAATTTACAATGGAGCTTAGCGCATTGCTACAATAATGTGCATCTCTTTAACTGATTATTGTGGCATCAATTTTCTAGTGCCATCAGATCTAGATGGGTGAGTAAACCCTAGTGACAACATCATTTCATCCATGAAGTTTCTAGAACATTCACAACCACCATGCACCAAAGTATCCCCAAGTGCACTAAGCACTATTGAGTTGCAATCTTCAGAGGGTTATAACTTAGAGCTCATGAGGGGTATCAAAAAACTATTAGATGCTACAAAACCATGTTGTTGAAGCCTATAATAACCTATGTTAATGTTGAGAGGTTCCATTTTTTGAATTGGGCATAGCATTCTCACTTGATGACAAAACTTGTAGTGGGGCTTAGTTCATTGGTGCACCATTGTATAACTTTCCAACTATTCGTTGTGGTATCAAATCATTAGTGGTATTAGATCTAGATGGGTAGGTCCCTACTAACACCCTCATTTTGACCACTAGTTCAGTAGAATATCCATGATCACCACACACTGAAGTGTCCCCAAGGTCCACTATGCAGTATTTAACTAGAAGACCTATTTAAATTGATCTAACTTATTTGACCTTTCTTCACAAATTAAATTAACTAAACTAAAATTACTAGACATGATTAAAATTAAAAAGATTCCATAAACCATTGGAATATACATACATAACAAATTGTATTAATATAATTTATCAAATTATATGTATCCATATACAAATTTGACATAAATGTATATAGAAATATAAATCCATATACAAAATGTGGCACATGTCACCAAGCTCTATGATTTCCACTGAGCTTATCATACTACTAGTAGTCTTAATCAAGTATTTCAGTTGCTACCAAGCCAATCAATCAAATTGCAGTTCACGCTAAGCTTCATAGTGTCTACCAAGAATTTGAGATAGAGTATAGTGTTAACCAAGCTCTATAGTGTAAGTCAAGCTTATTAGTATCTTCCAAGCTTGTAGTGTTAAAAAATTGAATGAAGATAGTGTTGACCGAGCCATACATTATCAACCGAGTAATTCAATATCTATCGAGTTCTTCAGTATTCACTGAGTCATCCAATATTGATCGAGCTCCAAGTGATCAATATGAACTGAGCTTCTACATCAACTGAGTGCCAGATTTTGCTGAGTACTGTCTATGTCCTGAGTGCCAGAACATCAATTGAGCGATCTTCAGAAGCCAAGTTACAAAAAGTGAGCCGACTTTGTGAAGATTGTTAGAGTTTAGTTTTGTAGCCAAGTTTAGTATTGTAGCCAACTCTAGAAGGAAATTAAATGGATTGGTATATATCTAATGCATTATATCATATCCAAACATCAATGTGAACAAGTAGAAGAAGTAAATGAGTGTGAATTAAAGAAGGCTACAAGCAGTATAAGGAAAAGTAGGGACTTATCTATCACACCAACATGATCATTATTATTCAAAGAAATCTCATTTAGTAAAATTAGAGTTGCAGATCATAGATCAACCATTGATTCATCCTAACAGGTGCATCAATCAAATCCTTTAACAAGATGGACTTAATAGTCTCATTCCAAATCTCCAAATAGAGTGCATACTTAATTGCATGTTGTAAATCCTTTTACAAAGTGGACCTAACAATCCTTATTTATCCTAATAGGGAAGATCATCAGAAGTGATCAATTGTAAGCTTTAATAGGCTTAATTTATACTACAGTAATAAAGCTTGTGGATATCATCCCCACCCCTATTTTACTTTCTATTTGGAAGGTTTTTAGGTTACCAAATATTGTGTCAGGTGTTATGAATGTTTTATTGCTTTTAGTATTTTATGCATGCAATTAGATCAGATTACATTGTGGATGTTTAATTGGTGAATTAAAGTATAAGTTTTATTGGTTCCTAATTCACCCCCCTCTTAGACACCCAATCTATACTACATTTCCAACAATTGGCATCAGAGCCACTGGTTCTTACATTAGAAGTTTAGCAGCTTGAGAAAAGATCAGAGACAATGGAAGTCTATAAAGTAGAGAAAGCTATTGAAAATAAAAAGTTGGATCTGCAATTGGCCATGAATCAATTCAAGAAAGAAAAGGAACATCTCTCTGGATCCCTAAAAAGAAGAAAATATCTTGTAGCATAGATGAATGACATGAAGAAAAATTGAAGACATTTGTCAAGCTAGAAGTTTAGATGAAGCTGATGCAAAAATTAAAGACGTACTTGAAAATAATCATTCTCTTCATGAAGAAGTTAGAAAGTTGAAAAGAGAACAAGAAATTCATGTAGTTAGAATGTGTGAATTCATGGAACAAAAGGACACAGCCAAAGAAGAAATAGAAGAAAAGGACAATAAAATTAATAGAAAATAGATATGATTGATCAAATAAATGATGTAAATCAAGAGCTTATCAACTTTAGGAAAAAGAATGAAAGATTGTATAATGACCTCAACATAGAGAAGAAAACCAATTAGAGGATGATGAAATATCATGACAGCATGAGTGAGTTGAATGAGAAAAATTAATTAAGATACAAGGAAAAGATGGATTAGGATACATAGAAGAAGGTGAATCATCTCATCAAGGAGCTCAAAAGAAAAAAAGGCCTACATGTAATCATTGTGGAAAGATAGGTCATACATCAAACAAGTATTGGAGCAATGGTAAATCAAAGTTCAGTGGAAAGTGTTATAGTTGCAACAAACCAAGACATAGAGCAAGTGAATGCACAAAGAAACCTAAGTTTGAAGGAAAGTGTTTCAATTGCAACAAACAAGGACACAAATCCATATAATGCAAGACCCAAAAATGGAATCCAATAGAACAAATTTTCAAAGCTACATTTGGTTAGGACTACAATACATGGTGCAGATGTCACTATTGTGGTGAATTTGGGAACATTGCAGAAAAATACATAAAACACCACACAAGGAAGAGAGACTCTAAAATGAGATATTTTTATGTACGTAACTTGGACATCTTGCCAAGAACTATATGAACTGAGGAAGAGTTAAAAATGAAAAGAGAGAAAAGGCTAACAATATCAAAAATTAGATGAGGCAACAATGGATAAGGAAATCTCTTGAGGATGTAAACCAAAGTCCTAAAATTTTTGACACCCAAGTGAATGAGTTGGGTGACTCAACCATTTCAACCTAGTTCTTTATGGAGATTATTGGAACTGTGATTCTAAGAAGACATCTCACATCAGTTCCCATCAGCAAGTAGAAGATCCATATCAACATTTAAGATTTACAAGGATCACCAAGTTAAGATGACAACTAAAGACCTTACTGAGCAAGGTTGGGTTAGAAGACCTTACTGAGCAAGGTTAGGTTGTATAACCTTACTTAGTTTTGGATGTAGATGTAAAGTTAGCGACTCTATTGAACATTGAGTTTAGACTGAGTGGTGGTAACTTTACTGAGTTGAAGGTATCTTTTGAGCACTAAAAACTTAACTGGGTGGAGGACAAGTTGTCACCAAGAAAAAATTGTATGAAGCATTAATGACAATCATAAAGATTGAATTTTGTTAAAAGGGAAGAAATTGAATGATTGTTTCACCATAAATTTCTAGGGCATAGAGTGAAAGAGAATTCCAGAGCCTCATGCTATTTGAAGAAATTTTTGTTGAAGTTTGCTCTAGTGTTTGAAGCTTTATGAGTAGAATGACATCTTCTAGTAGCAAGGTGAAGAAGGGTTTGAAAATGTTGGTTTATAGAGTTGATTATAAAGAACTTGCATTCAAATTGAGCATGGCAGTTACATAAGCACTTGATCCTATTGGATCACAATTGAAAATTCCTCCCAAGGTACTTCTTATACATGATATTTATTCATTTTACCATTGTTAAATTCAAGAGTTGGGAACCCTAGAAATGAACCAGGTATTCAATGAGTTATGTGTGGATGGGAGCTTGAAACCTAAACACAAGCATTTGGAGAGGAAAGGTTTAACACATATCCTATACATGCCAAGGGATTTCCAAGGGAAATGGATCAGGTTTATTCTAAACTGAGTCCATGACATGCATTTCTGGTTGGATCATCCCATTTAGATCACAAAGAAGATGATACATAGAATTATAGGGTTGTCGATGCTAAACAAATCAAAGACAACCAAAACCCTAGGTTAGGTTGAACTAACAAAGAGAACTCTTACTGAGTGGGATGGAAGAGGGATGAAACTAAATGGAGTTATAGACATGGAGATAAAGTTTTAGATCCATGTGATTGCACACAAAATCTATAGCTTGATTGATTAAACAACATTCTGTGTGAAGCTGTTGACCTAGCACTCAAAGTTGTGAAGAACAACTTATCCTTCAACCTTACTGAGCTGGAACTGATTCAACTAAGCAAGAACATAAAGAGCATTTGGTCATCAAAAAAAATTCCATGTAAGTTCAGATCTCTATTAACTTTTTTATTCTCTTATGCGCAATAGTGCTTTCCCTCCAAAGGAACTATGGTGTGGAAGAAGGATACACTAGTTTTATACCAGATTACTGAATTTATAGTAGAGATGGGTGACAACTTTGAAAGTATAATGAATGCATAATTTAAAACTTTCAAAGAGAAAATTAAAGAAGATATAGAATCCCTAAGAAATTAGTGGAAAATTATGAGTAGGACATTTGTTTTCTAGCGGACTATGATAAAGCTCATATCTAGGCAGTAAGGCCTAGAATGACATGGGTTAAGACTCTAGGATATAAGGTTAACATAGATTATATAAGGGATATCATTAAGGCCCTTGTAAATGATCTAGTAGACCCCAAGGCACCATATTTTAATACCTATGAGGAAGGTAAGGCAAGGATCTCATTGGAGATAAAAATTCCTAAAGCCATGAAGATAGGAAGGAAACAAGTTGAGAAGACTCTCAAAGAATTCAAGAAATCCAACTCTCCTCTTCTACTGACAGAAGGTAAAGGAGATGACATAGAAGAAGATGAGGAAGTAGAGGAAGAGCATACATAGGAAGATGAAACTAAGGAGGAGGATCCACCTAAGAAGAAAGGAAAGGTTATCATAACTAGACCTTCAAATTCCTCCCCTACTGTATTCACTCAGAGATGTGCTAAGTCTAGGAAGAAACTAAAATTGAGTGAAGAAGAGGAAGAGGAAGTAGTATTTAAGAGGTCTTCCCCTACCTTTGAAGAAAGGTTATCTAGATTGAAAAGTGGAGTATGCATGGGAGACTTTAAATTCCTTAAGTATGAGACATAAAACAAAGAAGAACAAAAACAAATTAAGGAAGCTCTAGTGACTAAAATAGAAAAATGGAAGTACTCCCAGAGGAATTGAAAAAAAAGGTTCATGATATTCTACTAAAGAAAATATCACATCATTGGGAGAATGAAACAAAGCTAACCTTTAGATTCAATGCATTTATGATCCTATAAAAATACATTGAAGTAGTTGTGAAGTCAAACACTATTGCATGGAACAATATCTATGGGCTACACAAACCTAGTGAACAAGTTGTGAAAATTGATAATGAAGAAGGTGTTGAAAAAGATGATGAGGAGATCAATGCTGATTAAATTGATAAAATTGATAATGTGGATGAAGAGGTAAATGATGCAGAGGATGAAGAGGATCAGACTACTAGTGGAGACCTCCCTAGCATTTAAAGTATTGAAGACTTAGATCCCAAAAAAAATAGTAGCAAAAGTAATGGCCTCTCTTCCTAACTCTCTAAGCAAAGTCTTAGTGCCATCTAGCTCAGAGAAGGTCATTATCGAGTCAGTTGAGGTAAAGACTATATTACCAAGCACCCAACTAATTCTTGGAGCCACTCTACTGAATGCAATAGTGAGTAATTCATCTACCAAGTTGTAGACTCTAGTTGTTAAAATAGCAGAACATGCCGAGCAACAACAAGGTATTTCAAGCATCCCTATCATTAGTGTTATTTCTCCTATATTTTTTGCAATTTCTACTATTTCTACTATTGTTTCATTACTGATTGTATCAACAATAAGTGCAAGAGAATTGGGACAAGACAATGACCATAGTTTTGAAGGTACACAATGATTTCCTATCACATTTTGGTGTTACCTTGTAGTTATGCATTTTTTTGGCATTTGTGTCAAAAAAGGGGGTATGTATATGCATATCATATGTAAGGGAGAATTGTATATACAAAGGGGGAATACATGTACAATATGAAAGATGTATATACAAAGAAGGAAATGTATTTATAAAAACAATTTTGAAAAATAAAAAACATAGTTAGAGGTTATCGAGCAACAACAGTAGTAGACAACAATCAAAATCTAGTTACAGACCTAGATATGTTGATAGAGGGAGTTTTGACATATATTTTAAGCATTCAATATTTTGGTATGATAAGTGTTTTTGTCACTAATGCCAAAGGAAAAGATTGTTGACGTGATAGTCAAATCATTTGTCTATTAGTAACTTAACACTTAGTCAGTTGGTTACATTCTACCGAGCTCTACATTTTCTACCAAGCTTATCATACTGCTAGTAGTGTTAGCCAAGTGTTTTAGTTGCTACCAAGCCAATTAGTCAAATTTTAATTCATGTCAAGCTTCATAATATCTACCAAGCATCTGAGATAGAGTATAATGTTAACCAAGCTCTATAGTGTAAGCTGAACTTATTAGTATGTTCTAAGCTTGCAGTGCTAATGAAGTGAATGAAGATAATGTTGATCGAGCCATGTAGTGTCAACCAATTAATTTAGTGTCTACTAAGTTCTTTAGTATTCACTGAGTCATCTAGTGCTAACTGAGTTCTTGCTACTCCAAGTGATCAATATGGACTAAGATTCTACATCAACTAGGTGCTAGAGCTTGCCGAGTGTTGTCCATGTTTTCAAGTTTTAGAACATCAACCAAGTGGTCTTCAAAACTTGAGTTACAACAAGTGAGCTAAATTTGTGAAGATTTTTAGAGTTTTGTATTGTAGCCAACTCTAGAAGGAAATTAAATGGATTGGTATATATGTAATACATTGTATCATATCCAAACATCAATGTGAACAAGTAGAAGAAGTAGATGAATTCAAATTAAAGAAGGCTACAAGCAATTTAAGGAAAAGAATAGACTTATCTATCACAACAAGGTGATCCTTTTTATTCAAAGGAATCTCATTCAACAAAATTAGAGTTGCAAATTAGAGATCAACCACTAATTCATCCTTATAGGTGGATCAATCAAATCATTTAACAAGGTGGACTTAGTAGTCTCATTCCAAATCTCCTAATAGAGTGCATATTTCATTGTATGTTGTAAATATTTTCACAAGGTGGACCTAATAGTCCTTATTGTTCCTAATAGGGAAGATCATCAGAAGTTATCAATTATAAGCTTTAATAGGCTAACTTTATACTGTAGTAATAAATCTTGTGGGTATCATCCCCGACCCAATTTTACTTTCTATTTGGAAGATTTCCGGGTTACCAAATATTATGTCAAGTGTTATGAATGTCTAACTTATTTTAGTATTTCATACATGCAATTAGATCATATTACATTATGGATGTTTAATTGATGAATTAAAGTATAAGTTTTATTGGGTCCCAATTCAACTCCCCCTCTAAGACACATAGTCTATACTAAATTTCCAACAAATACATTGTATATTATTGATACAAACATATTATGTATAAATATATGAATGCTACCAATAACCCTAGATACAAAACTACCAAAAATCCTAGAGTCAAAACTAATATAATTGTCTATGTTTTGTTCCTTAAAATGTTTCTATCTTTATGCATTTATACTCTTGATGAAACTTACATTCCAATAGCATACAAAATGTTAGTATTATAGGTATAATAATATGAAAATATTGATATAAAAAAGGTAAGATATAGTCCAAACCAGGGTAGAGAAATTTCTGTTAGATTGTGGTGACTGATCAGGAAAGTACAAAATTTTTTTTTGGGAAGTAGCCGACATATTATGGCCGACATATGGCCGACATGTTATAACCCTAAAGTGGTTTAATACTTGTATAAAAAGGGCTTAGGGTTGGGTATTTTTTATGTGTGGTGATACAAAATTAGTTCTTGCGGCAGTATTGGGCTGTAAGGGATTACGGATTGTAATAAGGTTGTAATCACTGGATTGTAATACGATCGGACTTGCTGTTTGGTGGACGTAGCCCAGGGATTGGGTGAACCACATTAAATCTTGGTGCCTTGTGTTCATTTCTGTGTGTTCTATTATTTTTTGTTATTGGTTATATTTGCATGTAGTTTTTATTTCTGTCCATGCTTTATCCTAACAAGTGGTATCAGAGCCAGGTTGTCTTTCAGTTATCTTTTGCAGGAAAGTCTCACGGTTAAGTGGGAGTCTCACAGTTGAGTGGGAGCAATGGAAGATGAGGGTAAGTTGAGGGTTGACAGGTTTAATGGGCAGAACTTCCAGTTATGGAAGATGCAAATGGAAGACTATTTATATCAAAAGGATTTATGGAAGCCGTTGGAAGGAAAAGCCAAGAATCAGGGAGCTATGTCAGAGGCTGAATGGGATCTTTTGGACAGAAAGGCACTCGGAAGCATTCGGTTATGCTTGGCACCATCGGTGGCATTTAATATTACAAAAGCAAAGACGACAGAAGATTTGATGAAAACCCTAGCGACATTGTATGAAAAGCCCTCTGCTTCAAATAAGGTATTTCTCATGAAGCGTTTATTTAATATGAAAATGGCAGAAGGTGGATCTGTTGCAGATCATTTAAATGAGTTTAATACTATTACTAGTCAATTATCTTCTGTGGGTATCAATTTTGATGAATAAATTAGGGCTCTCTTGATTTTGTGTTCTTTGCCTGAAAGCTGGAATGGCTTGGTAATGGCGGTGAGTAATTCTGTTCCTGGATCTAGTACCCTAAAATATGATGATGTGATCAGTGTTATTTTAAGTGAGGAAACTCGTAGAAAATCCTCAGGTGGATCTACATCAGGAAGTGCTTTAAATGCACAAAGCAAGGGCAGAACGACTGAAAGAGGAAGTAACTCTGGAAATCGTGGAAAATCAAGAGGAAAGTCAAAGGGGAGGAGGTCTCAATCGAGAGGACCAAATGATTGCTGGTACTGTGGGAAACCAGGGCACAAAAAGAAAGATTGCTGGACTCGAAAGAAAAATGAAGGAGATAAATCAGATGGAGACAAAGAGGCAAATGTGGTAAGTAACAAATCCGAAGAGGATGCTTTGCTTCTGTCTTTAGAGAGTGTTGATGATTCATGGGTTTTAGATTCTGGTGCTTCTTTTCATGCTACACCTCATAGAGGTTATTTCATTGATTATGTCCAAGGGGATTTTGGGCTTGTTTATTTGGGGGATAATGAACCCTGTCAGATTGTTGGAAAGGGAAAAATTAAGATTAAGTTGCAGAATGGGAATCATTGGCTACTACATGAGGTAAGACATGTTCCAAAACTAAGTAGAAATTTAATTTCAGTAGGGCAACTCGGTGATGAGGGTTGTGTAGTTACTTTTAATGATAAAAATTGGAAGGTTTCAAAAGGTTCCCTTGTAGTAGCAAAAGGTGTGAAAGTAGGCACCTTATATCTTTGTACAGGTCATATTGTTCCTTCTACTTTGATTGTTTCAGAGAAAAATGAATATTCAGGAACAATTACTGCAGTTGAGAAGGGAGAACAAATAGCTGCTGTAGATTCTGATACAGCGTTGTGGCACAATAGACTTGGGCACATGAGTGAGAAAGGTATGAAAGTACTTCATTCAAAGAAAGTTTTACCAGGTCTAAAATGTGTGAATATGGATTTCTGTGAAAGTTGTGTGTATGGAAAACAAAAGAGAGTGAGTTTTGTAAAGACTGGGAAGGAAAACAAAAAGGAGAAATTAGAGCTTGTGCATACAGATGTATGGGGACCGGCTCAGGTATCTTCCCTTGATGGCTCTCATTATTATGTTACATTTATTGATGATGCAACTAGAAAAGTATGGGTTTATTTCCTTAGATAGAAATCTGATGTATTTCAAACTTTTAAGAAATGGAAATGCTTGGTTGAAAATGAGACTGGTAAGAAATTAAAATGTCTCAGATCTGATAATGGTGGTGAGTATTGCAGTCATGAATTTGAAGATTATTGCTCCACTAATGGTATCCGTAGACAAAAAAATGTTCCAAGGACTCCACAGGAAAATGGAGTGGCTGAACGCATGAACAGGACTATAATGGAGCGCGCAAGGAGCATGAGGTTGCATGCTGGGTTGCCCTTACACATGTGGGCGGAGGTTGTCAATACTACAGTATATTTGATTAATAGAGGTCCCTCTACTCCTTTGGGCTGTGGTATTCCAGAGGAAGCATGGACTGGTAAGAAGGTGAGTTATTCTTTTCTCAAGACCTTCGGTTGTGAAGCTTTTGATCATATAGACTCTGAAAATAGAACCAAGCTAGAAGCTAAATCAAAGAAATGTATCTTTGTTGGATATAGAATTAATGAATTTGGTTATAGGCTTTGGGATTTTGAAAATCATAAAATTATAAGAAGCCGGGATGTCATATTCAATGAAAAAGTGTTGTATAAAGATCTGTTGCAGCAACATGAGAAGAAAGAAGATGATTATGTAGTGCTGGATGATACTCCAAAAGCTGATGTTCTAGCCATTCCTCATGATGTGCAACAACTGCAACAAAAAATACCACACACACCAGTGAATGTTAGACGGTCAACAAGGCCAATTAGACCTCCACAAAGGTTTTCTCCCTCTTTGTATTCTATTTTACTTACTGATGCTGGTGAACCTGAAAGTTATGATGAAGCTATGCAGGTGGATACTAAGTTTCAGTGGGAGTCTGCAATGAAAGATGAAATGGACTCTTTGCTGAAAAATAAGACATGGGCTTTGTGCAAGTTGCCTGCAGGTAAAAAGGCTTTATAGAATAAATGGGTTTACAGGTTGAAAGAAGAGGAAGGAGGTAAGAAAAGATTTAAGGCCAGGTTAGTTGTAAAAGGATTTGCACAGAAAAAGGGAATTGATTTTGATGAGATATTTTCTCCTGTTGTTAAAATGACTTCTATTCGTACTTTTTTAAGTCTTGTGGCTACTGAAGATTTGCATTTAGAGCAGATGGATGCTAAAACAACCTTTCTTCATGGTGATTTGGATGAAGAAATATATATGGCTCAGCCACAGGGTTTTGAGGTCAAAGGTAAGAAGAACTTAGTGTGCAAATTAAAGAAAAGTTTATATGGCTTGAAGCAAGCACCTCGGCAATGGTATCTAAAATTTGACAGTTTTATGCATGAGCATGGATATAATAGGTATCATTCAGATTACTGTGTTTATTTTAAGAGGTTGGATGATGATAGCTACATTATTTTATGTTTATATGTTGATGATATGCTTATAGCTGGGTCTAACATGGATCATATTAAGGGGCTGAAATGCCAATTAGCACATGCATTTGCTATGAAGGATTTGGGGGTAGCAAAACAAATCCTTGGTATGAAGATTTGCAGAGATAGGAAGAACAGAACATTGACGCTATCTCAAGCTGATAATGTTGAGAAGGTGTTGCAACGTTTCTCTATGGAGAATGCTAAAGTTGTCAGCACACCTTTACCTGGTCATTTGAAATTGACTAAGGAAATGTGTCCCAAGACACAGGAAGAGGAGGATAAGATGTCCAAGGTACCCTATGCTTCAGCTGTAGGAAGTTTGATGTATGCTATGGTATGCACTAGGCCAGATATTGCACATGCAGTGGGAGTCGTTAGCAGGTATATGAGTCATCCAGGATTTGAGCATTGGAATGCTATCAAGTGGATTCTCAGATATTTGAGAGGAACATCCAATAAGTGTTTACACTTTGGGGGCTCTACTACTGATTTACAGGGCTATGTTGACTTGGATTTGGCTGGGGATATTGATACCAGGCGGAGTACTACAGGTTATGTCTTTACTGTTGGTGGAGCAGCCGTGAGCTGGGTTTCTAGGCTACAGAAGATTAATGCTCTCTCCACTACAGAGGCAGAGTATGTTGCTGCTACAGAGGCAACCAAAGAGATGATATGGCTTCAGTTCTTCTTGGAAGAATTGGGACATCCTCAGAAGGATAATTATTTGTTCACAGATAGTTAGAGTGCCATTCATCTTGCTAAGAATTCAGCTCTGCATTCTAAGACCAAACACATATAGTTGCGGTACCATTTCATTCGGTTAGTTTTGGAGGATGGATAGTTAAAGCTGGAGAAGATACATACCAATGAAAATCCAGCAGATATGTTGACAAAGGTTGTAACAAGGGAGAAGCTGAACTCCTCTTCAGCTTCAGTTGGTCTTTTAGACTAAATGTGAATAAAAGAATAGCAGAGTCCAGGGTGGTTTGATCCAGTGGGAGCCCCATGTGGTAGTTGTATTGCTACAGGATCAGTCTCCAAGTGGGAGATTGTTGTTTAGTGTGGAGCCTGATCAGTCCCCAAGTGGGAGATTGTTAGATTGTGGTGACTGATCAGGAAAGTACAAATTTTTTTTTTTGGGAAGTAGCCAACATATTATGGCCGACATATGGCCGACATGTTATAACCCTAAAGCGGTTTAATACTTGTGTAAAAAGGGCTTAGGGTTGGGTATTTTTTATGTGTGGTGATACAAAATTAGTTCTTGCGGCGGTATTGGGCTGTAAGGGATTACAGATTGTAATCAGGTTGTAATCACTGGATTGTAATACGATCGGACTTGCTGTTTGGTGGACGTAGCCCAGGGATTGGGTGAACCACGTTAAATCTTGGTGCCTTGTGTTCATTTCTGTGTGTTCTATTATTTTTTGTTATTGGTTATATTTGCATGTAGTTTTTATTTCTGTCCATGCTTTATCCTAACAATTTCATACATCCATCATTTGTAATCCCTACATTTGGAAGGTATGAGGATAACATAATTTTATTGGGAAACAAATAATTTATTGGTTCACCTAATCATTATGAATGTAACAATGTAAATGAACAAAAAAGCATAAGGAGACAATGCATAATGGACTTTACTATCAATTTGTTTTCCCTAGTAAAGTGTGTTTGAATCTTAGATATCTATCATATGTGTATCTAAGTTCACCCACATAACATAGGAATTGAATTGAAGGGTCATCTGAAGAATTAATCCATGTGTAAAGGATGAATTTAAATTTTAAGTGATCAATGAATATATGAAACCTTGTTGTGAATTAGTATCACTTAGTGAAGTATTCTTGAAGGGTTATCTCTCTACTTGAGGGTATTCACTAGGGCTTCATGATCAACATTAGTAATAGTAAAAAGATTTTTTTCTTCCTTGATGCTTCAACAACTTGACATTTTTTGCTATTATAAGGTCTAAACACATGAGAAAGGTTTTTTACTTCTCATAGTCTTTAGATGTAGGAATTTCGTTCTTTCTAAGAACACATGTTCATAGCCATGTTCCAACAACAACAATCAAACTAGTAGGATATGTGAAGCTATCATCATCTATCATTGGTTTCACAAGATTTTGTTTACCTCTTATATAATGTGCTTATCAATATTCTAATTTTTCATCATTCTCCTATAGTAAGATAATGTTGAATCCATCTATCCACCCACTCACTCGACCTACACTTGTACCAACTACATTTAAAATAACTAAGACAAAAGAAAGCTAGATGTCATGTCCATATGGTCCTTGTTTACAATAAAAGCTATAGAATGAATACATTTTTGAAGAATCTCTCACTATAGTACATGCCCCCGCTCCATCATGCTCCACTTTACCATTCTTGGACTAAAAAATATTCCAAATATGAGCCACACTACTCTCTACATTCATTCTCTACAACCAATTAAACATCTGATCATTCTTAAATTGACATGTGTAGTTATCTAACCAAATGATATGTTCCCACAAGGACTCAAAATAATTCTCAAAATAATGTTGGACAAACTTAGGAGAGTGCGATCTATTATTTCTCATACAAAAATGGCACTCTTTGTTTATCTTCTAGTTATATTTTGCACTATCAGGGGTATGTGTATATGTTATGTGGACAAAAAATAGAAATCTAAATAGAGTTGTAATACTAATATCATCTCCCATTTTGGGTTTTCACTATGTAGTGTCAACAACTAATATAATGGTGCCAATGGGGAAAGTGTCCTTACACATTATAAATTCATGATCCAACCACTCAGGCCAATGACTATGCCTTCAATTTTTCTTTTCTTGAAATGTGAAATAAGATCAGCCAGATAGATTTATTTTGCAACCAATTCACATCTAGAGCCTTTACCAACACTCTTCTATGTGCATTTCACCATTTCATATTCCTTTTTTGAAACTATTGTCTTTTTAAGATCTTCTTCGCACCCCTCATGAAAACATGTCATGAACTTTAGTAAACCACCAAATTATGAAAACTTCTCATTTAAGCTATCATTTCTATAAATGAACAACCATCATCTCTAGGACATAAAAATTTATTAGTAAATATCTTCATAATTTTAGAAGCCCACTAGAACAACAAATCTCTAATATTTAATTAATTTGTATGCAAAGCAGAATAGATGGATCATAATAGTTCATCGTTAATAGAAAACTCCACATGATATATGTAACAACATGTATTTTAAATATTAAGTAATATACAATAACATGAATTCACTGATTCAAAATCCCTTTGTGATAAATACAATGTTGGATGAGTCTCGCTAAATTTTAGAACAACATTGTTTGACTTACCTCCAAATAATGTTTTGGATGTGGGGTGTAGTCTCTATTCCCTATTCTCAAATTCAAAACATCCTTTGGATTTGGTGAGACTCTTGAGCTAGAATGCCAAAGTTGTGCAATTTCTTCCTTCTTATTATCGATTAGATTATTATCAAAATATGGAAGTCTCCCACTATAGGTCCAGGTATCAGTTTGAAAAGGATCATCAAATATCTCTTCTTCCAAGTGCTCTACTCAAAGTTTTATGATTTATGTTGAAGTCAACACAATTTTATCTCATAAATATAGCTTTTCTCAAATGATGACTTACCAAGGAAGTTGTAATAACCCTTTGAGCAACTGTATTATCCTTCTCCCTGCTAGTTTTTCAAAATTTATAAGAGCATTGAAAATAATCTTCACAATAATGGATTTTTTCTCTATTTTCTCATTGACATAAATCTTCAATTTTGATAGCATAGGTCTCATATTTATCATGTTTGGTGATTTTAGAAAAAGGTGGCACTACTCCACCAATGTCTTGTTGCAAAAAAAATGTTCATAAAGTCTTGAAGCATACAACTAAATAGTTCTATGTGATATGTTCCCTTTGAGTTTTCTCATAATGGTTTCATCAATTTCAATTAATTACTTTTGTGTTCTACAAGGTCCTTCATTTTAAGTTTTTCTCTCTTTATTGCAAGGGACTTCATTTTAGTTATAATGAGGAGATGTGTAAGGTTCTTCTATAATAATATAATAGTCATTCCTAATTGCTACATTTTCATTTTCAAAATCTAAATTTTCACCTTCAATCAATACATTATCATTCACATTATGTCTCAATCAGATTTTAAAATTCATTACCCTATTCATTAGAAACATCACTTACGGGATCAACTTCATTTACATTTAACATACCTTGTCTCTTTTTTGGCAATTTCTGTACATGTTTCAATTCCTTCGTTCAACATCTTTGACTTGTGTGTAGACTTTCAATGAGTGTTTCTTCCTATACAAACAATAGTTCCAGGACTCCGATTCTTCCAATTTAACCACCTTTTGAAGTTATGAGCCCCAAAACTTGTCTTTTCTTTACCAATGTCTAAAAACTTGTTAAAAAAGTTCTAAAATTTGTGATTCTTAGGTTTGAGGGATCACTGATTATTTTTGTAAAAGTTCACCAGTAAAAATTAGGTACTTAATAAGTTGGCCTTAAAATGAAATTTTATAAGATCTATTCATAGGGTATAGTTTAGATATTTTGTAAAAGTTGTTATATTTATATATATAGTTATAATATATGGTATAGTAGTTAGTATATTATAGAGTATATTATATATTATACAAAGTTAGAATTATACACACACACACACACACACACACACACACACACATACAAATACACACATATACCTCTATAATATACTATATTTGTTATTATATTAGTTTATATATATAGTATTACATAATTAATATGGTATATAAACTTTCTACTTAGTACCACTTTAGAATAATGTCTTAATTAGAAATACAATGGTCAGGTAGTGAAAGACAATGACATTCTATAAAGTATTAATTTGTTATCTAAGTATATAAATTGTACCAATTTACACATCAAATATGACAAATAATTATTGGTTTGTTTCATGTTATATTTCAGGCAACTCATTAGTAGAATCATTAGGTTATCCCATGTTTATAAGTGTTCTTAAGGGTCCTAGGATCCCTTACCACTTAGATAATATGATATAATGGGTCAAAATGGTTCATAGGGTACCCTATGACACCTTTTGACCCATTAGATCACATAATATGGATTAGGGATCTTGAGACCCCAAAGGACATAGATCATGAGCTTGAATGGATCAAAAGGGGTCATGTGGTACCCTGTGACCCCTTTTGACTCATTTGATGACATTAAGTGTAGTTAGGGGTCTTTGGACCCCTAAACCCATAGAAAATTTGATCAAATGGGTTAAAATGGGTCATATGATATCCTATGGCCCCTTTTGACCCATTTGAGGAAATTAATGTGAATGAATGGGTTAAAGGGGGTCATTGTGTGATTTATGATTTGTATGTAAAGGAAAAGGTTTATTTAAGAATTATTCTTTATGCATAGAATGTGTTACAATTTTTTCATAATTTAACTTATCCTTTCTTCCCACCTATTAGGATCGATTCTCCATTATCTTACATAATGAGTATTAGAAATCTTCCAACAGGTTTCTCTTCCTTGTCCCTTAGCCAAGGGGTAAGGTTTATTTCTTTTCTTTCCTTCTAGGGATCTCTTCTTCTTCCTATACATAGGTACTTTTATTTACAAAATCTTATGTGGAAGAAAGAATTTTTTATCCCTTATTTAAAATCTTTTTTCCATCCTTTTCCTCTCTTATGCATTTTGTTTCTTTCTCCTTGCATCTTCTTTCAATTACATGACAATATTATTTTTCCATTTTTTGGATGCATTATCTCTATATGTTGTAGCTACTTGCACTACTATGTTACTTGTGTTTGTAGGATGTTATTTAGATGTTATAATTACATATTTTCATCTACTTATATAATTTCTCTATAGATTTGAATTATTTTATGGTCATTCTTAACTATGGGTATGTATTGCTTTGTTACATGCATGATTGTATATTTTTTCCTAGAAAATATCTTTTCACACTTTGATTTTAATTCTTCTCATTCAATGCTCTTCTATAGTTTACTTAATGAATGCTATATTTTCTAGCATCTTATGTTGTTTAGAACCAATCATACTATGATGTTTCTTGCCTTTACTTTTCTCTATGGTTTAGCATTATTTTATAGTACTTCTTGTTGGTTATGGGATGTTTGTGTTTTGTGCATGGTTGTCGGTCTTTGTTGATAACTCATCCTTATATCTTCCAAGATTTTTTTATATAATCACCATATATGTCCTTTTCTTATCTCACACTTGGTGAGAAAGAAACTTTGTATATTCTTTATCTCTTTTTCTAGGGATCTATTTTCCTTAGTATAGTGAAACTTGTTTATTATGTGACATTGTTTTTTATTTATAAAGAATTGTGCCTTGACTAGGGATTCTCTCTTTTGTAAGAGATGTATGTCCTAGGTCATCATCTATTCTTTATCAAGTAAAACCATGTTCATTATATACAATTTCACTCTCTTGGATTTATAGATTTTCATCATTCATCCAAGAACCCGTATTCCACCTATACATAGGAAGCTGAATAGGTGCATTCTTTTCCTTTATCCCCTCTTCTTCAAGATATTATCTTGATCAAGAACTCCTCTTAGGTAGATGTATTTTCATTGATATTTCTTCCTTTTGAGAACCCTCTTTCCATAAGTGATATATACTTATCATGATTGATTATGTTATTAGATTGTAAGGGTCAAGTCCCTTCACTATGAATATAGTTTACATTTTTTCTTCAAGGATATCTCCTTGTCTCATGATGTAGGTACCATATTTCTCTTATTTCTCATGTCTATTATATATACATGATAAAGAAAGGGGCATACATACAACCTCCTTATACATAGTTTTTGCTGACAATCATGGGGTAGAAAATACATATTTTGAGTATGGCTTAGAGTACTTTAGCCTTGGAAGCTTGGTATGTTTTCTAGGCCATTCTCAAATAGATACAATGTTGCTTCATCTCTTTTGCACACATGATCACATATGCTAAATCTCATATATGGGTGACATATGTAAAATTTCTAAATCTCATATATGGGTAACATATATAAAATTTCTAAATCTCATATATGGGTTATGCATCCAGTTATATACTAAATTTGGTATATGGGTAACACATACAAACTTGCTAAATCTCTTATATAGGAAACATATTATAGACATATGTTGAATCTTATATCTATGTAACATATATGAGTTTTCTAAATCACATATATAGGTAATGCATTCAAGAACAACATGCTAGGTCTCACACATAGATAATGCATTTTTATAGAACTATGCCATGGTGATACAAAGGGTGTTAATCTATGGATGGAACTTTAGTGGGTTGAATAGTGGGTCACCATCCCATTAAACCATTTAATGTCATATTTTACAAATTTCTCTTCCTATGATTCATAGTAGGTTTACCATCTTATTGGGAAAGGTAATCACTTCTCTCCCCCTTCTCTCTTTCATTTTCATGCAAGTAGAGATTGATCCTGAAGCTATGTTGTTAATGATATTAGTCTTGCATTGATTATGTCATCATTTATGTTCTTATAATATATTTGTAAATATGATATTAGTGAGTGAGATATTTCTTCAACTAAGCTCTCTTTCATTGGTTGATTTGGGGATATTTTAATACTAAACCTTTATTGTGTCTTTGAATTTTTGGCTCTATTTCTTTTTTCTTTAATTTTCACCATTTTTCATGGATGTGGACTTAGGGAACTTTTTATTGGGGTCTTATGACCCTTTGAATAATATTTTATATCTTATTGTGATTAATCAAATTCTTCTCTTCTCTACTTTATCATGATTGTGGGTTGATACACACTTTTGCTAAAGTAGGGACTATATATACCATCTTAAATTGGAAGTAGCCTAATTTAATGATGGTTTAGCACCCATTTAATGTAAGGTAATCATTCATTTGCATTCTTAATCTTTCTTCTCTTTTCACTGAGGAAAAATTAGGTTTGGACATAATATATCCTCTTTAGTTATCTTTTCTCGTGGTGTAAATCCCAAGAAATTATATAACCACTTAAGTCCTCCCTGACCTTCATCTAATGACTCAAAGTCTATTTTCCACACTATAATGGTCTTAACTTGAATTCTACACCTAATTTCTTAGATCTAGGACCTATTTTGGGACCCCAAGGAAAATATTGAGGGTTTTAGGCCTTAGTTTGTAGGGACATGGCACATACTTGATTAATCAAGAGTACAATATGTCCTTGCTAGGATAATCAAGGGCATAGTGCATCCCTTCTTGGGCCCAATTTTTGGTATACTTCCTGAGTCTTGTGTTTGGATTGATCTCGTGTGTTATTTTAAAGGTAAGTTGGCTTTCACAAGAAATTTAATTATGGCCTCTTTATAAACCCATCCATTTGCTCCATTTTTTGTCTCATCTAATATCACACATTCTATCATTCATACCCAAGATGTCTAGCTCACAATGAATCACTCAAGCATTCAAGGCTTTCAAGCAAGTTCTCCACTGAATATGAAGGATTTAAGCAGTTGAAGGAGTTTATACAAGATCTATCATTTTCAATATTTAAGATCTCCATCCATACATTCAAGACCCTTTTTGCATCTTCTAAATTCATCTCTCCAACTCTTACATTCACTCCTAATGTGGATTTTAAATGCATTCATTTATGATAGGTTTTGGTTTCACTTTGATTTCCCTTCCTATGTTTTTTTTATGTTGAGTCAAGACTATTACATTTACATACTTGATTAAATTCTAAATTCAAGAGCACATTCATAGATTTACATTGCTTCTTGTTACATCTATTTCTACTACTTTCTTGCATTCTCTATTTTCTATCTCAATTCAAGGTTAATTCCTAAATTGGGGTTTGACTAAGGCAAGCACCCCAACCCCCCACCACCACCTCCAACAATAAACAAAAAATCCTTTATTTTTTAGGTCACAAATTCAGATACCCTTTTTGTGAAACTTTGCAAGTGTGAAATCAGTTCTAGGTTCAGAAACTGCTAATCATGGTCATATTTCTTCTCTTCTTGAGAAAAATTGTCCCTACTAAGGAAAGTTAACTCTTCTAGACAACCAATTAATTTTTGGGTTTTGTACATCTAGCCATTTTCAATCTAGATTGTCCAATTCAACACTTTTGAAGGTCATTTGACAACTCATTTTTAGGTTTGTATCTTGTGAGTTATATTATCTTTCTTTTCTAATTCAATACAATTTACCATTATTTTTATTTAAGTCTTACATTGAATATGTAGTTACCTAGAACCCTCTTAAGTTAGAGTTGAGAGGGAAGTAAATCCAAAAATTCCCCCTTTTGCATTAGGTCACACATTGACACTCTCTTTTGTGTTAATCTAATCAAAATTAAGAGGTGGATCTTGGTTCTCCCCCTTCATTAGTTGTTAGGGTCATTGATTTCATTTTTTACATTAAAAAAAAAATCACATAATGTGATTTTTTATGTTGATTAATGTTAATGCACTAACTCTTCCTCCTATCAAACCAATTCGTACATCTAAACTTTTTCCCTAAAACATTTTTATCGCAAAACTTTGTGTCAATAGTATCATCAACTAGGTCATAACATTAAAAAGTATTATCAAATAAAAAATATAATCTAGAACCTCATTATGTTTAAGGTTATATATATTGAAGATGATAATTACCAAGGAAAAAATAAGTAACACCTCCCAATCAAAACCTGCAAATGTATTGTTGAGATAATTGGTGTTGCACACATTACATAATATTGTTATATTGTATTATTTTATTTTATTATGTAATGTGGCACCTAGATGAACGTGCAACATGTAAAGATTTTCATGGAATATTCTTGATGAGTTGTATTGTAACATTGTGATAATATTTCATGTAATTATTTATTATTGGGGAAATAATTAAAATTCCAATATTAAATGTGGGGTCAATGGGTTAGGTAGCACATGGTTTATGTAATACCACTTGGTGGTTTTGTGTGACTTGCTACTATATAAGTAGCCACAAGGGTAGTTCTTAGCGTGAGAAGGGAGAAAGGAAAGAGTCGAGCAGGACAAGGCTTGACAGGTTAGCCAAGGGAACATTTGTGAAGTTTGGAAGCATGGCATGGGATGTGTGGATTCATGCTTGTTCACATAGATTGCTTGGTAATAGCTATGGCTTTGAAGGCTTCCATGGTTGTATTACAATGGTATTTTTACTGATTAATAAATGGTGATGGATGCTTTTATAGGCTGGGTTTTTTCCCTCAATGAGGGTTTTTCAGGGTATATCTTGTGTCACATTTTTGTGGGTATATTGTCTATTCTCTTGCATGTGGATTTCAATTCCATGTTTGTTTCAGATCTATTATGGGTTATGTGGAAATTGTTATATTCTTTGTTACAAGTTTCCTTATAAGTGGTATCAGAGCTATGGTTTTATTGTTGTAACCCTAGATTAAATCTATGGGAATGCACGAGAGGATAAAAGAAAGGGCAAGATATATGAGTTGTTTATTGCAAATATGAGGGTTTTGGGTTTGCTGTTATGATGGGATGTTGGTAGATTTTGGGTATGTGAAATTGTTGGACAAAAGAAATTTTTTTTTTTTTAATTTTAATTTTTTTTTTTTTAATGTTTCATTTAAATGAGGTTTTTTGGGGGTGGATTGTGGTAATGACCTCCTACGTAAAAACATATCTGACCATTGGATCTAGGTCGATATTTTCATAAATTTTGATATATAATATGCCCTAGTTTGGCCATGTTTAGAGGAAATGAAAGAGTTTTTAGTTTCAGCCCGTGATGGCCATCAAATTTAATCCCGTTAGAATTTTTGTCACAAAAAAAAATTGCAATGAAAATGGTCAAAAGAATGTTATAGTAAAATGGCCATAACTTTCTCTTAGGATATTAGATTTTAGACTTCTTATAGGTGTTGGAAAGCTAATTTAGAGCACTACAACTTGGTGTAGGTTTGGTTTTGTGATATTAAAATTTTGTCAGGTATTAAGAGCTTGAAAGTTAGATGTTATTTATTTTTAGCATAGATTAGGGCATAACTTGGGCATACAAAGTCAAATTTTGGACTTTGAGTAGTCAACAGAAAGCTCTTGGAGAGCTCTACACATTGGTTCAGATTTGGTGTAGGTTTGGCATAATTTATTTGGTGATATATTGATCTGAAAATTTTATAATATGTATTCACTGTGGTAACATTATGAGTTTATGACATTGTATATTTTGGAGTTTTAAGATTTGATGTCATTGTATGCTCAGTTCATATTTTAGATTGGTCTCATGATGATATGGTTATCAGTATTTGGTTTGGATATGTATGATGACTTGTTAGGTCTACAAGTTGTGTAATGTTGTAAGCAGTCTATACTTACAGGTTGCATTTATGGCTTGCATATGGGTTGTCTTTGCCCATTGATCTTTCATTATTGATGCATATTCAGATTGGTAGCTTGGAATTGGGTTGTTTATGCCCTAAGTCACTTGAATTGCTGATTTTTTCTTCATGTAGAAGGGATGAGATGTTGTTACCAGGTATAGTCATGGCGAAAAATTATGGTTGACTATTTTATGCTAACAGGTTGGACACATTAAGAATCAGATGCTCAATTCATGGATGTGATGATGGTGGCATGGATTTTGGCATGACATAATTGGATATATAGATAAATTATTGATGTTCATTGGTTTGGATTCCTGATTTGGTTATGGTGGTATATCGTCTTGGTTGAGGATTATGGTTATTTGGTTTCTTTTGAGGAGCTCATGATGTGCACTTTGAGTTCTTTAATGGTTTGATTCCTTGGTTGATTCTCATGGTTTAGTTTTTTCATCATGATGTCATGGATAGCTTGGATACATGGTTTAGTGGGAGCTTGTGATAGTGATGGGGTGACAGTGCAAGATTAGTTCCTGGTTTGGTTTCTATCTTCTTGGATTTGGAGATCTTAGTTTCACTTGGTACTAACACTTTGGTTGTGTGAGTGTAGAATTAGAGGATCTTCATGTAGGAGATGGATTTTATGATGCCATGGGTGACTTGGTACCATGGTTGGGTGGGAGTTTTTGGCATTGATGTATTTATTGAGTGTTTGTAGATGTTGAAGGTTTGTCTTAGACCTTGTTTCTGTAGAAGCATCTTTGACATTTGCATGGTGCACTTGTTATCTTCATGGTGTGTGAATATGGTTAGATCTTGAGGACTCATCGAGTTCTTGGTTATCTTCATGGTGTGCTGAGATGATTCTTCATGGTACGTGGAGATGGTTTTCTTCATGGTGTGTGGAGATGGTTGCATCTTGAGTACTCATGCAGTTCTTGGTAAGGTGTGGTTTATGCTTTCATTTGGCATGTTATCCTTGGTGTGACAATGGTTTTATTTTTTATGTCATGGTATACTATTGATATGTGTTTAGATTTGTGACATGTTATAGTATGTTCATATGGAACATGTTATCTCTTTGGTTGAGATGGTAAGAACATATTGTCATGTTTATGTTCCTAAGGCCATGGTTGGAACTTTGACATTGATCTTGGTTTAGTTTTTTGGTATTGAGTACACTAATCATAAGATGGATACTTCATGATATTGCTATGTTACATTTGGAGTTGGCATGGATTGATTGGTTATAGGTGCTCATGGATACTTAGAGATGGTAGTGATGCTAATTTCTCTTGGATTAGAGAAGTATTTGTTGAGACAGTTGATGGTTTCAGCAGAAAGTTTGAGGGGGCAGTCACCTGATATGGACTTGAAAGGAGATTTTTCTTAGAGGAGTCTTGGTTGAAGAATTGGATATCTTGATGAGCATTCTCATTCCCCACTCTTGGTCTACTTAGTAGTTTGCTACTTGAGAGGTATAACCCATTTTTCTCGCAGTTGCATTATATTTATGCTTGTCTTTCATAGATATGGATCTTGAGCTATGAAACATAAGTTAGTTCTGGAGGGTTCATTTGAGAGATGATTTAGCATTGGTTATCTCCATTTTCATATGATGTTATGCTGGTTAAGTTTGGGAGATGGTTTTATATTGGGCATATTCCTTGGATTAGGAATGGTTATTCCTTGGTTTAGGAACGGTTTTTGAGTTTGATCTTCTTGTGAAAGGCTTACATTTGTGAGTAGTTATATGGTATCATTTGGGTCTTGTTGAGGCTTTTTGTTGGGGTTTTATGGAGGAGATCATACTTGCACAGTTTACATCTAGAGGTGTGTGTAGAAGGACATGATATAGGTTATGATTTTCATGGTTTCTCTCTGGTCTTCGTTATCTTCCTAGATGTTCAATTTTTTCTTACATTGGATTTGAGATTAGTTGTAGATTGTGGTCATTGGTTTGTGCTCATGTATGTCATGTGAGAGATGACATGGTTATTCCTTTATCTCTTTCCTCTATTGGTTGTAGAGAACTTGGGAGAGTGTTGGAGACTTGTTATGAGAGTTGTTCTTGTAGGTTCTTTATGTGTTGTGGATGTCCTTGATACTACATGGATTCACTTCTTTGAGATGTTGTGAGTGGATTGGTTATAGATTTGACATTATCTTTTATAGTGGAGCTTCTTGGTAGATATGTGGTAGGTATTTCTCTTGAGGCTTGTGATTGCAGGTTATAGATTGGATATGTTGATGATGTGAGATTTAATTGGTGTATCATTGGAGGTATGGATAGTTGGATGGGTTTGTACTTGTTATGGGTGCTATTTCAACTATGGATATTTTGAAAACTATGGATATATGTGATTTACCTTTGGATCAGGTTTTTCTGCTTGGAATTTCAATTGGTACTAGATTTTGTGATCTTCTAATGTGACAAGTTGGGTGGCTTTCTCTTTGGATGGCTTCTATGTATGTCTAGTAGCAGTGGCATAATAGGAGGTGAGATCATTCATGTCTGAGATGGTGGATACTTTGATTTTGTTGCGAGTACCAGGATGGAGTACATGGTGTACTTTAATCCATGATGGTGGATGTGCTGGGAGGGATAGTTCCCTTGTTCATTTATGTGGCTATGGATTGACCCTATGCAATGTATACAACAAGTGGGAGATTGTTGAGATAATGGGTGTTGCACACATTGAATATATTGTTATATTGTATTATCTTATTTTATTATGTAATGTGGCACCTAGATGGATGTGCAACATGTAAAGATTCCCATGGAATATTCTTGATGAATTGTATTGTAACATTGTGATAATATTTCATTTAATTATTTAATATTGGGAAAAAGAATTAAAATTCCAATATTAAATGTGGGATCAATGGGTTAGGTAGCACATGGTTTTGCACATGGTTTATGTAATACCACTTGGTGGTTTTGTGTGACTTGCTACTATATAAGTAGCCACAAGGGTAGTTGTTGGTGTGAGAAGTGAAAAAGGAAAGAGTCGAGCAGGACAAGGCTTGATAGGTTAGCCAAGGGAACATTTGTGAAAGTTAGAAGCATGGCATGAGATGTGTGGATTCATGCTTGTTCACATAGATTTCTTGGTAGTGGCTATGGTTTTGAAGGCTTCTATGGTTGTATTACAATGATGTTTTCATTGATTAATACATGGTGATGGATGCTTTTGGAGGCTGGGTTTTTTTTTCCCTCAATGAGGGTTTCTCAAGGTATATCTTGTGTCACATTTTTGTGTGTATGTTGTCTATTCTCTTGCATGTGGATTTCAATTATGTGTTTATTTTAGATCTATTATAGGTTATGTGGAAATAGTTATATTCTTTGTTGCAAGTTTTCTTACATGTATACTAACCCTTTTCCATCTCATTCGAGTAATACTGTTGAGTCTAATCAACCTTTACCTTCTCCTCCCACCAATATTGTTGACCGTGATAATAATTATTTTGATAATATTGTCAACCTCATTTATCAATACCCACCTTAACCAAAATCTAAATCTAAACTTTATCTTGGCATTACCTTTTACCTAAATGGTTTAGTTAAATAAATTGATTGTCCTCTTTAGTTGTTGTAGAGGCTAATGGTCTTCATTCTCTCATTGTTCTTGTTGGCCCTACTTTCATGGTGAATGTAATAACTAAAAATAAATTAAAAAAATTAGTACACAATTGTAAAGAAAATTTATGATGAATTTGATGTCCTAATTCAAACTTGTAGTGGTTTCCTTATCCAAAACATGTTTCTATTTCATTTCTTGTTGAAAAAATTCTCAATGTTACCTTCTCTATGATTTCAACTTTTGACCCATTTCAAGTAAAATTTGGTCTTCCTTGGCTTACCTCCATAAAAGGTGTGGTCTCTCCTATTCATCTATATTTGAAATTTCCTAGTAATGGTTAGATTATGATTGTTAAACATAGTCTCTATTAGTCTTTAGTATCTCAAGATTTTGTTGATCTTGATTTCTTTTGGCCTTCCACACGTCAAAAAAGTTAATCTTGTAGAGATAACCTCTTCCAATCATATCAAAACTAAAAATATTTGTGAACTTAGAAAACCTAAGGATGTTCCATCTCCTTGACCTAAACTTATAGCTACACCTTCAATATATGCTTATATTCCACCTTTTATATCTAATAAATATTTAACCAGCATTATCTCTCAACCTAGTGATGTTCTTACCATTCTTCCCACAAAAGAAGAGAAGTTTCCAATGTTGATTGAGCATGAACCAAACCAAAATCCCAGTTAACCATTGTATTCATGAGTGCCATTGTAAACATCATTCTAGAGTTTGTCAAGGTTCTTCCCAATATCCTAATATACTAAGTGGTGCTTTGATTCCCTTTGACCAACCTAAGATTGAACCAAAGGAGGATTTAAAAAATAATTAATAAACATGATAACTCTATTAGTATATTAGATTCTATTACAATTGCTTTGGGTGAAGAAGAGACTCTTGATAATGATGCTTTTGATGCTAACCATGATATTCATGCTACCAATTCAATGATAAGTATGACCTTATTGACATTATTCATGATTTTCTAGTTATTTTCCCCACAATAATTATCTATAACTCCTAGTGAAAAACATAAGACTCATATTTATAACATGGTCCTTGTTTGAAACTAGTCATTGTTCCATTTGGCATGCTTGATGTTACTCCTCTTTCAAGTTTCCCACCTTCCCTAAAACTATAGACTAAGATGGGGGCAAGTGATATGCTTGACTACATTCTCTTGTGTGATGAATTTTATGTATTTTCATGTTGTAATGTGCCTCCCCAATGATGTGTTGTATGTTATGTGTTTTATTTAGATTTATTTTAATGACTCTTTTTTCTATGTTGGTGCTAGGTCATTAATGAATTGAAATGTAACATTCCTCAATTTTTATCCCACTTCCTATATATGTTGTGCATGTGTAATTTTTCATAAATAAGTATCCATGTTGTCTAATTAAGGATGATGAAAAATGATAGTTACCTAATCCTTTTGATCTATGTGATATTGACCCAAAATGGCTCTTCTTTGTAACTCTTGTGTAATATTCTTCCATTGAGTGTGCAATTCTACTATCTTTTGGGGATGGTGGTAGTTGATTTTGATATAACATCTCATGTATTATCATATAATCATACTAACCTAAAAATTAGTAGTTCCTATCATGATCTCTTTTTTCATGTGTTTATTTTCCATTATTTGTCCTTTCTTGGGGGCATCTTGTAGAGGAAATATTTTTTGTGGGTGCATGAATTGTTAGGATTAATGAGATAGAAAATATAGTAACATGCAAATATAACCAATATCAAAAAATGATAAATCACACAGAAGAGAACAAAAGATACAAATATTAAACATGGTTCACCCAATCCTTGGGTTGTGTCCACCAAATAACAAGTACAATATTCTTATTATCTAGTGATTACAACCTGATTACAATATGAATCTCATACAGTTCAATATTGCCGCAAGAAGCTACAATCTCATCAAACATTATAAAATCCCTAAGCCTCAACCATTTTATACAAGTTTTATGTAGCTTACAAATTAGGGTTAGAATAAGCCGACCAATAGAAAAATATAACTTTTGATGCCTTTTACAATAGTAAATTCATTTTTGGCTTTGGGAGCACTACTCCTTGACCCTACCCTATATCGCAACAAGGAGCGCTCTTGGGGCCATTGAACCTAGAACCCCGGATGCCACCCCTTCACCTCATCTAGGGTGCTACCCTAGGAACTCACAATGGTCATTATCCCTTGACCCCCTATAGCATAGGGGTGTTGCACCCAAATCCCCATAGAAAAAGATGGGGGGAAACTGTGCCGAGTAATGTTGAAAAAAATTAACCTCTAAGTCTAATTAGGCTCCACATTAAAACACATATATTTTGTTAAAACCACAGCTCCCATTAAGGCATTTTTTATTTCTTTAGCATGTGTGATACACTTTTGTTTATGTTTCACATTTTGCACACACAAACACAATGATTCAATACAATCTCTCTTGTAGACAACCAAGAAGAGAATGATTTACTTTAGTCTATCCTTTTCATTAGATCCCTTAATAAATGTGTGGTGTTCCTTAAGAATTGATCCTCTTTGTTTGATCCCTAAGGAGACAATGTTTTTCCTAGGCCTAATCATTTTTCTTTGATCGCTAAGGAGAAAAAGTTATCCTTAGGCATGATCATTCCTTGTAGTGTAATGCCCATATTTTATGTATGTTAAGAATTACATTAAACATGCATACAACTATCAACTACAATCAAATTATTGCAATGGAAGACTGAACTAGCCAACCAACCAAAGATCCCCAAGCATTCACTACTTACTAATGCATACTTTTTGGCTATGTGATTAACCATAAAATGTTCATTCCTTTGATCATACTAACATTATATGCGACAATCATTTTTAAACCTAGAGTACAAATTCCTACAAGGTTAAAACCTACAAGTTCATTTCCTATTAAAGTGTATAGCAGTATAAGATATCATCTAACTATACCCACAGATGATCGATATCCAAACTAATTTGACTTGCAAAGGTGTGGAAGCCACGCCCCTAAAACACATGTAAAAACACTTACTATTGTTGCTATGACAAATAAGGATTAACCCTCATATGAGCTAGAATTAACTACCATACATGGATTCTTAACAAACTAAATGAATTAGTATTAAATCCATGCTAGATAATACTTCCTCATACAATAGTATCCTTTCAATATGAGTAGATGCACCAATCATGCAATGAAATGCATTGTCGTATGAGAATATAAAGGAAATATCCAAAACATAAAATTGAAACTAAAATCAATTAATTTTCACACTGAGGAGCACTAGAATGCACATATCAAGGATGAAGGCACTCAACTGAATCCAACAACATAAATACCATGAACATGCAAGAGATAAATCTAGTCAATTAAAAGTATAAAGTCTCTACATTGGGTAGTACCAAATACATGAAACTCGAGGATAGCATCCAGAGACATGAAAGAAAAAAAGAGTACTCTAACATTTTAATCCACAATATATCTCTAATCCAAAACAATGAGATACTTTATCAAGTGAAGATGATATAAATTAAAAATAAGATACATCAACATGGTATCCAAATGCATCAAAGGAAAAGCATTAATCACAAATAATATACTCCAGATCCACCAAAGCATCAAGTGAACATCAAGCTTCAACAATGAAAATGGTAGAAGGTTGCCTTTATACCCTAGTCCCTAGTAGTGGTACAAGTATCTATGCCTCCTAATCACATGGTACTCTTAGGTGTTAGTGTAGTTTTTTAATTTATTAGTGGGTTATTTATTTTTCCCTATATTGCTAGTTTTTTCCTACACTTTTAATAATCTTGCTTAGGTTAATAAAGCATGTCTTATTTAGAAAGTGGTTGCGAGGTGTCACCTTCCTACATGTGAGCATCCATTAGCTATCTTAGGAAGATACTTTGCTATCTTTAGTCTGATAGATGGTTGCTCCTCATTGGTCAGTGTTACCACCTCCTCCCTCTTCCTAGTCTATATAAGCATGCTACTTGGCTTGTATTTGAGATTGAATTCTTTTGCATCCTCGTAATGCTATTTTGCTTCCAACATTTGCATTACTCTCTTGTAGACTAACTCTATGTTGTTATTTTGATTTTATATCACTTGCATTCATAGTTTAGATATCAATTCTTTGCACTAGTTTTCTGGGTTATTAGTCTTTTTAGATTCTAACATGGTATCAAGGCCATTCTATGTGCAAGAATAGATTTTAGTTTCCTTATTTGAGAGATTCAAGGATGGGGGTGGGGGGGTGTGGGGGTGGTGGCTAATAAATCTTATTGTAGTTTTTTGAAAAATGAAGTATTCTCTTCTCTTGCACCTTTGGATGATCTTGAGAATCAGAAAAGTTTTGACAAAAACATTTTTAATCTCTGTTGTTTCAATCTCAAATCTGACAACCAACATGCATATTTGGAGTTTTCAATCAATATTGCAGGTTCTAGCATGCCATTGATGGACTTCGTAAGCTGATTCAACATTTGCATGTCATCTTTTGATTTTTGGGGTCCTTTCTTGGTTGATGGTGTTGTTTCTTGTTGTTAAAGGTGTCTAATTTACACTATAACTACATCTTTTGTACATTAGCAAGAAAAATAATTTTGGGTTTTGTTCACAACACCAAAAAACCATCTGCGTATCTTTTTTTTTTTTTTCATGCAATCTATGTATTTTGTATAATTGAGCATGGAAAGCTACAACCATACCCTCTTCATTGGCATTCACAGATTTGAATGCAATTTTCAAATGCCTTGTTCTTGCTCATACAGACTCCAATTTTGATGATTCTTGTTATGAACTTGGCTATTTTTTTGTGCTCTATCCACTAGTGGAGTTGTTTTTTGATTTTTATGCATAAATTATTCTAAAATTGCAAATTCTCGATCATGACTATGCACAGTTCTCATTTTGGAAACTTCGGAGGATCATAACTTTCTCATATGACCTCGTATCAAGGTGATTCATTTTTTTAGAGTGCATGATTTCACAGTGGTGCTATTTGTTTCCTTGACCATTGTGCCCAAGTTTCACTTTCAACATA
The DNA here is from genome assembly GCA_028749045.1 of Cupressus sempervirens. Classification (NCBI taxonomy): domain Eukaryota; kingdom Viridiplantae; phylum Streptophyta; class Pinopsida; order Cupressales; family Cupressaceae; genus Cupressus; species Cupressus sempervirens. The sequence goes on from CM053784.1 coordinate 652,336,174, forward strand.
TGCTCTTCATGAGGGTTTGTAATGCATTCAAATCAAAACCACTAGGTATTTCTTTCTAGTGGTAGCTGTAAATGCACTAAAATAAAGTGCCAAATCATATTTCTTTTGGGATGGGGAGGGGGGGCATTGTCATGGCTAGGTTCTCTTTTTTTTGGCATTTCTTCATCATGGATTAAAAAATATACCCATCCTAAATCCATACAATTACTTTGAGTGGAAATCATGCATGATAATTGACTTAAGGAAAGTTGGATTAAATATAATAACTATGAGAATTGAAACTGAACCTGATAAAGATGAAGATAAGCCTAAGTTGTTTAACAAATGTGATGAGGCATATGGAATATTATGTTTGTCTGTTTCTCCTAATTTTCTGAATCTTTCAATACACCAAATGAAATATGGCTAAAGCTAGAAACATTATTTGGCACACAAGACTCAATGAGGGATCATATGTTGAAAAATGAACTAATTAGTTTAAGTCTATGCAATTTCAACATAATCCAAGATTTCTTCACTAAATTAAAGTCACTAAGGTTGTAGTTAAAACAACGTGGAATTGAAAAGAAAGATGAACAACTAGTTCTTAATATTCTCTCTAAGCTAAGTTCAGAATATTTTGTGTTTGTCTCTACCTTCCATGCTACTAAGGGTGCACTTCATATTCAATTCACCATGCCATCTTTAGATGATTTTTTTGTCAATCTCACTTGAGAACAAGACAAGCTAATCCAAATAGGCACTCTTAAGTCCTCTAAGTCATATGCCTTGGCTGCCAACCAAGGCACAAAAGAACAAAAAGGAAAAAGTAGTAACAAAAATAGTAAGGATGAGAAACAACATAATAGTGAGGAAAAGAAGGATCAAATACTAGTTGCTTCAAAAGAAACTATTGATACCCCATCTTCCAAGGGTAATAAGCCTAAGAAAGAAAAAGTCAAATGTGTCTATTATAAAAGACCTAGTCATGATGAACATAAATGTTTGAAGAAACAAATTGATCACTTGATGTACATTCTTGAGAAGAATAATATCAGTGTTCTTGAGTCTATCAAACAAAGTTATAATGAAAGGTGTAACAAGTAAAAAGAAAACAACAAGGAGAAAGGAAAGGGCAAGGCCCTTGTTGCAGTTGCTTCCTCACCATCCACTTGGGTTCTTGATTTGGGTGCTTCACTCCACATGGCTTCATCTAAGGAAGAACTTGCATCCTTGGAGCCATGTATTATGCCTTCTATTTTGATGGGTGATGACACTCCTATTGAGATGTGTGGGAGAGGGTCTGTTGATGTGTGGGATGACACATTCCATGATGTTCTTTGTGTACCCTCATTATCAACTAAGTTCCTATTAGTATACTAGATCACTCACACAGGTTTAGGCAAGCGGGTTGAGTTCACTCCTGATTCAATGGAGATGCGTGAGTTGCAAATGATTCTACAGTTGCTATTGGAAGAGTAGGTCATCAGCCACAACTCTATCTATTTTCTCACTTTGTTCTTGATCCTCCTTCATTTTTTTTTCTCACTCACTCTAATGATGTGAGTAAATTATGGCATTAACAGTTTGGCCATCTTAACTTTTGTTATTTGCATTAGCTCAACCAGCAGAGCATGGTCATAGGGTTGCCTTTGGTTCAGTTCTTAGGCAGTGTTTTCCAAGGTTGCATTCTTAGTAAACATCCTAAAGAAAAGTTTGACAAAAGTAAGGCATGGAGAGCTTAATAGATACTAGAGTTAGTTCATAGTGATTTGGCTGGTCCATTTTAGCATCCTTCTTTCAGTAGGGCCCAATATGTCCTCACATTCATTGATGACTTTTCTCAATATACTTGGGTGTACTTTCTCAAATAGAAGTCATAGGTATTTGATCATTTTTAGGACTTCACAACTTTTGTAGAGAAGCAATCTAGGAAAGCAATCAAATTTTTGCACATAGACAAGGGTGGTGAGTATGTCAACCATCGGTTTGAAAGATTTTGCACTTTAGAGGGGATTGATTTACAACATTTAGTTCCATACAATCCTCAGTAGAATGGTGTTGTAGAATGGAAGAATAGATCCTTGAAGGAAATGACAAATTGTATGATTCACTCTAGATCTCTTGCACCACAGTATTGGGAAGAAGCCATTAACTGTGCTTATTATATCCAAAACCTTGTTCCTCATCGAGCCTTGAAGGGAGTTACTCCTTTTGAAGCTTGGAATGGTAAAAAACTATCAGTTAAGCACTTTCAAGTTTTTGGCTCTCCTGCATGGGCCCACATTCCTACAAATAAATGCAAGGCCTTGGATATGTAGAGTAGACCTTGTATATTTGTAGGTTATCCTGATGGTGTGAAGGGTTATCGGTTGCTCCACCCTACTATGCATGAGTTGTTCATTTAGAGGAGTGTTCAGTTTGAGGAGGGACCTTCAAAATCCCTTTTAATCACTTCTCCAACTCCTTCTACTTTGACACTAGAGTCACTTGGAATACATGACAAATATTTTGATGAGTCAGATTTACCTGAGTTGTCTCCTACCTCCACTTCTGATGTAGAGAGTGATTCAAAGGACTCACCTCCTTCCTCTCCTAGTCATTATTCATAGGTTGATAACTCTCCTCTAGATTCTCCATCTTCTGGTCCACTTTGGGCTAGATAGACCTTGTAGTCTATAGGTGATTGGGTTGGGGATCCATTAGACACCAAGCAGACTCATTCACAATTCTAATATGCTCCACATGTCTTCATTGCTACTACCTCAGATCCATAGCCCTTTAATGAGGCTTCTAGTATTCCTAAGTGGGATATAGCTATGCAGGAAGAGTATAGTTCCTTGATGAGGAACCACACTTGGGATCTTGTCCCTCTTCCTAAGGGAACATAAGTTGTTCGATGTAAGTGGATCTATCAAAATTTTTTTGCAGTAGATGGGTCAGTTGACAAACACAAGGCTCGCTTGGTTGCTAAAGGATTCTCCCAGGTTCCTGGAATTGACTACTCTGAGACTTTTGTGCTAGTTTCTCGAATGAATTTCATTCAACTTGTTCTTGCCATTGCTATAGCTAATCATGGGGAATTACATCAGATGGTTGTGAAGAGTGCTTTTCTTCATGGTGACCTTCATGAGGAGATCTACATGGAGCAGCCACAATGTTTCCTTCAAGATTCTTCACTTGTGTGCCATCTTTGAAAGTCTCTCTATGGCCTCAAATAGGCTCCTCAGGCCTGGTATGCCAAGATGGATTCCTTTCTTCTATCAGTTGAGTTTACTCTTTGCCATTTTGATCCTAATGTCTACATTCTACAATAGGGTGATTCACTCCTATTTTTGGTTTTGTATCTTGATGACTTGCTGATCACAGGAAGTTCTTCATCCACCACTAAGGCTGTCAAAGTTGCCCTTTAGGATAGTTTCTTGATGACTGACTTGGGCTTATTGCATTACTTTCTTAGGATTGAGATCTTTTAGTCTCCTTCCAGGATCACCATCACATAGTCCAAGTATGCTCTAGATTTACTCTTGAGGTTTCATATGGCTAACTGCAAGCCTGCACTTCCTTCCTTCCTTTTTGGAGTCAAACTTGAGGCTTAGTGTTCTTCTGCACTTGTTGATGGCACCTTGTATCACCAACTTGTTGGGAGTCTCATTTATTTGACTCATACGAGACCTAACATCTCATATGCGATAGGCATGGTCTCTTGATTCATGTAGGAGCCTCATGAGATGCACTGGAAAGCAGCCAAGTGGATCCTTCACTACATTTAGGGTTCTCACAGTTATAGGATTCACTACGTAGCAAGTATTGAGCTTGATTTGGTGGGCTACACAGATTCAGATTAGGCAAGTGATTCTTAGTATCGCAAGTCTACTTTAGGTTACAACTTCTCACTTGGTTCTAGTCCTATTTGTTGGTCGAGCAAGAAGCAATCTGGTATTGCTCTATCTTCTACTGAGGCTAAGTATTAGGAGGGTGCGAATGCCACCACTAAGGCCATTTGGATTCAAAATCTTCTCACTAAGTTTGGTATCTAGATCAAATGACCATTAGTCATATTTTGTGACAACCAGAGTGCCATTCATATCTCACGGAATCCAATCCATCATCAATGGACCAAACACATTGAGATCCACATGCACTACATCCAAGAGCTCATCCATGGTCATGTCATCAACCTTTTCTGTCGTCTAACTTCCAAGTAGGTTGCTAATATCTTCACCAAACCTTTCATTGAGAGCAAGTTCCTTCATTTGTGAGGTTTGTTGGGGGTGCGGGATGCTTCATCTTTTTGGGGGGCCTCTTCATCTCACTTGGAGTCTTGATTATTTTTGGGGGTCTCTTCTCTCTCTTTTGGAGGAATTTTATGTACATGGGTACCTCATCAAGCTTGACTTGCTAGGACCCATTTCTCCATCCACCTAAGCTTCACTTATGAGGGGGTTGTTAGTGTAGTTTTTTAATTTCCTAGTGGGTTATTTATTTTTCCTTATATTGCTAGTTTTTTCCTACACTTTTAATAATCTTTCTTGGGTTAATAAAGCATGTCTTATTTAGAAAGTGGTTGTGAGTGTCACCTTTCTACATCGGAGCATCCATTATCTATCTTACAAAGATACTTTGCTATCTTTAATCCAATAGATGGTTGCTCCTCATTGGTCGGTGTTGCCACCTCCTCCTACTTCCTAGTCTATATAAGCATGCTACCTGGCTTGTATTTGAGATCAATTTATTTTGCATCCTCTTAATGCTATTTTTCTTCCAGCATTTGAATTACTCTCTTGGAGACTAACTCTATGTTGCTATTTTGATTTTATATCATTTGCATTCATAGTTTGGATATCTATTCTTTGCACTAGTTTTCTGGGTTATCAATCTTTTTAGGTTCTAACATTAGGCACACATCTCTCATGTTTATTGAGATAATAACCTGACCATAATCACATAACATAAAGTTTAAAAGGCTTACACATATGCCAATTAGTACATAACAAAGATACCATGATCATGAGAGCAATGTAGTACGACAAGTCACTAGTCAAATACACTATGGGATAACTATGTAGGGACTTCACTAGAGTAATCTGCTTGGCATCGACAAGCCCAAGATAAAAGTGCTATCACTCAACTCCCCTTGAAGGACACATACCTAGTGTGGCTCAACTCTAATATGAGGGCTCAAAGTGTTCCCCTATACCATCTCCTACAAAAGTTTACCAATCGTACAAACACCACACCCTCGAACCAACTTTTATAGAAGGCTAATAGTCATCCAAGTGTTTTGTTATCTTTCATTTAGTTTTATTGCACATTTATTAATTCTAGTTATTACTTGTTTAAACCTCTCCATGTTACCTTGGTGGCTACTATTGGGTTAGGGTATACAAGAGAAGCTACTTCACACATCTACCCTATATATGCATGTTCACCACATAATGAGTGCCCATAGGCAATGCAAGTTCCCAATCAAAGCCCCAAATGAATAATCACTGAACCAACCTATATCCAGTAGTTCATGTCTCACAAGATTCTATCACACACACACACACACACACACATATGTGCTCATGTGTGGGCACAACCAAGTTGACAAATATAACCAATAAAATCAATGCAAGGGTTAGATATGAGAAATGCAACAAAATCACCAAGTTTAAACTAACTCACTCTACTGGCCTAAATTTGGGAGAATGGATTCAACAAAAATCCCAATATCCATAAAGTACAATCAAGATAAGAAGGGAAGCATGGATTATGATGTACAAAATCATTGCATTGTAACCTTGTGTTATTTAGTTTCAATCCACATCATTTAATTTATCAAGCTAGGGTGGCATCCAAGGTTATATGCAAAGAAGAATTGAGAAATATTTCTTGATAGTTTATTCTATACTACACTTGTATGAAATAAAATATATTCTAGAGATTATGGATGAAAAGAAACAAACTTGTAGGAATTGAAAAGGATCAACTAAAGAACACTTTCTGAAAATAAAATTCTTATATTGCAATTTACTCTAGGAATTTCAAATTACATTACTGCTGAAAATGAAACTATACTAAAAATATTTCCTAATCTAATCCTCTTCATCACCATGTCTTTGATAAAATAATTACAAATTATTTATTGAATACATTTTCTATAATTACCCAACCAATCCAAGATCCTATTTTTATGGGATCATTTGCAAAGTTCTGAGAAATATAATCTCGTTGGCCACCATTCAATCACTTCAAGTTCAGTCAGATTCACACATTTTCTACTTTCTTATTTTTCTAATTTGATCCAAACCCTTAGAAATTTTGTGTTCCTTGTTATCTAGTTTCCAGATCTTTTTGAATTTCTTAATTTCATCAAGAAATGAGAGAGATATGGTCGTTTTATTGAGACTAGGTTTTTAACTAAACTGTTGTCATTTATTACTACACATCTAAATCAATCATCTTCAACCAAAAAATAAAAATTTTCTATTTAGAATCATGCCAACTATAAGAAATATGATTTGTATATCTTCAGTTATAGTTTTTATAAAATCTTATTGATCTCTATTTCATTAATAAATGAGTGAGATATGTATATTTTAGTGGAACTGCCTTTTTGACAATTTTTGGGCACTTAATTTTAGGAACTATCCAAGTTCTCAATGTGAATCAAGGAACTTCTCATCAATCAGTTTGAATAGATCATTGTTCTTGATCAAAAATGTTATATTAAAATCATGAAAAAATATTTAAGTACTTTTCAACTTGAGTTATCTTTGTTGAAGAAAGATAACACAATATAATGTACAACATCAACTTTCACAAAACAAATATCCTGCCCACTAATTTAGGAATGATTGATTATCCATGATTTTCCATGAATATTGGAATGTGCTCCTTGATAGAAATATACTTTCTTTCCTTTATTAATTATGTCTTCAAAGCCTTCAATGTGCCTTAAGTTCTCTTTTGTGGTTGTCTAGAGCTCTTTGTAGAAAGTGCTTTTGAAACCTTCTTCTTTTCATGAGTTAATTAATTACTCATTCAGCTACATTTTAGGATCTTGTACACTTATAGAAACATATTATAAGTAATTTTCATCATATTTATTTACTAAAAATAAACCAAATATCTATTTTACATTCTACCTTAAACAACTAAATAATTCTCCATTATTCCTCATATACACTTTATCATCAATATTTAAAGAAGAAATATATGATATGATTGGGTTAATTATGAGATCAATTATAGTCTCATTAGAATACAATCCATTTCCATAATAAAAGAACATGCTACCAAAATCTCAACACTATATAGGTATCATGCAAAATGAGGCAATGGGAACTTGCAAAAAAATTCAAACTTTTCATATTTCAATAAAATTAAAAGACCATTTTTGAAATGTGGTCAAACAACTTTAAGGTCCTATAAAATTCCCAAGCTAAGTTCAATTCACAATTTGACAATTTTGTTAAGAATCACAAGTCCACCAAAACTAATTTGAAAATATGACTTCAAATTAGGAAATAAAATACCTTGAAATATCATCTTATAATTCTAACTTCATGATCCTACTCATTGTAATAGAGGCTACTAAATCAAAACTCTATTCAAGTTAAACAAGGCGACAATCGAAAACTAGATGACACAAAAAAATAAGGCTTTGCCAAAAATACTCAAAATTCAAATACCTCAATATTTCATGAAATCAAAAGTTCATTTCACAAGCATATTCAGACTCATAAATCAAATAAAATCCAACTTTCAACCATACATGTAAAGTCCGACAATATAATAGTGCCAAAATTTTTATTTCCAAAAAAACTACAATATTAAAATACTCATCATTGTCTAACTAGGAGATGGAATTACATAAAAATAGAAGGGGATGCTATTTCTCTACTCCCTAACATTTAGAAATTGAAAGAATGAGCTAAAATGAAGTAAAACTAATTAAATGAGAGAGCCCTACCTCTAACATTCGGTAAAAACCAAGGAGAAGAAGAACTAAATAAAAATCCCACTTAATCGATTGAAACCTTCAAAAAAGTGGAGTAATCCCAACACAATTCCAATGAGACTGGTCTCATGAAGATAAGACAAGATAAACTCCTTCAATGACAAAATTAATAAAATAGTTCAAAGATGAATTGGAGGAATTTCTCCAAAAACCATCCAATTAAAAAACAAGGAGTATAAAAACACACTTTTTGGCATAATATAAGCATTTTATCAAGTGACATCTAAAATAGATTATTAAGCCATTTAATAATCAATTTGCCCATTTTCTCAAATTAAATTAGGCAATTCCAAATAAATAGGTATTTAACTATAGTAAATTGGTTGACAAATAAATTAAATAAAAACCCTCAAGACAATTAAGTCGACATTTAAATTAATAATCTCATAGATCTAAGTACATAATGCATGATGAATTTGTATTTACCAATTACTAGAGGGGTATTAATACAATCTATATAGATACATCTGTTGGAAATATTCAAGATATGACAAGTTACTGAGAGGGGAGGGGTGAATCAGTAACTTCTAAAATTTCAAACAATAAAACTGTATACTGATATATTCACCATCCATCCAAGTAACCTACTGTAAGCATGAAACAAAATCATTTGCAACACTTGAACACACAGATTTGGTGACCCAGAAACCTTCCAAATAGAAAATAAAACTGGGGTGGGGATGAAACCCACAAGCTTCATTACTGCAGTATGAACTTGGCCGGTTAAGGCTTACAATGACCACTTCTGGTGATCTGCCCTGTTAGGAGCATAAAGGATTGCTAGATCCACCTTGTTAGAGGATTTCCAAACATACAATAAAGTATGCACTCTGTTGGGAGATTTACAAAAGACTGTTAAGTCTACCTTGTTAAAGGATTTACAAAAACTGATTCACCTGTTAGAATGAAACAGTGGATCTGATTACAACTGATTGCTGATAAGATCCGCTATGCTCTGATTCACCTTGATGTGATAGATAAAACTTTTTTGCTCCAAAATTCGACCTTGCTGAATATCTTTACAACTCAACACACATACATTCGCACGCATGTATTTCTTTCACACTTTCGCAGTTTCATTAATCACAATTTCTATTGCCATTGCAATTGCTTTTCATCTCATTTCTTACTTCCTTTTCATCTGAATGATACAATACATTACATATATATACCATCCAAATAAACAATGCATGCAAGGTCGGCCAAAACAACAAGTGCAAATCTCTGTACAAAGTCAGCCCAAGGTAAAAACTCGGGTTCACTGAACTGACTCGGTGTCCTTCTGATACTCGGCGTCCACTGCGTTACTTGGCATCGTCATGCACTCGGTAGAAGTGAAGGCACGGTTCATACTAAACACTTCGAGTAGTTCTGAACTCGGTAACCACTGGAGACTCGATAGAAGAGATGTCACTCGGTGAATACTTCTATCTGAATTGTAGCTCGGTGATCAAAGGAAACACTTGATAGAACCTTGTGACTCGGTGATAGTTAGTTTCCTTGATATTCGTCTGAGCTCGATAAAAATTAATTTCTTTGATAACCTCAGGAGCTCGGTTATCATGAAGTTGTCAGTTACATCTTAGTACATCTTCACTCGGTCAAAACTGATTCCTTTCTTTACCTTGAACACTCGGTAAACACTGGCTGCTTTGTTCACCTTGATCACTCGGTAAACACTAACTTCTTTTGTTCACCTTCATTACTCGGTAAACACTGACTTCTTTGTTCACCTTGATTACTTGGTAAACACTGACTTCTTTGTTCACCTTGATTACTCGGTAAACACTGAGAACTAGGTAAAGCTAGGCTTCCGGTCAGAGCTCGGTAAGCATTCAGAATCCAATAAGTGTTGTAACTAATGACAAAAATGTATCATAATGCCAACAATCTCCCCCTTTGGCATTAGTGACAAAAACACTTATGAGACAAAATTTATCCGACATGCTGATGACTGATTCTGAATATACATAGCTTCGTTATATACAACTCCCCCATAGAATAGCTTTGTTATATACAACTCCCCCATAGAATGTTCATACATTATTTACATGAGCTGTATATCTCTTCCTTTGTACAATTTTTTTGAAAACACTTATTCACCCATAGTATACATATCCAACAATAATCTCCCCCTTTTTGACAATAATGCCAAAGAATAAAAGAATATATATACTTATATAGAAACACCAAAATGAGAGATGAACTCTGAATGTACCTGGAGAATAAGCTGGAGAGTTTTATCCCAATTCTCTTGCAAAATTTTGCAGGTGGAAAGAGCTACTTGAACTTCAGCCGAAAGTTCAATCACATGGTCTGCAATGGAGAAGTTATTATCATGGATTAATGTTTTTGAATGTGCAATGTGCTTCTGCATTGAATCCATGATGGGAAGGATCATGTTTTGGATATCTATCAATGTAGATCGGATCCTTGCCTCTTCCCTCAACAGCTCTGCCTGCTTCTCTGACAAAAATTTGATTCTGAGGTGATGAGATGAGCTTGAACTGGGGTCAAGCTTCAAGTTCTGTGCGCTCACCTTCAGATCTTCATCAATTTTATTTAGTTTCTCTCTTATTCCTTTAGTGTACTCGGTAACATCACAAAGCTTAGCAAAAAGAGATGTTACATTATTAAAAGAATTTTCCATATCTGTCAAAAATGAGGTCAATGCAACCTGATTTATTGCAATGTTCTGGGCAATGTGCCCCAATACCTTATTATCAAATTTCTTTTCTGCACACTCAATTAGCTTTTCTTGTCCGGAGGCATCTTCATTGAATTTATTAACTACCTCTTCCAATTGAATCAAAATGTGTTGAGAAGTATCAACATCAACACCTATAGCCTCAGTGATTATGTTTCGGGCTTCCTCAATTATCCTATATTCCTTATCCCTTTTCGATCTTAACTGCATCTGAGTAGCCTTTTTCTCAATAAGTTGACTAGCATACCTCATTTCTTCAATGGTAGCATTATCAAAGTCAATCTTTGGAATTACTATCTCTGTGTCCAAGTCAATGTCTTCAGGAATTTCCTTTCCAGTGATCATAAGTCTTAATGGTTGCTTTTGTTTGACTTCTGAGATGACTGGTTTGACCTTTGGAATAGACACAACAATAGAGACAGAAGGACTAGTAGTAAAAACTGGGATGCTTGAGGCTTGAGTGCCAATATGAGTATGTACAAGGTAAAAAATTTGAGTACTGGCCAAAAATGGTGATACACTCGGTAATATAGTATCTAAGCTCACTGTGCCTGAAGTAGATGGTGACAAAATTGTAGAACAAATTGGAGTAGTCAAAATTTGAGAACTCACAGCAATACCAACTGATGATGATGGAGTCGAGGAGGCCAACTCAGTAGATGAAAAGGGGTGCAGCTCGGTAGACGAAGAGGGATGCAGCTCGGTAGATGAAGAGGGATGCAGCTCGGTAGATGAAGTGGTAGTCACTTCCACTGATGATACCTGGAGCTGAGATATGGCAAGTGTAGATGGTAAATCTGGTGTAGATGAACCTGCTGAAGCTGACTCCAACCTTGATGACATCACAGGTTTAGCTGGGGAGTGAGGAAGGGATGCAATAACTGCTGCTGCAATTTTTACCATATCATCCTCCTTATCTTCCTCTTCAGCTTCTTCCTCTTTGTCTTCTTCCTCTTTCTCTTCCATCATTGCATGCAACTCTCCTGGTGTAACTGTGATGGATGGAGCGCTATCTGATTCATCACTGCTGCTTCTGCTGTCATCATCCTTTATTTCTACTAGGTCTACACTGGGCTTATGTAGATGATAGATGTTTTTCCACATGTTTGTAGCATTATTTACAACATGCTCTATATCTTTGATCAAAATCAAACAAGTGTGGAATTTGATCATCATTTTACCTTCATAGGTTTTCAATTCAGATTTTACCTCTGCTCCAGTGAGACTAGGCCGAAGATTCTTCAGGGATTGCTCATATATATCTTTTACCGTCTTGGTGGCTAACTCCCATCTTGGCTGTACTCTCTCTAGTAGTTCTTTAGAGATATGAGGAGCAATCTAGTCCGGGGAGTATTTCCATTTTCCCATTTTGTTAAGTACCAGTTCCTCAATTTGCATTTTCTCTGCATCAGTCCTTGTCTCAAATCTTAATACCTTGAAATTTGCGATGCCAACTCCTTCTTCCAATGATTTGAGCCTTTGCTCGAATGTAGGTGCAGGTTTGACCAATACAGGTTCCTGAATACCTTTTCTCGTCCTTCGAGTGAATACTGCAGTAGGCTGCTTCTTGGGCTTGGTAATGATTACCTTGCCTTTCTTCTTTTTCGGTTGCTCTTTTTCTGATTCTTTTTCTCCTTCTTCTTCTTCTTCACTTTTTTTATCTTCACCTTTTCCCTCGGTGACCATAAGAGGACTCATTTCAGTTTTCAGTTTGGCCACTTTCCTCTTACCTTTGCTGATGGCTTGTGGAATTTTGATTTCTAGTTCAATTCTGGCCTTTGCTTCATCATAAGTACCAAAAATTCGTTGCCTTGGGTCTACTGGTTCATTTACCAGTGCTTCAATGATATCCCTTGTTTCATCAATATTTACCTCATATGGAAGAGGTTTCACCCATGCAACTCGGGGTCTAACTGCCTATATGTATACCTTGTCACAGTCAACCATGAAATAGACATCATCCTTATACTCTTCAACAAGTTTTGGAGGTATTCTGAATCTGTTGTTCATCCTTTCCTTGAAATTTTCAAAATAATTATCCATTACTTTGTCAAAATTCATACCCATTTCTACTATGAATTCATTTATTTGATACAAAATTGGAGTATCTTTCCTCCATACAACTGCACCCTTAGATGGAAAGAATTTTTGTACATAGAAAAATAAACAAACTAGCAAAGAACCAAATTTACAAGGGTTTGTCTTTGCAGTCCTTATGCTTTCCATGTTTTTATTGAATTGTTTTAATAGCACATCACCTAGGTCAAACTCCATATTTTTCTTTACAATTTTATATGCCAAATCTACAGCCTCGCAAGGTACACTATTCAGCCTGCTGGAACTATACAGTTTGTATGCAATAACATAAATACCAAATTTCAGTTCTATATCTGAAACATTGTTGAGCTTTAAACCTCTACCATCCCATTCAGCTTGGGTTTTCTTCTGTAACTCATCCCGTCCTAGGGTTTTGGTGGTTTTGGCTTTGCTGAGCATCGAAAGACCCGTGATTTTGTGAATCATCTTCTTGGTTATCAAAACTGGTTGTTCCAACCACAACTGACCATTATGCACTCGGCTCAAGATATACCTCACCCATTTCACTTGGAAACTTCTTGGCAGATGCGGGATATGGGTTAAGCCTTTGGTTTCCAAATGTTTGAACTCAGGTTTTAGGGTTCCATCCACGCATAACTCGGCTAGGGTGCTATCCATATCTAGTGTCCCTATTTCTTGCACAGTACACTTGAAATGAGTACGAATATCATTGATTAGAAGTACCTTTGGAGGGATCTGTGATTGAGCTCCATGCGGGTCAAGTGATTCAGTGATGGCAGGAACAAGCTTGAATGTCGGTGCCTTCCATTCTGTTCCCTTCATAAGCATTTCGGATCCTTTCTTCGCCTTGCTACTGCTGGTGCTTGCGGAAGCCATTGCTGCTCGGTGAGTGAAAAGATTTCGTAAGAATACTTCGTTGGAAAATCTCTTCAACTCACTTGAACTCGCTTGAAAGCCCTCTTTTTGTAAATCTCGAATTCACGGTGAAAAATGAGGTTGAAATCTGCCTTTTTGATGAAAAAATTTGCCATTTATGTTCAGTACGAAGGTAGCTGCGATCGACAGACTGTCATCCACTAGCTCAGCTTAAACTTCGCAACTCGGTGACCAAAAGAAAATAGGTTAAACCACCCTTAACTCGGTAAGAGAAGAACCAACCATGCTCGGTAAGTGCAACTTGGTGAAAGAAGCCTTATTGCACCCGACTGAGCTCGGTAAGGTCATGTACCGACCATGATCTTGATGTATCTAAAATACTGATTTGATCATATTTTCATTCTAGGACTGCTTAGGATAATGCTTTGTAGATACAGTCCTGGTCTTATCCTGATGAGTCTTAATTGGAAATGGGAGAGTCACTCACTTCTTGAGTGACCATTCCATTACTTGAATTATTTGGCTCGGTAGACTTTGGAATCCATTGCTGCTTCATTTGTTTTCGAATATTGTCTACTTTGATTTTCTTCTCATCCTCGACTTTCTTTATGTTCATGCAGTTTTTAGATATATGACCAAGTTCTGTACATATATAACATCTTACAATGGTATCCCTTTTTCTTAGGTGATGCCTTGCACAGTTTATGCCAGTATGACCATATTCTCCACAATAATGACATCTGCACCAAGTGTTGTAGTCCCAACCAAATATTGCTTTGACAAGTTGTTCAGCTGGATTAAATGATTTGGATTTGCATTGTGATGCCTTATGACCTTGCTTTTGGCATTTGTGACATTTACCTTCAAATTTCGGTTTCTTTTTGCATTCATTGGCTTTGTGTCCATGCTGATTGCAATTGTAGCACTTTCCATTAATTTGCCTTTTCCATTGCTCCAACATCTGTTAGATGTATGACCTAACTTACCACAGTGGCTGCAAGTAGGTTTTTGATTCTTTTGAGTACCCTGTTTGGAGGATTCACCTTCTTCCTTGTATCCAAGGCCTGCTTTGCCATTTTGTTTATGAAATTTTTCTTCATTTTGCAGATTCAATTGATCCATGTCCTTTTGAGATTTTACCATTCTCTCATTGACTTGTTTTTCAGAGATTAGATCAATTTGTAAGCTTGCATTGATTTGTCTTTCAGTAATTAAGTCATTTCTCAAATTCTCATTCTCAGATCTCAGATTCATAATTTCTTCATTTGCATTAGATAATTGAGTTACAAGATTTTCAAGCTGAGAGGATTGATTATTCCTTACCTCTAAGTCTTCAGCTGCCTTGTTCCTTTGCTCCAAGATTTCGCATAGCCTGATGGACTGGATTCCTTGTTCCCTTTTGAGCTTTCTTACTTCTTCCTGCAGAGATCCATTCTTTTCTAAAAGTTCTTTGATTGCTTTGTCAGCTTCATCTAAACTATTTGATGGTGAGAGATCTTCAATCTTTTCTTCAACATACTGATGGTCATTCATTTGCTTTGCAAGTTCTTTTCTTCTTTTCAAGGATTGTGAAAGATGCTCTTTTTCTTCATTGAGTTGAGCCATGGCCATTTTCAGATCTAGCTTTTCATTCTCAATAGTTTTGTCAAGTCTGAATATCTCCATTGTCTTTGATCTTTGCTCAAGCTGTGAAACTTTTATCTTGAGAACCTTAAAGCTCTGATACCAATTGTTGGAAATATTCAAGATATGACAAGTTACTGAGAGGGGAGGGGTGAATCAGTAACTTCTAAAATTTCAAACAATAAAATTGTATACTGATATATTCACCATTCATCCAAGTAACCTACTGTAAGCATGAAACAAAATCATTTGCAACACTTGAACACACAGATTTGGTGACCCAGAAACCTTCCAAATAGAAATTAAAATTGGGGTGGGGATGAAACCCACAAGCTTCGTTACTGCAGTATGAAGTTGGCCGGTTAAGGCTTACAATGACCACTTCTGGTGATCTGCCCTATTAGGAGCACAAAGGATTGCTAGATCCACCTTGTTAGAGGATTTCCAAACATACAATAAAGTATGCACTCTGTTAGGAGATTTACAAAAGACTATTAAGTCTACCTTGTTAAAGGATTTATAAAAACTGATTCACCTGTTAGAATGAAACAGTGGATCTGATTACAACTGATTGCTGATAAGATCCGCTATGCTCTGATTCACCTTGATGTGATAGATAAAACTTTTCTGCTCCAAAATTTGACCTTGCTGAATATCTTCACAACTCAGCACACATACTTTCGCACGCATGTATTTCTTTCACACTTTCGCAGTTTCATTAATCACAATTTCTATTGCCATTGCAATTTCTTTTCATCTCATTTCTTACTTCCTTTCCATCTGAATGATACAATACATTACATATATATACCATCCAAATAAACAATGCATGCAAGGTCGGCCAAAACAACAAGTGCAAATCTCTGTACAAAGTCGGCCCAAGGTAAAAACTTGAGTTCACTGAACTGACTCGGTGTCCTTCTGATACTCGGCGTCCACTGCGTTACTCAGCATCGTCATGCACTCGGTAGAAGTGAAGGCACGGTTCATACTAAACACTTCGAGTAGTTCTGAACTTGGTAACCATTGGAGACTCGATAGAAGAGATGTCACTCGATGAATACTTCTATCTGAACTGTAGCTCGATGATCAAAGGAAACACTTGATAGAACCTTGTGACTCGGTGATAGTTAGTTTCCTTGATATCCGTCTGAGCTCAGTAAAAATTAATTTCCTTGATAACCTCAGGAGCTCGGTTATCATGAAGTTGTCGGTTACATCTTAGTACATCTTCACTCGGTCAAAACGGATTCCTTTCTTTACCTTGAACACTCAGTAAACAATGGTTGCTTTGTTCACCTTGATCACTCAGTAAACACTGACTTCTTTTGTTCACCTTGATTACTCGATAAACACTGACTTCTTTGTTCACCTTGATTACTCGGTAAACACTGACTTCTTTGTTCACCTTGATTACTCGGTAAACACTGAGAACTAGGTAAAGCTAGGCTTCCGGTGAGAGCTCGGTAAGCATTCAGAATCCAATAAGTGTTGTAACTAATGACAAAAATGTATCATAATGCCAACAACATCGCTCATTCAGGGATGACATTGGCTTAGTATGAATGACTAAGATCACTAACTCCAAGTGCAACTATTGCAGAAATAAGTTCATGTTCAATAAACAAGAAAACATCAAGTGTAGATCCACAATACATAATAGTTGAACCATACAACTACACATAATAACATAACAAGACATCTAATCAATTTCATTTAAATAATCCTTTTACATCATCGCATAAGTGTACTGAAAGAACAAGATAAATATATGTAGCATAGTCACACCATCGATGAATCTAATAATAACCATCAAGTAATCATAAATCATAATCCATAATCCCAAGTAGTCATTTTAAAGCAACATTATAAACATCCAATATATAAAATACACCAAATAACATCACAAAGAAACATAATATATACGTGACCAAAATACCACTAACCACATGATCAACACATAGGTCAACACTATTGTAGGAATCAAATCAAATTTAGTGGTCCAAAGTAGTACACAATGCAACCATTATTGATAGAAAATGCCTTGGTTCAACCTCAATCCCTCAAAAATCTTCTAACTATCTCAAGGTTCCCAACAAGTCTTCTAAGCCCTCAAATAGATTTTCTAGGCTTGGTTTAGGTCTACCAATTATTCACCTAAACAAATCTTCCTATCCATGTTTGCTCTCACTCACAAATACCCCTTCTCCCTTGGGATTCAAGGTGCTTTGCCTCTTTAATTTAATTAACTTTCTTTCAAGGGTGTCAAGGCTTTCATTTTGATTGCAAATTAACTTGGATAGGGTCATAGATCCATCTCCAATCAATTCTTTCTTAGTGATCTCCTAATTTTGCATATAACTCCTAATAGCCTTACTACGTCACAATTAGGCCTCCTACCATAGTTTTTAGGCCTTTATTATAAAAATATCTTAAGACCTTATCAAACTAACTCCCAATCCAGATACCCTTTTGGATGGCATGCAATATTTCTGAGGTCTCTTGTTCTAACAACATTTGTATAGTAGCAGACCCAAAAATGAGGGTTTGTAAGGTTTTTGGTAGTTAAGAATACTGTCTACAAACTTTGGATTCAAAACCTAACAAAATAGATTGGAACCAACTTGATATTGAAATTGAAACTTCTCAAGACTTCTCTCTTTCATGCCCAATAGGAATTTTTCACTTTGGTCTCCACCCCTGCAAGTTTCAATTTACTATTTAACTCTGCTACCTAGTTAGGTTATGTAACAATTTGCCTAGGGATTGCAACTAAAAATAAAAAATTGGCCCCTACTACAATGTATTTCTACTTCCATTTGCAAGGCCTCACTCAATCTACCCTAGCATAGATGACACATTTGCATTATGATACCCCTAATTCAATATTTTGATACACTTTTGAGACTATAGGGTTATGTCATTTTAATATCTACATTTTGTTGATCCACACTTATGGTTGCACATTGGGACTTAAATTGATATATTTAATGATCTCATTTCATGTTCTAAATTATTTCAATTTCTTTAATAGAAATAGAATTATAGAAATGCTTGAAATTTCTAATTGTAATGTTTAATGGAAGCTAGTGTTTAAGGATAGATTGTGGTATACAATAGGACCTAATTCACTTGCCTAGTGACTTAATAGTCATGGATTCAATATTTTATCACTATGGTAGAAAATAGATTTTGAGGTTGTTTGGAATGTTAATCTGATCATGTTATATAAGAATCTATGTTGATATGCAGGGATTGGTATTTTAATGTTTTGAATGTTTTATAAGAAATGATGAAATATGAAAGTCTAATGTTGAATGTGAAAGTGATTTATTGTACTTATTTACATATTTCTAATATGATTTTCTTGGACTATTGATGCTCTAGTTTAGTGTGTAGGAATTTGACCATGGGATTTATGGGGAACCAAGGCTCAAACTCTAGTGAAACATGACATGGCTGAGGTTGGATCTATGGAAGGATTCAAACCTCTTTGCAATGTGTTTTATTTTGTAATGTGAATGGTATATGGGAGATAGTTGAATGCATGTATTATTGGAGACAAGTCATTTTAAATGTAATATGTTGTGTTTGTGTCACTTGGCATTTATGTTGTCCACATGGAAATGACTTGGAATTTAGGGTTTTGGGAAAGTAACCTAACCTAACCATAACCCTAGCATAGTATCCAAGTTAACCTCACATTGAAAAGTGTTAGGATAAGTCCCTATCTATTAAAGTTCGAATTCCAACTTTCCATTAACTTTTGGGGATCAAAAAGTGGTCGTAGGGAGTTACCATGGTGAAAAATAAGTGCCCACATGATAGTAGTGTGGGTTGGGGGTCTAAATCTAACCATTAGTAGGCATAGGTGACCTTGGGAACCCTCCAAACAAGTCACTTTCAAAGCAATTCGAAAATTTGAGTGTCACATGACTTCTTCCACTCTATTAGTTGGTAAAGGCTACATTTTTAGAAGGAGACAACGGTGTAAGGAAAGGAAGCTCATGTTATGACCATTTTTAGGTAGTGGGGGTTTTGGGATCCTTTTTAGAGGAATGGAGATGAAATTAGAGGGTTGTCTACCCACTCTCTAACTTTAGAGACTTAGGGTTTGGAAGCTTGGAGGGAGCTTTTCTACAACTTTTTATTTCCATCTTGCAAAGAGATTCAAGGTTGGTGTTCTTGCCATGTAGTTAGTTGTTTCCATTTTGAAGTTGAATCTTGGTATTGCATTCATGAGAATGTAGGTAGTGAAAATGACATAGTAAGGGAAATGTGTGGTATCATCTTGCATCTTGTTGGGTTGCGTTGTGTTGAGCATGAAGTTTGGATTTTCTCTTGGTTTTGTGCTTTTAATCTTCCATGATTTTGTGCATGAGTGTTGTTATGGGTGTTTCCAAAACTATGCTTCATTTTCCTTCTTGAGTATTGCAAAATAGATATACAAGTATGAGGAATGTGTCAATGGAGTATGCATTATATGGGGAGTCTTTGCATTATGGATTTTGATATCGTGTTGTGGCAATGTGAAGTGTATGGTTTTCTTGAAGATTTCTTGTTTTTTCCTTCTTGATTTGTTTTCTTGTTTGGATTGGAATGTGAATGTGATCATGGGTGTAAGGGCTTCACTCACCCTTCTGGAAAGGGAAGAGAAGTCCAGGGTGAAGGGCATAGTTGGGCTTGAAACATAGTTGAGGACCTTGGAGTATGGGCTCTATTGTATGCCATTTTCATTCATATTTTTCCTTGGGGCTGATAAAGGAAAAATGGTGAAGAAAGGAAGTAAATGAAGTATGGGCTTCAAGGAAGCTATAAATGTTGGTAGTGTGTTTTGGAAGATGTTCATGGAAACCTCAAAAGGGCATGATATTTTGTTGATTTGTGAAGCCTCGAAAGGGCATGATATTTTGTTGATTTGTGAATCCCCAAAAGGGCATGAAAGTCATTTATTGCATAGATGATATGATATGGAAAACCTCTTGGTGAAAATCCCACCTTCACCCTATGTTTATAGTTTTGTTGGTGAACCATTGTGGAATATTCTTGGGAATAAATGGTTCAAGTTGAAATGTGATGTATGTGCATTTGCAAGATTGTATGTAAAGCCCGGTTTGAGCCTTGTTCCCCTAGCATGTGGGTGGTATCTTTGGGGGCCTATGGTTGGGTGGAAAGCACCCATGGTCATTGTTTTTTTGTGCTGTAATTGCAGATTGGGTGTTCAAAAGAGTAATAGAAAAATCTTGGATTGCTCATGGGTTACAGTAATATGGAAAAGAAACTTGTCATTTGTGCATTTGCATTTGTAATAGAGAAGTCTCCATCTTGTTCACTTGTTGTGATGTATGATTGCATGTTGGCAATATAGTAAATTGTGGGGATAAAATTGTAATATTATTTAGTTGTATACATTTGTAAGAAATCAATGAAGGTTTGAATGTCATCGGTGATGTTGTTGGAATATAGAAGAATTCTTTTAAAGTAGATAGTTCCTTTTATTTAATAATAATAGGACTAAATAAGCATAAGTGAATCATGCTCTTTCTTGGATCATAAAGTAAGATAAAGAAAGTGTATCTAATATGATTGTATGAATTTATTTTTAATAAGACTTTTAAATTAAAAGTTCCATCATAAAGATTGAATTATTCATTTCTATATTTGATCTTGTTCAAATGAAAGATAGAAATTTGATGTAGTGAAACAAGTGGCTTATATGAACAAATTATTAGGTTTCAAGTGTCATATGCTTCGATGGATTCAAGTGCTTTCAATAGATGTATCATTTTTAGATATACTTATTAGAATATGGATTACAACACAAGATTATATATATATATATATATATATATATATACCTTGTCACAATAGTTGAATAAATAAAATCAATCCAAGTAGAAAATATAGCACCCAAAGAAAATACATAGTAGACAAATCTATAGGTGTGTATTTGTTATCTGGAATTTGTATTGGGATGAAAATATCCCCTTTTCTTATTATAGTTCATTAAAATATTCATCAAGATAATAATATAATAATAAAAATCTTATATTAATTAAAAAGAGAAATGGAAAATGACATGGACATTGGAAACCTAGGAACCCATGATTAAAGGACTTCTTAAGGAAAATAAGGACTACATGTACTTGTTAAAGACCTACCCCTAAAACACCTATAACTCAATTAAATTTTAATAGTATATAAAACACACCATGTCAAGTTACAAGGGTTCCCTCCTTGGAAGTGGTACTCTCCCACCCATTTCATCCTATTACTAGCCCTTGCCAATCATGGCTTAGCACTACATCCAAGGCACCCCCACTTGGGCCATGAACCTTAGGCTTTAAGTAGTTGACCCCACATGTGAGCATGGGAGGATCATGTGGGTCATGGCTTGCATGTACGGTTTAGGAGGGAGTTTTGGGTAAGAAGTAAAAAGTTGGGGATGTGGTGTTATAAAATGTAGAGGTGGAGAAAGGTCCTTGAGTTGGTCCATTACCCAAAACACTTGCAATTTTATCGTGCTTGGTGAAGTCACGTTCATCCATGAGATGCCTCATCCAATGCACATGAGTATGGATGACAAGTTTTCTCTCTTACCCTTACATACAAATCGACCATTTTTAAATAAAGTAATCACTGGATGTCATGCTACCACTAAGCATGTTACTTCTTGATGGGTCAAGTCAACCAGCTACTCTATGTACCTTTGGATTTGGCTATGTAAGCTTAAACTACTTTGGTCAACGTGTGGTCTTAAGGGAAGGAAGTAGGAGCCACATTTCTTGGGAAGGGATGGGGCAGTTGGGAAGTGTGCTAATTAGTTGGTTAGTACTTGGGAGTTAAGGGAGGGATTATTGCATGGATGACTAGGTTGCGAAATATGGGTTTAGGGAAGTGTGTTTAGTGTTAGAAAGTTTTTAGTTAGTAAGTGGTTTGTTAGTGGTAGAATAATTAGTATTGATGGCTGACAATCTTAGAAAATTAATGCAAATGTTAGTTGGGAGTTGATTTCCTTTTTTAGATGGTAATAAAATAAAGGTTAACATGTATAATGATTATATTTAGTAATGAATAATATTGAATATAATAAATTGTCAATAAGAAAAATATAGGAATATTATATGAAGGAATCTTATTTCTAATAGATAAGAAAATAGGATAAGTATTATGTGGCAATTTCCACAAGTCATATGGGCAGTGTTATGTGGTATACATTAATGAACCTTTATAGTATTGATGGGTTAGTCCTTATAATAGGGATAATTATTCAAAGATATCTCATAATGTAAGATATGCATTTAGATATCATAAAGTAGGTATATTACATTAAGCGAAGCAAGACATGGTCAAGTTATACATACATGCACGTGATAAATAGTTGGAAATACAAAATAAATTGATCATTCCATAAGATATGTACAAAAGGTGATGGAAACTATTAAATGATGGATGCTACCAATGATTAGTAATATATGCAAGTGGCCCTATCTTCATCATGTAGACTTCAAAGTAACCTTTGGGAATATCTTGTCTCATTTCCAATGGTATCTAAGAATATATATATAATAATGACATCCAATAGATATGGTTAGATTTGTTATAGTGCGATAGATGGGTGTACATATTCTTATTCGATTAAAATGCACATGTAACGAGTACTAAATCTAAAGTATTTAGGTATGCATGTTAAATTGATTAAGATATATTTCACCTCCATACCATCTAGTAATTTTCACTACAATCTATATTATGTATTGATTATACATGTTTTCTTGAAATAAGAAGCAAGTCGACACCTTAACCCAAAGTAGTGTTGTATGGTTGATCCACCTCATCATCAATTTTTCCACATGTGCTCAAGCTGAGGTATCTTAATAAGGACATTATCCTCATAATATAGTTTTTTTTCTGAAACTAAGCACAACCTATAGTCCAAAATATCACATGTTTAATATTTGTGTGTACATTGGAAATAAGGATAACAAATATTGTGACCCCAACTTGGATGCAAGGATCAAGATCATAAGTATCTTTAAGCTCAATTATGTTACTCACTCAAGACAATGTTATGATGAACCTATGTTGGGAAGGTTCACGACCTAGCCCATATGCTATAACTGACAAACTCTAATAGGGGCCAATTTTGAGAGCTTGATAGGACCAGATTTACCTCACAAACTATGAGAGTTATATTTTCAAATTGACTCTACTGACTCATGATGTTTGAATTAAACTATCATTCAATTTGGTTGTAAACACTTTTGATTTACATGTTGTAACCACATTTTAATAGCCATAGGAATCCCGAAACTCCTAAACAATTGATAAATTTATTTCCAACATGTAGCTTCTTAAGTGACTTCATAAGTTTAAAATTTAAAAAAAAAATTGTGTTTTGCCCTGTAAATTTTGGGCATGACACCATTTCCCAAATAGATGTGCAACTTAACATTATAAAATGGATTTAGACGTTATTTTGCTTCCTACTGTTGAGTTATGGCCAGGAACTAGCAATGAGAAAACTTATTGAACCTCCCCATCAAAACTTAACACAAGAACTTGAAACTATGTACAGAGCTGCAAGACAAAATGATTTAACTAAAAGAGATACTCTAATTGCAAAGTTACCTATAGTCAAAAGCATGAAAATTTGTTCATTAACTTTGCAAAAATCCACCATCCAGCCATACAATGACCTTGGAAAAAGCTTAAATATGTTAGTTAAAATTTTTTCAAACCAATTCATGTTGGGAATAACTGATTTGGTATGTTTTTCACACCTACCAAATCTTGCACAAAAAATTACTCAAAATGCAAAGTTGCCAACACGACAATTTTTGCAATATTTAACATCTTCATTACAATCTATGGATTCCTTGCCTTTACTTGGTTGAAAATTATTCCCAATTTCATTTTAAGAATATTTAGACTTAAATTTAAATATTCTAGACCTTTGACCAATATTTCAAATTTTTGGCCAACCTTGGCCAACTTGGCCACTTCTTTCCCATACATGACAATTTTTGGGCTTGACTTGCCTCAAATTTTGGAATGAACTTACATACACCTAGAAAAAATTAAATAGCACCCTTGGTCTTCTCATTTATCCCTTTATTACATAGCTTGACTCATACATGAGTCTACACACCAAAAATTACACTAGGACTTGAGGTCATCCCAGGGTGCTCCTGCACAATTCTCCCCCAACATGAAGAAGTCTTCATGGAATTGTTGGGGATATCAATTGGAGATAAATTCCTCTCTTCTTAAACTTTGTCTCAAGAACCCATGTGGATTCAATGTCATCTTTTCTCTTCCACTTGACAAGGTAATGCATATATGTCTTCGATCTTGTTTTCTTGCCCACTCTAGAATTGAGAATCTAATCTGCTTAAAGAAATGAACTCGTTGGTTTTGGAATCTTCCATGTGATCTCAATAAGATCAGCATCTCCTTGTGGATTAGTTAGAATAATCCTTTTGTACTATTCTAATTTTTCAACGTTAAAAATTGGTGACAATCCCAAGTGTGTAGGTAAGCCTACCTTGTAGGCATTATTGCCATACTTGGCCAAGATCTTGCAAGGTCCAACCCTTTTCATTTGAAATTAATGAGGTTCTCCCTTTTGTATTCTTTCCTTATTGAGAGTACCATAACCAAGTACCCTTCCTTAAACTATAAGTCTCTTTTCTTCTCATCAACTCTTTGCTTGATTTTATGAGTGTTATCAATCAAGATTTGTTTTACTACATCATGTATCTCCTTCATAGATATGGAAAAATCTTCAGCATAGCCACTTTTATTTTTAATCCTTCCCAAGTCTCTAAACCCTACTATACCCCTTAGGTGTATATCATAAACTATCTCAAATGGACTCTTTCCAGTTGCTCTATTTTGAGTATCATTTTATGCATACTCAGCTTAAGGAAGAGTTTGATCCCATGTTTGACCATATTCCTTTATGAGACATCTAAGAAAGTTCCCAAGGCTCTTGTTAACCACTTCAATATACCCATCTATTTGTGGGTGATAAGCAGACCCAAAAGAAATATTTGTGCCTAATGTGGCCATAATATTTTCCAAAAATGACTCATTAACTTTGAGTCCCTTTTTGAAATAGTACTTATTGGTAAGCAATGTATCCTTACCACTTCCTTGAAGAAAAGGTTGGCCATGTGAAAATCATCATGAGTATTTTTACATGGCATAAAGTGAGCCATCTTATCGAATTTGTCTACAATCACCTACACATGATCAAATCCTTATTTAGTCTTGGGTAATCCAATTACAAAATCCATGCTTAGGCATTCCAAAGGCTTATTTGGTATAGGGAGTGGTTGATATAATACTGCATTGGATGAAGTTCCCTTATCCTTTTGAAAAATAATGCATTAATCCACATAACTCTTTACATCTCTACTCATTTTGGGGCAATAACAGAACCTTTATACTAGATCCAATGTCTTATGAATGCCAAATGATCACTTAATGATCCATTTTTCTTTTCTTGTTTTAGGTTCTCTCTCATAGAACCTTTAGGAACACAAAGTTGTCCTCCTTTGAATAGTGAACCATTATGAAATGTGTAATCAAAATATGCATGATGAAAGTGATTTTGAAATTCTAAACATACCTTTTCAGGTGCAATGAAGTCTTCATCTTTAGCAAAAAAATCCTTGAAGCTACCTATCTTAATGCTCCTTAACTATATTTCTTATATTGTTAGAAATATTCTTCTAAAGGAATCTTCTACTTTATTATCCTGCCCTTTCTTGTGTTTTATGGTAAAAGAATAAGCTTGTATGTATTCAACCCATTTCATGTACCTATGGCTTAGTTTATCTTATGAATTGAGGAAACTTAAAGCTTGGTTGTCAATATATACCATAAAAATCCTTTGGAAAAAGGTAATGCCCCCATTTTATCAAGGCTTGTACTAATGCATATAACTCTAGGTCATAAGAGGAGTACTTCTTCTTTTCCTTGTTAAGCTTCTCACTATGGAAAGCTACTAGTCTATCCTCTTGGCTAAGGACTACACCTATGACTACTTGACTGGCATCACACTCAATAGTAAACAAATTTTCAAAAATTGATAACAAAAATATGGGTTGAGACGATATTTTTTCCTTCAAGATTTCAAACCCCCTATTCGCTTGCTCATTCCACTTAAACTTGGCCTTTATTCCACTTTTGATGGTATCCAAGAGTGGTGCACATAATTCACTAAATTATCTTATAAAATTTCTATAACTCTAAGTTGGACCATGAAAAATCCTTACCTCAATGGCATTTTTTGGAGTTGGTCAATTTACAATTGCTTCTACCTTATTAGGGTCCATTCTTAAGTTACCTTGTGAGATAAAAAAAAAACCCAAGTATATCATCTCCTGTTTCATGAATTCATATTTCTCAATATTGATGATTCACTTTTTCTCATGTAATCTTTGCAAAACCAAATTCAAATTCTTAAGATGCTCTTCCTTTTTTTTAATGAAAATTAAAATGTCATCAAGATAAATCGCAACGAATTTACCTATTAAGTCATGCAATACTTCATTCACCAGCCTCATGAAGGTTGAGGGTGCATTTGTCAAACCAAATGGAATTGCAATCTATTCATACAATCATTCAGTTGTCTTGAAGGTTTTCTTTCATTCATCTCCCTCTTTAATCCTGATTGCATGATACCCATTTTTGAGGTCAATCTTTGTGAAGTACCTTGATTCACCTAGACAGTCCATAAGATTCTCTATCCTAGGTATAGGGAATCCATATATTTAGTAATATTGTTAATGGCTCTTGAGTCAGTAGAAAAATTTCATGTACCTCCTTTATTTGGAGAAAAATTAGTTGGGACTGGACAACTCTTCCTAATCAAGCCATGCTCAAGAAGTTCTTGGACTTGCTAGGCAATTTCTTCACTATGTTGTGTTTTCATCTTGTAGGCTTCTTTTTTAGGGAGTTATGCTTTAGGAATAAATTCTAATTGATGGATAATAGATCTCTTAGGTGGAAAAGTAGTTGGTTGTCCATCACTGATTATATCCTTATGTCGATCTAGGATTTCTTGGACTTCTTTTGGTATATCTTCATTTTTTTTGTTTTCTCCTCTATAGGTTTAACTACAGTGGTATATCCCAATCCTCCTCCTTGTAAAATGTTAATAATCTCCTTTTCACCTACTAATAATACATTAGGACATGTTTCTTGAATCTCTCCTTCATCTAGTAAGGACTGAATCTTAAAAGTGACACCATATTTCTTAAATGTGTAAGAATTCTTCTTACCATCATGAAGGGCTTCTCTGTCAAATTTCCATAGCCTTCCTAGGAGAAGATGAATCTATCCTTGTACTTACCAATACTAAAATCCACCCAAGCTTGCTCATTTACAACTACATGTTGACCCTTGTTTAGCCAAGTCACCTCATAAAGGTTATTGTGAGGTATTCTTTGCAAATTTAACTTAGTTACTACCTCATCAAAAACTATGTTATCAGTAGAATCTAAGTCAATGATTACCTTACATACCTTATTGATTATCTTGCACTTGATCCTAAAGAGAGTTCTCCTTTGGCTTGGTTTCTCCTTGATAGGCTTATTGATAAGAGTTCTCTTAAACATCAAGTTTTCTCCTATCTTTGAATCTAATGGTACCTGACCTTTTTTTTTGTTAGATGCCTCCCTCTTTTATCCTCCTTGAGTTGTTGACCCCTTCTCTAGACATCTATAGGTTAGTTGTACATATTTATTGCACGTGTAGCACTTCATTGTTGCAAAGTATGAAGGGTGCCTTCCTTGGCTACTTGATCTGCCTCTAAAATTGTGGTTTGATCCTCTACCTCTATTGTAACCACCTCTTTGACTAGTTTCCCCACTTTGTTCAGTGAGTCTGTCCTTGTGTTCTTGCTTTCACACTCCTACCTCCAAAAGTGACTATGTGGCCTCTTCCTCCTGAACTTGAATAATGTTTCCTCTTGAGCTTCTTTTCTATCTTCAAATCTATCTAATAACAATTTTGAAAAGTGTTTGAACTCTATAAATTTATCTGTTCTTGCATGTTCTATCTTAGGACATTTATGTATCTAGTCACTTTAATACTACCTTCCACTTGTACATGAGACCTTAAGAAAAGTCTTTGAAACTACTTTGTATATGAGGTTACATATTCATCATATTATTTAAAATTTTGTCTTCTTCTATGCAACTAAATCTTAAAGTCCTTGGGAAGGTAGTTATCCCTTATCTTGGATAGCATTCCCTTCTAACTAGCTATAGGGATTTTACCCTCCTCTCTTTTAGTTTGGAAAAACTTCCACTATGTTAATGTTGGTCCTCTCATTCTTGTATTGACAACTTTAATTTTTTGGGCTTTTGACCCATTCTCACACTCAAAATGGTTCTTTATACCTTCAATCCACTCCATGAATTTATTTGCATCTATGTTCCCATTAAATAAGGGTATACCTTCAAGGAATTTTCCACTTAAAGCCTTGATAGATTTGAGGAATTTTTTCTCATACAATATGTTAGGAACCTGTGTGTTCCTTCTGTTTATTTTGTTAGAGTAGTGTTGTTGGACGCATATGCTTTGTAAGTCGTCCCGTGAGTATATTTTATTATCTCACATGCATAGGTAGTATTACTTTTCTAGATCGTACCCAGTATATTAGAATAGGTTGAGGCCCTTGATGGGCACGGACGAATTTATTGTATTGAGCTTGCTCAAAGGAGGTTACCCCCTCGAAGTGGCCTGCGATCAGTAGATTCATTCTGAGTTCTGCTATCACTTTGTATTCTGTTATTTCGAGCATTCTCACGATATTGCTACAAGGAGGTTCTTCACATCTGGTATCAGAGCACCCTCTTGGGCTCGTTGGGTGGAAATTACATCAAATTTTTTTTTTTTTTCTGTCGTAGCCTTCAGGTTCCTCTCACTGTCAGAGCACAAACTACTCTCCCTGAAATGGATACGGAAGGATCCATTATCCTGGAGCCGGTGGCAATCATTGACCAGCGCACTCGCCAGCTTCGCTCTCACTCCATCTCTGAGGTCTTGATTCAGTGGCATGGCATGCAACCAGAGGATGCTACCTGGGAACCCCTTCTTCAGATTCAACAACAATTTCCACACCTTAAGCTTTGAGGACAAAGCTTTTTTCTAAGGGAGAGGGGATGTTAGGAACCTGTGTGTTCCTTCTGTTTATTTTGTTAGAGTAGTGTTGTTGGACGCATATGCTTTGTAAGTCGTCCCGTGAGTATATTTTATTATCCCACATGCATAGGTAGTATTACTTTTCTAGATCGTACCCAGTATATTAGAATAGGTTGAGGCCCTTGATGGGCACGGACGAATTTATTGTATTGAGCTTGCTCAAAGGAGGTTACCCCCTCGAAGTGGCCTGCGATCAGTAGATTCATTCTGAGTTCTGCTATCACTTTGTATTCTGTTATTTCGAGCATTCTCACGATATTGCTACAAGGAGGTTCTTCACACAATATTGGATCAGTTGTTGGTACCTCATCTTCTGCACATACCTCCTTGAGCTTCTCTTGCTCTACTTTCTTAGTGACTTTTCTTGTCAGTTCCTCTATGTTGAGGGTGACTTCTTCAAGATTTGCCTCTAATGTATCAAGATTATCCTTCAAGTATTTATTCTCATCTTCCCGATCTTAAACCTTCTTGGCTAATTCTTCATTAGTAAACATCATGGATTCTCCTATGGATTTTAGGTCTAACATATACTTTTAACTTCTTGTCCAAACCTTAATTTTATTTAATACCAATTTGATAGGAAAAGCCTTGGTTTTATCTTAATCTCTCACAAATATTATAGCCATCTTAGGGTTCCCAACAAGTCTTATAAGCCCTCAAATGGATTTTCTAGGCTTGGTTCAAGTATACCAAGTATTCATCTATACAAGGCTTCCTATCTTTGTTTGCTCTTACTCATAAATACCCTTGCTACCTCAAGATTCAAGGTGATATGCCTCCTTAATTTGTTAAAATTTCTTTTAGGAGTGTGGAGGATTTCATCTTGATTTCAAATTTTCTTGGATAGGGTCTTAGACCCTTCTATGATCAATTCTTTCCTACTAATCTCCTAGTTTTGCTTATAACTCCTAGTAGCCTTACTAGGTCATAATTAAGCCTCCTATCTTAGCTTTTAGGCCTTTGATCCAAAAATATCATAAGGACTTATCAAACTAACTCCCAATCCAAACACCCTTTTGGATTCCATGCAATATTTTTGAAGTCTCTTTTTTTGACATCCTCTGTACAGTACCAAACCCAAAAATGAGGGTTTGCAAGGGTTTAGGTGGTTAAGGACACGATCTCCAAACTTTGGATTCAAAACCTAAAAAATTAGATTGGCACCAAATTAATATTGAAATGAAAACTTCTCTAGACATCCCTCTTTCATGTCCAATAGGAAGTTTTCACTTTGGTCTCCACGCCTGCAAGTCTCCATTAACTATTTACCTCTGCTACCTAGTTGGGTTATACAACAATTCACATGGGCTTGTAGTTAAAAATAGAAAATTGACACATTTGAATCCAAATATTTGAGGAACTATAATAAAAGGTGTCTAATTCCATTTCCTAAATATTTGTACAATTTCAACAATGAAAAATGGATTTAGACCTCATTTGCTTCCTACTGTTTAGTTATAGCCAGGAATTGGCAATGAGCAAACTTGTTTAACCTCCCCTAGCAAAACTTAACACAAGAACTTGAAATAATGTAAAAATTTGAAAGAAAATGGGATCTAACTAAAACACACAAAAAACATAAAAACTCAACCCATATTTATATAGATACTCTAACTGGAAAGTTGTTTGTAGTTGGAAGTATGAAGATTTGTTCATTAACTTTGTAAAAACCCACCATCCAACCATAAAATGGCCTTGGAAAAGGCTTAAATATGTTTTTAAACCTGTTTCAACCAAATTTTTTCTGGGCATAACTGATTTGGTATGTTTTCCACAACTATGCAATTTTGCACAAAACGTTCCTCAAAATGCAAAGTTGTCAACATGACAACTTTTGCAATATTTAACAACTTTATTACACTATATGGCTTCCTTCCCTTTAATTGGTTGAAAATGATGTCCAATGTAATTTTAAGGCTAATTAGACTCAAATTGAACTATTCTAGATCTTTGACCATTATTTTAATTTTTTGGCCAAACTTGGCCAACTTGGCCACTTCCTACCCATACATGACAATTTTTGGGCTATGCTTTATACATGCCTCAAATTTTAACATGACCTTAAACTCACCTATATAAAATAAAAGCACACACTTGGGCTTCTCATCTATCCCTTATTACATAGCCTGAATCATACATGAGTCTACACACCAAAAATTGTACTAGGACTTGAGGTTGTCCTAGGGTGCTCCTACACCAATTGTTCATATCTCAAGGTTGCTCATGAATTAACATCGTGATACCCTATAAGTCTAGATAACCATTGGTAAAACCTCAATGAAACCATCTAATATATCATAATCTCATACATCATTCATAATGCATAACCAATCTATTGATCAAACAACATAAATCAAATCACACCAAGGGTGTAGGCCACTCATGGGTCCCGACATGATCACTTAGAAAGAAAGAACATCAAGATCACATCCATTAGAAAAAATATAGAAATAAAAAAGGAGAGGCACTACATGTTGAATTCCTTAAAGGAAATAATGCTTTCCTTAAGAACTACTCCCTTTTAATGGGTCTCGTCCATTGTGTGATCCATAGTAAGATAATTTCTTACTAGGCTAGTGATCAAAATTCTTTGTTCTTTATTTTATCCTCTCTTCAAAGTAATGTCTCTCCTATCTCTATTTTATATTTGATGAAGACTTTAATAACTTGTGATTTTTATGTTTTTTTGTCTCTTTGACCTTGATAAAATTATTCCTATGTAGTGATATACTACTATAAGTGCAATTTTGTTTCGTACTCCTACTAAAGTAAGGGATGAATGTATAGCCCACCCATAATTAGATTCTTAAGGACTTACTAGGCATCATTTAGGTGATTTTGAGGTCTTAATATTTGTTATGATTGATCTTAGTACCCTAGATTTCCTTCTCATGCACCTATTCTCTCTCATCGATCTCTTCATGAAATTTGAGCCCATTTTGCATGGGACATGTTCCAATGATAACCTAGCATTAGGGTTTTGGGCCCAAACTTTTCTTAGAGCTCAACATCGGAGTCCTTTTTCTAAGGTTTTCAATTGAGATCAGCCTAAAACAAATATGAATACCAAAATAAGATGGTAAACTATAAATTCATCCTCTCCCTAATTAGGTAAGATTCAAGAATCAATTGATGAATAAATCAAATCAAAGCTATCTATCAAGTACAAAGTGTAAGCAATTAAGAGCAACTAAGGACTTAGATTTAGGATTTGATGACAAGCATCCAATTGAAGATCTCCAAGTCTTCATTTATTCAAGATATATCACATAAAAGGAAACATAACTCATCTTTGTACGATGGTAAAATAGATGATTTCTCAATCAAGAAAAAAAGGTCCCCCTTCTCTCTCTCTCTCTCTCCCCCTCCCTCCTTTACATGTAATAAGATTATCACCAGATTAGGTTTCTTGCATAATGTTTATTTATGCTAATATTTTAAATGTTGATTCTCCCTTAAGTATTTTAATATATTCCCCTAAAAATAAAAGGAAACTAAAAAGTGTAACTAGACAATGAATAAATGGTGTCATGTGTACCACTAGCTTAAGTAACTCACTAGAGAATGACATAGTCTACAATTGCTGCCTCAAACATTCCCATATACCAACCCTATTTTTAGATGGTGTTCCATTATATGTACATGTATTACAAGGAAAATAATTGGAACCATGGAAGATGATGCCATGTAATGTTAAAAAATCTAAAAGATAAAACAAAATGAATCAAAATATCAATAAATTAGTGAAAATGTTCAAAATTAGCCTAAAAAATATCTAGTTCATCTTCATTCCCAGCCATCAAAAATGTCATTGAGGTCTCTTAAGATACTTAGAGAGTATCCCAATCAACCCAATTTCAAGTGGGATGTGACTTTGTTGACCTACTTCGGGAAAATAGGCAACCTCTAGAAAATAAATCTTTGAGTATCTAGGAAGGATTAAATTTGCTAGCCTAAGGGAAATATAGAGATTCACTATACAAAGGGCCTAAGGTCTATAGGAGTTGTGTGTTCCAATTAGAAGCCCTAATGGACTAAGATATTGTTAAAAATGAGATTAAAAAGTAAATAAAAAGCAACATCAAAAAAGAAACATTAAATTTGTCTTTGTAAAGAAGTCTTATCATTTCTCCACCTTGAAATCTATAAAAGAATAAAAGGAGCCATAATATAAATCCTTTCACTATTAGCTTTCAAATGTCTAATAGTTCATAGATATTTCTTGTCATTTCCATTTTTAAATTTTCCTTTCTATTCTCTCCTTGTTGTAATGAGTAAAAATTTCCTTTACTCACCTTGATTTTTTCTTTTGTAAGGTAGGTCTTATTTTTTTTTTATCACATTTTTCCTTTATTGGTCTTGTAGGTCATTGAGGTAGTATAGACAACATAGGTAAACATCAATTCACACATTAATGGTACAAACAAGTTATTGTAGTCTCACAATGCATGTCCCATTTTGTGACTCAAAATGGGGACCCTCTAGTTTTAAAACTCTCTGAGGCACCTAGTCCAAAGCCTCGATCATTTTTTATCCTCCCCTAGGTCTAGGTCAAACCCCAGTCTCTGAGCAAGAAGTGTCAGGTAGTCGAAGAGAGGCAAAAATAAAGACATGTGCACCCTTGGAGGTTCAAACCCTTGGAGGTGCAAAGCCTCTAACCCTCCTTTCTCTCTCTTGACCATTTGATCTCTTCTTCATCCTCGAGACCACACCTATGCACCCTCACCAACTCTACTAGTGTGCAACTCCCCATACCTACTAAAGGTAAGAAAAAAACCTCTTGGAGGTGCACACCTATGAAAGTAAAAAACACAAAACTTAAAAAACAAATCCCCCCTAGCACAATGTGTTGATGCACATGTGCATAACTATGAACATACAACTATGAACATACACAACTTGTGCACCTTGCCCAGGTGCACTAGTGCACTAGTGCACAATTGCACACATTGATATTCACAAGGAAAAATATAGAACACTAGCGCACCTATGTAGGTATGCTAGGTGTACTAGTGCACAAAAATAGCTTTGTGGAAGGTTTTTTCTAGTTTGATTGGTTTTTCATCAGTCTATGTCCTAAAGTCTCATTTTTGGCTTCTAACATCCATAGACTAATGTTTTCTTCTTTTGTGCAAATAATATGGCATTTTTATCATCATCTATGGAAAATAAAATGACACCTAAAATTGTTGAATTCAAAAACCAAGGAGCTCCCAAGAAATCTAGATTCC
The DNA here is from genome assembly GCA_028749045.1 of Cupressus sempervirens. Lineage (NCBI taxonomy): Eukaryota > Viridiplantae > Streptophyta > Pinopsida > Cupressales > Cupressaceae > Cupressus > Cupressus sempervirens. The sequence goes on from CM053784.1 coordinate 652,370,876, forward strand.
AAGATGGACAAGCAGAGATCCAAGATATTGAACTTGGCCACATCAATTGGAACACTTTCTTGACCATCTGCAACAAACTAAAGGAGTGGTCATCAATGATATCAAATTTTATTAGGAGTAGTTTGGTGAATGTTGCATCACACCCTACATCACTCTAATCCTCCAAACTGATCATCACATTGGAAAAACACTATGTGATAGAGGAGAAGGTCATCAAGAATGTCAAAGGGGAGATAGTCCTCAACCTCCAACTATGCAACGTAGAGAAAGTGTTCCACCTTTTGAGGGCAGACCAATACCTCCAAATATCTTACAATGGAGAGGATAAGTGGTACAAAGAAAATGAGAAAGAGGTAAAGGAATTCACGTAAGCCCCATTCTTGATTGACAAGACACCTTTAGGCTAAAGAGTAGGAAAGGTAGACATCACCTGAGAATATATGAAAGATGACATTAGATACTTGATTGTTCTTCTCAGTAGAGCAATGGGCCTCCCCACAATGGGTCACTTACAAACATGAATGGTTCACTTTATTGATACCATCATGATTGAAAAGATGCCTATTGATTGGGCCACCATCCTAAGTGACAACTTGGATGAACAGTTACTCTCGATCAAGATAGACCCTTGTTTCTATATGACATTATACATGGTGTACTTGCTAGCAGCCAGAACCATTGACTACACATGGCTATACAGAAAGGGAATCATGTAAGATGTAAATGCTTGGCCCTATGTGGTATACCCATAAATTTTAAAGAAGAATCTCCCACTATAGAGTGTGGAATACATGGTATTCCATGATGGAATCATTTTTGTCATCATCAGGTTTATAGAGGAATATTATGCTAAATGAATGTCATTAGAGGCAACAAAAAGGATAACTATAGTAGGAACCTACTAAATTCAATTAAAGACATTCACATATATGTGGCCACGCAATTTGATGAAACATGAAACATCTTTCGGTTATTATCAAAGTTACCATCGACGTTGACATCAATGGAGTTGAGGAAGCATTGCTCCTAATTTCATTAGTTTCCTACTAGATCCTTTTGATAATTTAATTCGTAGATATGTTGTTACTTTAGCTTTTGTCTATTAGGATTTTTTGTTTCAAAAATTTTCTTTAATTTTTTATTACTCTATCTTTTTTATTTTCTTTTCAAAAACTTGGTTAAAATAGGAATTCATATAGTTGCATTAATAAAATGCATTCCTCACAAAACATAAAATACAAAAAAAAAAATCTCTTTCTCTTTACATTTCAGCTACATGTTATCTAGATTAGTTAGAATCAATAAAGGCCTCCTCATGAATATACACATTTATACCTAGAAGGTTAAACACCCACCCAAAACCTTGGAGTTGGTCATTGATCAACTTTTCAAGAGAGGGATTCAAAAGGATATTTTTTGTTCAACATTGTGCAAAATGATAGCTCAACAGAAGTGGCACTAAAAGGAGGGCTTGAAACCATTTAGACATAAACCTAAGTTGTTTGAAACTTTTGTTATTTTTAGATATTTAGGAAATTTTCCAAGTTGGTCACTATCAAAAGGTGCATAGGTGCACTTTTTGAAGAGGTGTGCTAATAGGTGCACTTTTCCAAAATCAACACAAACTGGAAGATCCTCATACACCATCTCCATTTAAATTAAATTTAAGGTCTTCACCCAATGGACATGAGTTCCTAGAACTCGGTCATTTTCAAAAGCCTCTCAATGATAAGGGGATACCAAGAATTCTTCCACTTCCATTCCAAATCTCATCATCTTCTTTAGTTCCACCTCTGAACTTACCTCCTTCTATCATTCCACCTAATCCTCCACCAATGACCTTCTTTTCAATCAAAGTAGATCCACCAATCAATTTGCAAGGTGCACTCAATGACCTTCCTAAGAACTATGAGAAATTCTACCCAAGGTTCATTTGTGGAGAACCACGAACAACTGAGGATCATATCAATCTCTTCAAAGAAATATGCAATCAAAAACATATTCAGCAAGAGAATGTGGTGCTTCCTTTATTCCCATGCACATTGGGAGAGGTTTCCTTTAACTAGTGCAGGAATTTTCCACAAGGATGTATCTAGAACTGTATGTCCTTTAAAAAATTATTCTAGATCAATTTAAAACATTCATCAACCCGACTGTGATACACCATCAGTTTATATCAATCAAGAGGGATCTAGTGAAGAGAATTTAACATTTAAATCATCGCTTTTATATGGCATACCACAAGTTAGAAACTCCCTACACCATACCAGTTGATGTTGCAATCCATATTTATCTTGATGTCATGGACCACCTCACTGCTATCTTCCTAAGAAGATTGTCTGCTATAGATATTGATACATTGGATAAAGTCTTCAAAGAAGCAATTACCTTTACTAAATAGACTAATCCTAATGGGAGTGGGTTGATGGTTCCAACTCATGCTAGTACGAAAGTACCAACATATCCTCCTAGAGCACAAGTGATGCCTAGTCAATTCATTCCATTGACCCCAATCTGACTGCAATAGGCACTTATTATGCCAACTCAAATCATAACCTACCCAAAATATGAAACTCCAAAAGCTAATTTCTTTGAGAAAATGGAAGCACCATCCACTGAGATAGAAAATAATGTCACAAATGAGTTAGGTCAAATGAAGAAAACCATGTCTTAGATTACCAATGAGCTAACCCGTTTGAGGTTGTCATGAGGGCATAATAATAACTTTCAAAGAATGAATGAAGGCCCTTACAACAGTAACTATGGACAAAATTACAACAAGAATTTCATTGAAAATAACAATATATGGAATAATTTCAACCCTCCATATCACAACAATAGTTTCTAAAGATAGAATTGATAATTTAATACTCATCCAAACAATGGAACTATTCTTGCAGACAAAAATAATAATTCTCAATTTGTGGACATTAATCAACTTGACATTAGTCACAACATACCCAATGATGGTGACTAATATTTCAATGGAAATCAAGAAGTGAACCAGAATTCACAAGGCACTGACAATGGCCCCCTATGCAGTTCAATGCTATGCTATTAGAATCTTATGATTCTCTACAATATTTAGGAATGGAAGAACAAGTCAACAAAGAATTCATCTTTATATTCAATCAATAATCAAATCCTGAACCAGTGGAGATGTTCATTTTTTTGAAATAGCAATCAAAATACTTACAACATGCAGAATTGAAGGGAACACATGACTGATGGAATTCCTCCTGCACTATAACCAACCCCTTCGAATCCAAGAGAGAATAAAAATTCAACACCTACTAGGGCACCCTATGTTGGACCAAAAAATTAGAACCAAGGAAACGAACTTATGATACTAAAAAAAAATTCTTGGTCAATTGAAAAGTAAAATGTAGTTGAAGATTTAAAAAGGACAAAGGCCAATATTTCTATGTTTCATATGCTACAAAGTTACCCTAATCAAAGGGAATAAATGCTAATGACTCTTGATCATACAAAGGAAAACCTAACATAGGCCCTCAGAAGATAGTATTAGAACAAATTAGCAATCCTAAGGCTATGCCTACCATGTATAAAGACAAGGCCGAAGTACTTCCTTTCTTGCTCAGTCTTAGAATCTTTGGAAGAAACCTTCACAATTGTCTCATAGATTCTAGAGTTTCTTGCAATGTTATGCCACTTTCAATGGCTCAAAGGTTAGAAGTCACTCCTCAACCTATGAATCAAATAGTGATTCAACTTGATAAAATAGAAGTAAAGGTTATTAGGAGTATTCAAAGATGTTTGAATACAATTAACTATAGACCCCTAAATCCAAGATATTATAAACATACATGTAGTGAAAATCCTAGAAACATATGGCTTTATACTAAGTAGAGAATGGACCCGATGTCTATGAGGATGGTTCTCAACTGATTTTTCTCAATTATGGTTGCCTTGGAAAGGGTTGAATAATTAGAACAAGATAGATGCTAAGCCAAAAATGAAGACAATGATCACATAATAAAATGCACCAAATGAAGTAGTATTTCTTCAATCAAGCTGAGGTTCTTACAAGGTAATGACTCTTTATATAACTTCAATTAAAAAACAAAACAAACTAAATGAAGAATCATTGAACCCTACCCCAAGAGAAGAGATTGTGACTCAATTCATAGATAGCATAGTTGCAAATTTGCAATGCTTAGGAGAAGAAGTAGACCCAAACATTTTTCTCCTTCTAGGATTTTGGATATTGCACAAAGGAAGTCATTCAAAATTTGAGTGCTCACATTTCCAAGAAGAAATTGCTCAAAATATTGACTTAGATAATGCACTTAAGAAATGGTCAAATTCCAAGTGAAGTACTAGAAGAAAATTCAAGTCCCACGTGCATATCTAAAGTCATGAAAAATGATGAAGAGGGAAAATAAAATCTAAATGCGTCATATAGTGACACCTTTTCAAATAGTGGAGCTTTGTCTTCCCCTCCACTAGGGATGATTAAATTTTTAAGGAGAAGACACTTTGTGAAAGGTCAAGGATGGACTTTGGTAGTCATTTGACCTAAACCAAAAATTGATAAAATCATAGAGTTGATTGGGGAGATTCAAGATGAACAACAAAAATAGACAATCCCCATATCAAACATAAATAATAATAACTCACTGAGTCCACTATGTGAAAGATTGCAATGCATCCTAAAGAAATAATCCTTCAAAGTTTAAGTGAAAGAAAAGCTTCAAATGAATAAACACAAGTCAAGAAATTTGAAAGAACGATTGATATGGACACTTAGGTTTGATGGCCTAAATGAAAATTATGTTAGTCTTAGAATGCTATTAACATTTGAGTGTCAACACACTTAACCAATTCTCAAGATAATGTCAAGTATAATACAGAAGCCGAGCTATAGTGTATGTCAAGCCAGAGAATTTAATAGGTGTTATGTGAACTTCAGGTGCCGATCAATCTTTAGGTGCCAAGTAAACTTCAAATGCTGAGAAAATTATAGGTATTGAGTCACTATAGATGCCAAGTGAAACAAAATTCTTATAGGAGTTGAGTGAGCCAATTTTTCTATATGTGCTAAGCATCAGCAAATAGTAAGTGTCAAGTAACATAGAAATCAACATATGAGTTTGCACCTTCACAAATTGAAATGTAAACCATTTTTGGAGCCGACATGGAATGAATCTCGAAGGATCTCAAAGATAAGAATGAATCTTTCACATTACCAATGAAATCAACATGCAACTAATAAGAAAAATGGAGAAGGCATGGAACCAATAGAAAAAGTTCAAGTAATGAGTGGGAAATGAAGATTTAATATTGATCATAGATTCATACCTAACCCTAGGTTCTTGAAATCTTTAAAAGGAGGATGAAGCCCTATTATGCAAGAGAGAGGATGCGTAGAAGAAGTGTATGGGTCAAATATAGTAAAGTGAAGAAGGGTAAATGACTTAGTAGAGAACAGAGTAGCATTGTAGAATCCAGTTATTGAAGAATAGAGTATCAAAACCACATAGAGTGACATATCAGATCAAGCAAGGATCAGATTAGTAAGAGCCAAGCAAGGATCTGGAATCAACAATTGAAGGTTGCAAAGCTAACAGGTCAAAGTATTTCTAATACTCTCTAGCAATTGTATTAGATAGGGAAATCTTATGGACTTAGTTTGGCCTAGTAGCCATTTGTAAATCCTTTAACAGGGTGGCATTCCAAGTGGAAGCACAAAAGTCCTTTAACCAAGCCTACTTTTAGCAAGGTAGTGAAATCCTTTAACCAGGTCACTTTTAACAGAGTGTAAAGTATTTAAAAAGATAGGCCTTTCATAGAGTAAACAATTGGAAGTGGTCGAACATTGTAACTTTGAACAGTTACACATTGTTGCAGTGATATTTTGTGGGTGTCATCCCCACCCCAGTTTTACCTTCTCATTTTGGAGGGTTTCTGGCTTACCAAATTTGTGTGTTGTCTATTTTCATGCATATATTTACTTTTATGTTTATCTGGTAAATTAAACACATGTGAATGGTTTTAGATAAAGGAATTTAAAAGGGTTAAAGTTAGTTCCTTCTGATTCACACCCCCCCGCAGAAGTAAATCTTCCCACTTGTTAATTCCAACAATTGGTAACAGAGCTAAGTTCTCACAAGAAGGAGCCTTACAGCTTGGAGAATAATATGGAAATGGAAGTCTACAAGCTTGGGAAGATCATAGAGAATGAGGCAATTGACATTCAACTTGCTTTATATGCTTTGGAAGAAGCTAGAGGAGAATTGAGGAAATCCTTAAAAAGAAGAAAAGAGATTGCCATAGTTGAGAATGACACACAGTACAAGGAGATTGACACCTCAAATCTATTTTAAATGGAGATTTCAAAGAGTTTGATGCAACAATAGAAGACTTGATGGAGAAGAATAGAACTCAAGTAGAAGAAATCAAAATACTCAAGCTTGAACAAGAATCACAAGCCATGATGCTTTGTGAGGTAACCAAACACGAGATAAGAGCCACTGAAGAAAAGGTTATGCTAGAAGAAGACAAGAGAAACCTAGCCAATAGATTAGAAGAAAAGTCAATTGAGCTTGCAAGAATCTCAAACATATAGCTGGACACTCTAAGTCAGATGATGAATGCACATCATGAACTAAATGTCAAGGACATTGAGATCTCTACACTAAAGATGCAAAATGAACAATTGCAAAATGACCTGAAAAGAGAAAACGAGATTGCAAAAAGCTTCAACAAACCCAATGAGGCCATTAGGTACTTTGAGCAGCTACTGAAGTCACCAAGGGCTAGTAATGATACTTCAGGATTAGATTACATCAGCATTGAACAAGGGGAGTCCTCCAAGACTGCAGAAGAAAGGAGTAACAGAGGTAAGAACACTAAACCTACTTGTCATTTCTATGGTAAAAGGGACATACTTCTAATGTATGCAGGAGTGAGAATACCCATTAATATGGAAAGCCTAAGAATGTAAGTTATTTTCATAAGTGTGAAAAGAAAGGACATCAAGCACATAACTGTTAGACTAGGACTATCAGTACACCAAAATTTGAAGGTCACTACTACAATTGCAAGAAGTATGGACATAGAGAATTTGAGTGCAGATCAAAGCCTATGTGGACATCAAATCAGGCAACAAGGGAATGTAACCATGGTCATAACTACAATTGGGACTACAACACCAGGTATAGCTATCACTACTATCAAGAATATGGACACACTCCTAAAAACTACATAAGGATACATTTTAGAGGAAATTACAACATATGGTTGAGCCAAACCACATGTTTCAATTTCTTGAAGACTGGTCATAAAAGAAAGAATTTCCCAACAAAGTCAAAGGCACCCAACTCAAAGAATGATAAAGGTAAAGAGAAGGTAGATGTTGAACACATAAAAGGAGAAATGAACAAGACATGGAAGAAAAAAGATGGGAGTAGCACATCAAATGAAGGGATCACTTCACCTAACAAGTCAAGTGGTCACACTTAATCAAACTAAGAAAAAGGAAGCATAAGGGACTGATTTACAAAGTTTCATCATGCATCAGTTCCTAGAAAATAAAATATTGAAAAAGAATATATCAGCATAAACAAAGATGCAAAATTAAAAAAATTTAAGAGGTTACAAGTGTTGGCAAGTTCCTCTCAGATGTCGAGTAAATATTTAGTACAAGCCAAGTTGGTAGAGGAAGCTGAGTGAGTAACACTCTTGTGGAAGCTTAGTAATGAAAAGGCAATAGAAGCCGAGTAATGTAGAATCCTTTAGAAGCCAAGTGGATAGGTGTAAACATATTGAGCATTAAATGTGATGGAAATAAGTTATATTATCATATTTTTCATTCATTTTTCTTCATCGAGAATGAAGAGCAAAGATGAGAAAGAGCACAGAGTGAATCCAAAGTAAAGAAACCTACATGTAAGAAGATCTCAATAGCACTCTAGCATGATTCCATCGATTTTAAGGTATTTACAACTATGCTGAGCTACATAGTTTCATGTTTTCTTTGTGTTGAAAACCTAGTTTGGTAAAATGGCATCTAGCTCAAGAAAAACTCAGGAAAAGGAAACATTTGAAGTTCAATTAGTATCCAAGGAGATTAGGCAACTTGATTTTTGTCCAATCCCAGAGGTTGCATACAAAAATGACCCAGCCGGAGCCCTTTCCATCATACCCCCAAAGGTTGTAATGGTTCAAGATGTAAGGAAATTTTATAGCTACAAGATAGGAGCCATAGGTGATATGGAAATGAGGGAGGCATATGAGAAATTGTATGACAATAGAGTGTTGAAGGAAGAATACAAAATTTTTGAGAGGAAGGGTTTAATGTGTACCCTAGAATTTTCGACCATGTTCAAAATAGAATGGATTAGGCTAGTGTTGAGTTGAGTGCATGATGGTAGTTTATGGTTGGAAGATGGCCCCATAAAGATCACAAAGAGGATTATACATAGAGTGACAAGGTACCCAACTCTAAGGAGGAAATTGAGAAGAACACAGGTGCAAAATGGAATAAAAGAGGGATGAAAATTGACACCATCTAAGACCCTCTAGTTGACTTTGTAGTAAGGGTCATTGTACACAAAATTTACTAGTCTAACAGACTCAACACTGTGCCTTGTATTGTAGTGGATATAGGATATAAACTAGTGAAGAAGGATCATACATATGATCTTGCAGAGCTGTAATTACAACAGATCAATGAAAATTTGTTAGCAATCAGAAGAACAAAAGGAGCACAATGCAATTTGGTGCAATTTTGATATGTATTTTCTTTAATATAAAGAATGAATTCCCTTCTTTTGGTAAAGCAACATGGAAGAATGATAGGTCAATCATAGCTCAAGTAAATGAATACATAGAGTAGATGGGAGCCAATTTTGAGACCTTGATGACTAGTTATTTTGAGGATTCTAAGAAATCAATGAAATAGAGGCTAGAATTCTAGTTTCTTTGGTAGAGAAACATGTAAATGAAGTTTTTTTTTTTCTTGTAGATATTGAGTACACATACATACAAGTGGCCATGCCAAGATTAAGATGGTTGAGACCTCTTGGATATGAGATAAATATAGATGAAGCATCTGCAACAATAACTGCCTTATTAGAAGAGAAAAATTGAAAAGGATGGACCACATTTTGGAACATATAACATGGTGAGATCCAAAGCAGACATGGAGTTGAAGACTGCCTCCACTTTGAAGAAGAAAGACAAGCTTGTCAAAAAGCTTAAAGCAAAATTTGGGGAAGGCACTACAGAGGAAGCTGAAGTAGAAGGTGAAGATGTTGAGGGTGATGAAGAAGAGCAAGATCAAGGACCACTTTCCCTAACCCAAGGTATGGGAGAAGATGTAGATGAAGAAGAAGGTGTTGAGCAAGAAGCACCATAGGCCGAGTAGAAGAAAAGAAAAGCTCAAAAGCATCCAGTTGCCCAACCCATAGGTAAGAAGAAGAAACCTACAAAGCCAAGCCCAGCCAAGCCAACTACAAGGGCTAACACCAAGGCTACAACACAAGGAGCAAAGGAGTAGGAAAAACAAAAGGCAATAGAACAAGCAAGACTTGTTGAGCAGAAAAAGAGGAGGAAGTATGTTGCAGCTCCAGAATTAGATGAGGAAAGAATAGAGTCTAATGAAGATCAATTTAGAATGGTAAAACTTCCTACCACATCTAAATTAAAAAATATTTGCAATAATATAAGAGATAATGTAGAATTATCTGGTCTAAAGACCATAGATTTCAATAATTTGTCAAAAGAACAACAAAACATAGTAGAAGAATCCATCTACACTATGATGGCTAAGTTCAAGACAACCCCACTTGAACTAGACACTTCAATGCCTAAGGAGCTAAGCTCATTAGTAGAAAATAAGTGGCATTACTACCTCAAAATGGAAAAAGAAATAAGAGAGTCTACATTGGCTCATGTAATGCTAGACCTTACTAAAGGTCAAATAAAAAAGGCTAGTAAAAAGCATGGGAGCAAATTCACACCCAAATATATAGCCTTCAATATTTTGCAAAATCAAATTGAAAATGTTGTCCAAAAATTCACACAAATGTGGAAATTAATATATGGTTTGAAAACTATAAAGGAAGGACAGGAAGACTCATTTGAGGGTAGGAATGATGAAGAAGAAGAGAATGAGAAAGAGGAAGAAGGAGAGCAAGAAAAAGATGAAGGAGAGAAAGAGATAGAAAAAGAGGCAGTGGAGACAACACATGGTGAAGAGGCAACAACTAAAGAGCAATAGACTAAACAGAGTGTCGAAGACACCCAACTGCCACCACCAAGCCCTCCACACACAACACCTACAGCGACAATAACTATATAGGATGTTCTTGACACTTTAGCTTAGAACATCAATCCTTTGACTATAGAGGATCTCAAGAAGATCCTTCACAAATCAACATTATAGGCACAACTTTGTACAAATCTAGTTTTGGTGAGTGTTGATGAGTTAAAAAAAGTTGTAGCAGAAATAAGAATGGATAAAGAAAGCACACAAGAACAATCCTCACAACCTCCCACAACTACAGCAGATCAACCCAAAGAGCAAGAAGTACAAGAAAAAATTGCTAAGCTTGATTCTACAATAAATGTAACAACTAGTATCGAGAAGCAAACAAAGGAACAAATAGGACAAGATGTTCCTGCAGCACAAACCCAAGGTGCACCTCCTCAAATTTTCATCATTGATCAAAGCAGTAGACAAGAGGAGAAAGAAGTAGAGAAAACCCCTAAGTAACAAGGGGCAATACAAACATTGGTAAACTTGCCTAGCTCAGGGACCCCCAATAAGAAGCCAAGCACTGATGTAGTACCATTGCAAATTTCAGCACCAGGCTTGAGCACTACCAAGGTTGCATGGGTACTTCACTATGGAGACCCTGCATTTGATGAAGAAATAGTCATACTAAGCTATGACTCAAGAACCATGAACTTGTAGTAGATAAATGAAGTGCAAGAGGCACTCGAAAGGAGGAAGAGGCAAGAGAGACTTAGAAATGAGTATAGGGAAAACCAAGCATTGGTAGAAATCAAAGAAATATTTCTTGATGCATTTAGCTTGCAAGTACCTAATGAAACTTAGCCCATAATGGAGAAACTATCCAATATCGTGGATTAGGTATATAATGAGCACCTAGAAACTAATGTCAAATTATTGGAATGGTCAGAAAAGAAATTTCAGATGAAAGTAAATGAGAAGATATCAAGTGAAATAACATTTTCATAGGTTGAATTGGCAAAGAAGATTGAAAAAGTGAAAAAGGTACTTGAGAATGTATTCTCATTGTACACCAAATTGTGTGATTCCTCATATTTCACACAAGAAACTAGCCAAAGAATAATGAGCTTGGAATGAAATCTAAAGATTTCCAACACTTAATTACTAAAAGATCCAGCTTAGATTGAGAAGCATTTTGCAACAATGCTTCACACACAAAAAGAGTTAGTTGTGTTGACATTAGAGGAGGCCAATATTAAGGCCAAATTGATGCATATTCAATCCTCCATAACTCCACATTTGGAAGTACTCCATAAGGAGTGAGCCTATGCAAAAAATGTACTAAAGAAAAATCCTAGTCTTTCTACTTTAGAAGGCCTTGTTCATCTTGTAGTAGAAACAACCATCCAACACAAGTCATTGGAGATAACTTTAGACAATTGGGATGCTTCTCTCAAGATGATTATGGAGGTAAATAAAACATTTTTGGTAAAGTATTATATTCATCCTTAGGACCTTTGACATAAGTGTCAAAAAAGGGGGAGTATAATTCATTGAATGGGGAGATGTGAATAAGAATGGTTACATAATAAATTCTTTGATGGAAGCAATAAAGAATATCAAAATGGGAGATATTCATATTCACATTTTTGAGGAAGTAATAAAGCCAAAAGGATGCAAAACTACAAGAAGATGTGACAAGGAATAGATATAGTGTACAAGAAGCAAAAATAGGGTACACAGATACAGACAAAGGTAAATAAGGAAAAGAGTATAAGATATATCAGCACAAGAATTTTGGTTACAGGAATGGAAATGGCACATCAGCTCAGGAGGAGTTACAAAATTTTGAGTTAAGTGTTTTTTCCACTCATGTCAAAGGGGGAGATTGTTAGTCTCAGAATGGTTTTGACATTTGAGTGTCAACACATTTAACTAATTCTCAAGACAATGCCGAGTATAATACAAAAGTTGAGCTATAGTGTATGCCAAGCCAGAGAATTCAATAGGTGTTAAGTGAACTTCAGGTGCTGAGTGCTCTTTAGGTGTCGAGTAAAGTTCACGTGCCAAGCAAAGTATAGGTGCCGAGTCACTATAGATGCCGAGTGAAATAGAATTTCTATATGAGCTGAGTGAGCTAGTCTTTCTATATGTATCAAGCATCAACAAATAGTAAGTGTCAAGTAACATAGAAATTAGCATATGAGTTTGTGCCTTCATAAATTCAAATGTAAACCATTTTTGGAGTTGACATGGAATTAATCTCAAAGGATCTCAAAGATAAGAATGAATCTTTCACATTACCAATGCAATCAACATGCAATCAATAAGAAAAATGGAGAAGGCATGCAACCAATAGAAAAAGTGAAAGTAATGAGTGGGAAATGAAGATTTAATATTGATCATAGATTCATACCCAACCCTAAGTTCTCAAAATCTTTAAAAGGAGGACAAAGCCCTATTATACAAGAGAGAGGATGCGTAGAAGAAGTGTATGGGTGAAATATAGAAAAGTGAAGAAGGGTAAATGACTTAGTAGAGAACAAAGCAACATTGTAGAATCCAATTATTGAAGAATAGAGTATTAGAACCACACAAAGTGACATATCAGATCAAGCAAGGATCAAATTAGCAAGAGCAAAACAAGGATCAGGAATCAACAATTGAAGATTGCAAAGCTAATAGGTCAAAGGCTTTCTAATACTCTCTAGAAATTGTATTAGATATGGAAATCCTATTGACTGAGGTTGGCCTATCAGCCATTTTTAAATCCTTTAATAGGGTGGCATTCCAAGTGGATGCACGAAAGTCCTTTAACTAGGCCTACTTTTAGCAGGGTAGTGAAATCCTTTTACCAAGTCACTTTTAATAGAGTGTAAACTCTTTAATAGGATAGGCCTTTTATAGGGCAAACCATTGGAAGTGGTCAAACATTGTAACCTTGAACAGTTACACATTGCTACAGTGATATTTTGTGGGTGTCATCCCCACCCCAGTTTTACCTTCTCATTTTGGAGGGTTTATGGGTTACCAAATCTGTGTGTTGTCTATTTTCATGCATGTCTTTACTTTTATGTTTATCTAGTAAATTAAATACATGTGAATGGTTTTACATAAAGGAATTTAAAAGGGTTAAAGTTAGTTACTTCTGATTCACTCCCCCCCCCAGAAGTAAATCTTCCCACTTGTTAATTCCAACAAATTAGGAGCTAGCACAAGTATTGAACTAATTAATCCCAAAGTTAAGTCATTTTATGATGCATATCATTTAAAATTTAGATGTACTAACAATGTTGTAGAATATGAAGCCTTGATCAACTAACTTCTCTTTGTGTTAGAAAAGGACATCAAAGCTCTCATAATTGAATGAGACTCTCGATTGGTGATTAGAAAAGTTAAATCAATCTACTCTTGCAATAATATAAGAATAATTAATGGAATATTTTGAAGCCCTAAACATAAGGTCCATTCCAAGAAGGAGGAATAAGGTAGTTGATGCCCTTGCAATTTCAACCAATGCATTATAGCCCATTGAAAGAATGAAACTCAAATGGTTTTTAGTTGAACTAGTGGTTGCCCCAAATATTCCAAAAAACAATACTAACTTTAAGGTCTTTCAAGATGACCAACATATTCTTGAGTTCATCACGTGTACTGGTCTTTTCAAAGGTTAAGAGATTGATGATACTCTCAATGACAAACCTGAGGATGATGAACTAGAAGATGAAGATGAGATTATAAATTAGAAGACTAATACTATTCCTAAGAGGATGGTAGAGTTGGAACATATCTTTGATCGAGATGAATCAACATATAATAAGAGAATGTTTGAAGAAAAAGGGATTGAAGAATGTGATTCATATAATCTAGGTACGGAAGATGATCCTAAGTTGGTGAGGATTGGAAATGCATATGATCCCAAAGAATGAGGAAGTATGCTTCATTATTTACAAAGTACAAAGATGTTATTGTATGGAGTTATGAAGAAATCAAGACGTATGATCCTGACATTATTACTCATGATATCTCATTGAAGCCTGATGCTAAGCCTTTTTGTCAAAGACAGAGGTCGGTGAACCTCATTATCGAGCCATTAATAATGAAAGAAGTCCATATTTTCTCAATGCCAAGATTATCTTTCCAATAAAAAATTCTACATGGTTTGCTAATTTGGTACTAGTAAGGAAAAAGAGTGGAGAAATCTACCTTTTTGTAGAATTTCACTATTTGAACCAAGCATCCTAGAAAGATAACTACCCTTTGCCCTCACTAGATGAAGTACTACAAATTGTGAATGGGTCTAAAATGATGTCTTTTCTAGATGGATATTCAAGATATAAACAAGCGATGGTACATGAGGACGATATGTTAAAGATCACATTCACAATAGGAGAATGCCTTTTGGATTGATCAACACATGAGCTATGTTTCAAAAAAGCAATGGATAAAGAATTCAAGGGGTTGATTAATAAATTTATAGTAATCTATATGGATGTCCTAATCATCTTTTCAAAAGATCAAATTACTCATATTGCTGATTTGAGACAAGTTTTCAATCGATGTCAGAGATATGACATATCCCTTGATCCTAAGAAATGATCATTTGGGGTTACCAAAGGAAAGATTTTGGGTCACATTATCTTTGAAGTTGGGATATCTATTGATCCTGAAAGGATTAAAAAGAAAATTTGAAATTGTCACCTTCCCATAATCACAAAGAGCTTAAATATTTTTTTGGGAAGATTAATTTTGTGAGAAAGTTCATTAGTGAGTTCACTGAGATAATTCACCCCCTTAATAACTTGCTGAAGAAGGAAGTGAAAATTGAATGGGTTGCTAAAATCAAGAAATATTTTGAAGATATCAAAGTAGCTATCTCTATAGCTCTAGTACTTGTAAGTCTAGATAATGAGTTGCCTTTCAAAATCTATTCTTTTGCTTTAGAACATTCACATGCAAGGATTCTCACACAAAAGAAAGATAAAGAATATTAGAGACCTATTAGGTTCATGAATTTTCCACTAAAGAATGTTGAATTGAACTATTCCAATCTTGACAAATAATAATTTTCCCTAATAAAGGTAGTCAATAAATTTTTCCATTACATACTCAGAAGAAAGGTATATGTTATTGTACTAGATCCCGTAGTCAAATAATTAATGATACAGAATGAATTAAGTGAAAGAAGAGGAAAATGGATGGCTATATTACAAGAGTTTGATTTGGAAATTAAATCAACAAATCTAGTGAGAGGACAAGGGTTGACCAAGATGATAGTTGACAATGAGATCAGGATTGACAATGAAGAATAGATCATAGTGTCTTAAGTGGACATTGATGAAGGAATAATCACAAATATGTGGGATCAAGATATTGTGTATAACCTCACGTAGAATCAATACCCTTACCGGATGGATAGTTCTCAATGCAGAGGACTCAAGATGAAATGTGAATCCTACATGCTTCAAGATAGGAAACTTTATAAAAGGAACTATGAGGGAATTTATCTTAAATGTTTGGGACATGAAGAAGCCATAGAAGTATTAGAATAGTATCATGATATGTATGACACTGGAAATGGATCAACGAAGGCTATGATCCATATGATTTTAAGATCAAGTTACTTTTGGCCAACAATTTTCAAGGACATATTTGAACATGTATACTCTTGTCATACTTGTCAAACAAGTGCCAATAGGGAGAGACAATCGTCTATGCCACTACAACTAGTATTTGAGGTACACCCTTTCGCTAAGTGGGGGCTAGGCTTTATTGAACAAGTAAACCTACCGTCATTAACAAGACATATGTTTGTCCTTATAGCTACATATTATTGTAAAAAAATGGAAAAAAGCTGAAACTGTACAATGAAAGTGAGTATTGATTTCTTAGAATAATGCATTGTCACTAGGTTTAGAATTCTATTCTTCTTGGTGTGTGATAATGGGTCATCTTTCACATCAATTTTCCTTACTCAATGGGCATTGGACAATCAAGTTTTCATCTAATTACTATCCCCAAGGGAATGTTGTAGTTGACTCTACCAATAAAAACTTGATTACAGTCATAAAACACTTTCTCATGGAAAATCCAAAAAACTGACACACTCAATTGAAGTATGCATTATGGATAGACAGAGTCCAGATTAAGAACATTTTGGGAACAACCCCATATCTACTCATCTACGAACAAGAACCAATATTCTCAATTAATCTTAAGATTCCAGTGTTGAAATTTATGAGAGTGTATGCTAAGGATGTTGGTAGAGTTCAGATCAGATTGATGAATCTATTGGAATTGGATGAAAAAAGGACAAAAACATTAGAGAACATGTCAAAACATCAGGTTGTCATAAAGTGTTGGTTCAAAAAATGGGCCACAATCAAATCTTTTAGGATTTTAGACCTTGTTCTTCTATGGGACAAGGCTAAAGAAAAACCAGGAAGTCATACCAAGTTTCAACACTTGTGGATTGGTCCTTATAAGATTGTAGAGATTTCGGGAGAAAATACTTTTAGGATAAGTTCTTTACAAGGGGAATTGGTTCCATTTCTAGTCAATGACCAGTTTCTGAAACATTATTTTGAATCCTAAAACAGAAAACATTTCAAAAATAATAATAATATTTTTCTGCATGTGTGTTTACTTTTAGTCATTTTTTTTTCTTTTAAAGTTGTGTTTGTCTTTTCTTGTCATTCTGGGGGTTAGGTGTAATCAAGGTCCTCTCTTGATGCATACAAATAGATCACCCCATTTGGTTTCAACTATAGGGAAGAGGTATTTCTTTGTCAAAACATTCAAAAGATTTTGTTTCTTGTACCAACTAAAAAATAGGCATGGCTTGCAATTGTAGAGGACTTCTAGTCTTCAAATCAGAATTGTAGATTGGTAGCTCTCAACACTCTACAAATTTAAGAATTGACTATCTAGATGATTTTTGAATCGAGTTCTATGGTAGCAAGGGATAATTCAGAACTTGTCGATTCAAGAAAAGGGTCCTTTCAAAGAGCTACTAAGATCACTATTTGGCATGAGAGTTTCCTAAAAGTTCATTGAAAGAGGAACAAAAAAGTTATCAAACTGAAGTAAAAATCTAGAAAGGAACACCAATGCCTTGGCCTCACAATCTAAGTGTGGTTGGGGTAGAAAAGAATGAAAAGAATAAAAAAAAATTTACATCTAAAGATTCAAGATGATTGTAAGAGGTAATCAAATATATAGAGACATGCACCAAGTGGAACATGTGAGCTCTACAAAGAAAGTCAAGGAAGATTACCAAAGATTCAAAAAAGATAGAATTGATAACGCACCAAGAGCCCTCAGAATGAATTCTCTCGTCTGGTTAGATAGTGATGCATAAATAGTTCCTATGAGGATTCCTAATGAATGGACCCATGGAGATAGGGATTTTCTCCAAGTTTCTATATACTCATGATAGATTACACCTTGAGACATCAAAAGGAAATTGATACACTAAGCACACATTGAGCTTGAAATTTTGATTTTTTGAAGTTTTGAGATTCGAAGCACTTGAAAGCTATTTGAAATATTTGAAACCCAATTGTCGCTTGACACATGTTAGAAGAATTCTTTCTAATGAATAAATTCCTTTGTCATTTCTTCCCCATTTTTATTTTTTGTGGGGGGGGAGGATGGGGGGGTGGTCTCACAATGCACGCCCCATTTTGTGAATCAAAATTGCGACACCCTAGTTTCACAAATCTCTATGAGGCCTTTTCCCCCATCTTCTCTCTTCACCATTTGATCTTCACTTCATCCTTGAGACTGTACCTTCGCACCCTCTCCAAATTTGTTATTGTGTAGCTCCCCATACCTCTTGAAGGTAAAAAAAAACCTCTTAGCACATGTGCGCACCTCCAAAAGTCAAAAAAACAAAACTTAAAAATCAAAGTCCTCCCCTTAGCATAGTGCACTATGCGTACATGTGCACCCTGTGCACCTTGTGCAACTACACACTTTTCCATTCACAAGAGAAAAGAGAGTGGTAGTGCACTTGCACAAATGCGCTAGGCATGCTAGTGTGAAAAATTTTCTTTGGGGGAGGTTTTTCATAGTTTTTGCTAATTTTACTAGTTTTCCATCAATCTGGGTCCTAATTGAGTCTCATTTTTATCTCTTGACTTTCGTAGACTAATGTTTTCTTCTTTTGTGTAAATAAAATGGCATCATCATCATTTTCCATGGTAGAGAAAATTGAACCTAAACTCATTACATTCAAATACTAGGAGCTCCCAAGAAATATAGATTCAAAGAAAGACATGTAGAGGTTTGAGATGCTGAACGTGGCCACATCAACTAGAATTCTTTCTTGACCATCTGTAAGAAACCAAAGGAGAGGTCAAAAATGATATCAACTTTGATTAGGAGTGGGTTGGTGAATGTTGCATCACACCCTACATTAGTTCAATCCTTTGAGCTGATCATGACATTGGCAGAACACTATGTGATAGAGGAGAAGGTCATCAAGAGTGTCACAGGGGAGATAATCCTCAACCTATGACCATGTAACATAGAGAAATTGTTCTACCTTTTGATGGAAGACCAATATCTCCAAATATCTTATGATGGAGCAGATAGGTGGTACAAATAAAATGAGAAAAAGGCAAAGGAATTCATGCAAACCTCATTCTTGATTGATACGACACCTCTAGGCCGAAGAGTAGGAAAGTTAGACACGACCCAAGGATATATGAAATATGACTTTAGATACTCAATTGTTCTCCTCAGTAGAGAAATGGGCCTCCCTATAGTATGTCACTTACAAACGTGGATGGTTCACTTTATTGAGACCATCAAGAATTCAAAGATGCCTATTTATTGGGCCACAATCATAAGTGACAACTTGAATGAACTATTAGTCTTGGCCAAGACAAACCCTTATTTCTATATGACATCATACATGGTGTACCTGATAGAAACCAAAACCATTAACTACCCAGGGCTATGAAAGAAGGGAAACATACAAGATACAAATGCTTGGCCCTATGTCGTATACTCGCAACTTGTAAAGAAGAAGCTCCCATTGTAGAGTGTGGAATATAGGGTAGTTAATGATGGATTCATTGTTATCATCACCAGTTTATAGAGGGAGATTATACTAAATGAATATCATGTTGCCCCACTTTTCATCTTGTACCCATTTTGCAAAAGTGGAAAAATTTGTGTCTTAGTTTGGTCTAAGTATGTCTAGGTCTATTCTTTCCTCCTTAAGTGAAAATATTCTCCATCGAATTTCCCATCTTTTCCTTCTCTCGCATTTCATGGTCGGGTGGGTTTCTCCTTGATGTTGTATGGGTGGTTTAGGACCTAATTTGATGGAGATTCTTGTGTTTCATGAATTTATTCACAAAAATGGACTTGTTCATGACTTGTCTCACTTTTTCCATGAAGGAATGACACTTGTGGAAAATTAAATATTGCCTTCTCCTCGATGGGTTTTTAACCCATGAAGGTGATTCGCTGCAGTGGTTAACAAATGAAGATCATGGATCAAGATAAGAAGATAACAAGTTGTTTTATGGAAAATCTTTGCTTTCATTGTAGTATTTTACTTTGAGAAACACTTGGGATTCATTGTGATTCTCAAAATCATCTTAAGTGGAAAACCTGAAGATGACTTCTCCTTAGTGGCTTTTCAACCCATGAAGTCTATTTTCTACCGAAAATAGTTGTGAAGGAAAGAGGCGAAGAAGTGGGCTTTCCTTTCAACTTTTTTAGTCCTTTTGTGGTTTTCTAAACCCAAAGAAAAGATTAACTCAAGAGTTAGAATGTAAATAAAGCTTGAGAAAAAATTGAAGATCACCTTCTCCTCGATGGGTTTTCAACCCATGAGGGTGATTTTCCACATTCACAAAGAGATCAAATTTTTAAATAGATTGGGTTCACAAATTACATATGAGGCATCTCAAGATGTTAATAGAAAAAATCTAACTGCTCTTGGAAAGGTATAGTGGACAGAATCTGACTAAGAGAATATTTCCTTACGGAGTACTCTGTTCTTAATTTTTTGAAACTGAATGGAAAACGAGAAGGTAAATATGAAAGGAAAGAAATTTATTGTTGGGCCAATGAAAATAGTGAAAAGACATTGAAATGTTAGTTAGAGGCTCCCGTATTTACTGATTCAACATATTTATCCTTCAATTTGTTTGTGTGGTACAAATCTTGAAGATTAATGGGTAAATTAGGATTTCTATATAGAGGGAAACATAACAATTTTTCAAATTACTATTTTTTCTTGAACTGTTATGCTATTGAATTGCCCAACATTTTTAAATCTCTTATACTTGCAAATTCTGTCCTTTGCATTTTATTCAATTTCAAATTTTTTATTCACTTCTTCCTCAGATAAAATGGCAACCAGATTTGTTGGATTTGACAGACTTAATGGAATCAAATCCACATTGTAGAGTTTCAAAAATACCTTGCTCTATTTCTATGACATGCAAGATTTTCAAAGGAGGCTAAGGTTGGAGCCAATTCATCCTATAATCGAGAAGCTCCAAGGAAGTGGGCTAGTGGAGGCAGCTAGGTTTTTGATGGTAGTTCAAGCTCCTGAATTGATTGTTGAATGCATAAATCACTACAACCCAGATACCAAAAAAATTATGTTGCCTGACCATACAGTTCTAATCTCTATTGATAGGCAAACTATGGTGAATTCAAGTTCTAGAATGGGAGGAGTTCTCTGAGTTGACAGTAGGAGGAGCAATGTCTAAGTTCTCCTTGAAGAAGATGGTATGGAGAAAAGAAATTATGCGATCTTGGTTTCAAAAGTGATGGGGCACCAAGAGTAAGGTTCCTAAAACTCTATTTGGCACTGATCTCAAGCCTAAGATCATAGACATTCTGATTCTCTTGCATAGATTGAAAGGTGAGGTAGAAGCACTCAATTTTGTTGAACAATATTTCTTTCTAGTACAAATTATCTGTTCAGACACACAGTATGTCAATTGGGCCTATGAGGTAAGTGAGCATCTATCCAGAGCCTTTACCATCGCAAATTTTTACAACACCTTTTATATGTCCTCTTTTCTGATTTATATGCTAGCTTCTCTACAATTGTGGCCAAGCCTTCCTAGAATAGAAAACTTTTCTGATGATGTGACAAGTTATGAGTTCTATCCATGTTTGCAACTACAGAATAGTTATGTAGAATATGTCAAGGTTAATGATGCATTCAAAATGAGAATTTGCAGGGAACTCCAAGGATGCTCAGAGAGGAGGTTTAGCCCAGAGGCAATGGCGGCTATTAGTCAGTTTGGTAGCTATTTTATCCAGTTCTCATCCTTCTCATATTTTTGTCTTGTAGCTTTCGATGGATTTCCTTTGAAGTTGCCCAGGTCTCTAAGTGATATGATTGTGTTGATAGAGATCGTGAGGTAGGCAATCTAGGTGAATGTGTTGAGCACAAGCCTGAAGAAGAAAGGGTGTGAATTCCTTATGAAGGTTGGAGCTTACAGTTGTGAGTCCCATTCTGATGCAAAAATATGCTCAAAGCATTTGAGAATAAATATCAATTAGAGGCATATGAGGTCATGAGACCTATGTTCAACCCAAATGGATATGCAATAGATGTGTTGTAGATTGGGAGTGTGATCAAACATGTTACCACCATTGAAGACTATTGGGCAGACTGTAAAGACGAGCTTGAAAGAAAAGATCGTGCTTTTGCTAGGCTTACAATGGAGTAGATTAAAACATATGGTATCAACTTTGATGTAGAAGTCTTGGAAGACGATGGACAAAATATGTATAGTAATACATATTTAACTAAGTTAAGGGGCATTCCTATCAGTTCAGAGCTTTATGTAGATGTTGAGGAGAATTTAAATATTATGATGGCCAAGATCATCAAGAGAACGGGGAAGTGGGTTGAATGGACAACTAAGAGGAGTTAGAGCAAAGGTACAACCACTCAAGCTTCTCCAGTAGTTGCAATGCCTTCTTCATCCTAGAATGCTACACTAGGCATAGCAATAGCTATGACTCAAGGACCATCTCAACCTTTAGGTGGAAGTGATCAACCTCCAAATAAGAATGTCCCAATAGCCAAGACTTGTCATGATGGCTCCTTCCCGATCATTGGGACCCAGATTGGTGCTAAAGAAAAGAAGACAGTGGAGCCAAAGGATAGTGCTACTACCCCTATTCCATCCCCACATGTCACACCAATTCCATCACCTCATGTTTCTCAAGTCCCATCACCCCATACCACTCCAGTTCTCTCTCCTCATCATAGTCTTGTTCCTCCAACAAGTGCTACACTTCTGCAACCAAGTGGCTCTACAATACAAATAATAGATTTGGGAGATGGAAAGAGAAGTAGTAGTGAGTCTACCAAGTCTAATGAGGCAAGGAAGAAGAATTTAGAAGTAGATAAAGGCTAGAGCTCTTCTAAGCTCATCTCTCAAGATTCAAAGAATCCCTTCTCTTTGACTACTATGAAAATCACTCCAGCTAAGAAGAAGATGTTTAGTATACAATCACTTGGGACAGTCTCCAAGGTGATAGGTACTAAATCCTAGTTGGAGGATACTTTGGAAAGAAAGAGGAAAAGAAAAGATGAAATCACTTCCACCAAAGATATTGTATCCCTTATAGTTCACTATGGATCTACATTGACAAAAGTAAAGAAGCCAAAAATCTTGTCTATACTTGGGCAAGATCCAGAAACAGGGCACCTGACAATGGAGATAGCCAAGCCCAACAAAGGAAGAAGAATTAAAGACATGACTTTCAATGATTTTACTCTACACTCTATGGACCTTGGAGAAGCTAGGCATGACACCAAAGTTGGCTTGTGGAAGTCAACCAACGAGGTGATTGAGGGGCAATTAGAAAGTCTAAAGTTGTCTAAGATCAAGATGAAGGCTAAAATAGAAGAATTAAATAAGTTCATCAAATAGTTAGTCACTCCATTAGTAGCCATCTCTAGAGTATTAGTGACCAAAAATCCTACTATTGTTGAGGTTCAGGCCCTCATCTCTCAACTTCAAGAAGATAGGCATTTGGTCATATTGGTAAGGAATGGATTGAAAAGCTCAAATCAGAAGGAGCCGCTATTATATAGAAAATCAATAATGTTATCCTAAGGTTGGAAATGGAAAAGGATAACATCATATCAAATAGCAATACTCTAGCTAGAGAAAGGGTGAAGTGTGATGATTGTGTCTCCCTCTTGAAGATGATCATTTAGATGAAGGCCAAGGAAGTGGTTGAAGCAAAAATATTACCGAAGGGAGATGAACCTCTATTTGAGTGGCTTCAAAGCATGCAGTTCAAGATGGAAATGATCCAGTCAGCAGAGAAAGGGCTTAAAGAAATAGAGGATAAAGTGAAGAAGACACAAGACAAAGGAATTGAACTTATGAAGGGACTACATACAGATTCATAGACTAGTAGCCAAGGAAAAGCACTCATTGCGATCAATTTCATGAAGGAGAACTTTTCCAAATTTTTGGATGGTCTATCTGATGTATCTTCCAGTAGTAAAAAATAGGGTTACTGAACTCCAGGCACTTAGCGGATGCATACACATGGCCACAGAGGAACTACCAAATCAACTGAATTCTGTGAAGGAGTTAGCCAAAGAAAATTCCAAATGGCTCTTAAGGTATACCAATATACACGTGCCTAGGCATGAAGAGCTCCTTTTCTTTTGTTTTCTTTTGTAATTATTGAAATGTGACAAATTGGTTCCTTGCCATTTGTCATTTTTGAGAAGATGAACTGATTGAACTTCCATTATAATAGTCGTCTTCAAATTGTATATGTATGAGATTGGAAGATTAATAAAAGGTCGATGAATTTTTGGTGTGAAGTACTTTATGTTGCAAACAATTGAATGGTATTTTATATCAATTATTTTCTATCCTAGTTCAGTTAGATTTAGTCTTATGTTTTCTGTTCTATTTGAATTGAAGAGAGGAAAGAATAGAGTTTCACTCCCCTTTTTCAAAGCAACAAATGAATGTGATAAGTAGTGTCATTGTTCATTCAAAGAGAAATCCCTTCAGCATTTTGCATTTGTTAATCATAGTTTAGATTCAAATTAACTTTGTTCAGTACTAGCTATTACTCTGTTAAGCTTTGTGAATTCATAGGATGTGTGGATTCATAAACTAATTTAAATCTTCAAAAAAAATTATTTTCCTAAGTTAGATCTTTTTTAGGTCTGGCTTGGTTCTACCTCTTCTGTTCTCAGGTCAAGAACACACCCCGAAATAGTTTTAGGAGGAAAACATAATTCATTGTAAATCTATTCTAGGGAGTTGTACCTACCAATTTAGAGAAAAGCCAATCCATCCATAAGTGGCTTTTCAACTGTTTGTAATCAAATATGGCTCCAAGTTTGGGTCCTTAAGAGTTATAATTAAAAAGAACAAATTTGTTTACCAACATATCAGTAGATGAAGCAATAAGAATAAATGAAGTAGGAGCCTACTACATTTAGTTTAAGACATTCACATATCTTTGGATAGTTGGTACTCTTTTGTGCTCCAAAAAATATTCCAAGGTACCCTTTGGATCAGCTAATACTTTTAGAGATAGCCTGCCAACTCACTTCTGCATATGATAACGTGAGGAAACAACACAAGAAGACCTAAGTCTGGCCAATCACAATCAGGGTGTTTGAGGTAAAGAAAAAACATGGTATTGCTACCTTTGATTCAAAATGGGATTAGTATTCCTTAGAACACTATAGGATCCTTGCCCATATTTTGATAATATTGGGATGGTTCAATATCTCATAGGGAAATAGTTCATCCATGAAGAACCCCTCAGAGATCATTGCATGAACACAATAGATGGCTATGATGCCCACATTAGGGAATATTGTCAGATGAGTCTACATCTGGTGGAAAACACACTTAAAATGAAGATCCCCATAAAGGTCATAGAAAAGGATGTCCCAAAAGTTAGGGATCCTTTATATAACAGGGATCAAAGCTACGATAGGCCAATTATGAACACAAAAATAGGGCGGCACGAGGAGAATGATAACATAGATCATTAGGCTAGACATGTAGTAAAGTTAACAAGGGAATGGATCTGGAAGCCATTTTAGATGAATCCAATTCCCTAGGCCATACCTCTACAAGCTATGACCAAATCTTAGAAAGGAAAAGGTGCTAAGGTCACCATACCAACCTACCCCACTAAAGCACCAATGAGGTCAGAAAGAGTTCATCAACATGATCGAGATGTTGAGTATTTTGAGGTTGACAAGGGTAAAGGTAAGAGGAAAAGGGAAGCCCCTAGGGCGAGGAAACAAGCATTTGAGGCCCAAATAGCACAAGTTCAGCAATTTCAGCTAGAACAAGAGCAAGGGCAAGTTGAGCATGAGCTAGTTAACTAGCCTCAACTAGAGAAAGCTTAGTCAAAGAAACAAGAGGAGGAATTACTAGAGGAACAAGGGGTCCCACTGCCAAGAACTTCAGAGGAAGGAGCCTCCATGTCTATGCCGAAGAGAAACCAAATAGAAACAACTATAGTAGGTGTCTAAAGGAGGAGACTAAAGAAGAAGATTACTCCCTCCCCACAGGTTCCAAAGACCATCCCTAAAGAAGAGGATGAGGAAGAAGGGGAAAAATAGAAATTTTCCCCTTAAGTTAGTGAGCCCACTCGGCCAAGGTAATAGAGGAAGAGAGAAGGAGAAGCTCTACTCAAATACCTCCATCTGCCCCAAGGGAGCCAATCCAAGTAGAAAGTTTAGAAGATGAACAACATAAGTGGATAGCGAAGATGGAGAGTAAAGGGGAAGATGTTTTTGACCTCTCAAATTTTGACTTTATGCTAGTGGACATCGAGATGGTAGCTGAGAAGATAAGGAATACTCCTACCAACAAGCCATTAGGAAAGGATTGGAATCAACTACCTCTTCTACCTCAAGGACTTCTTGGAATTCCACCACCACTATAGGATATGGCCACCATATTGGATAAAGGGTGAGTAGCTCCACCTCCTCCAGCAATACAAGCATAACCAGAAAGTCAAGAAACCCAAGAAGGACAATACCAACAGCTTCATGTCAATGAAGTATCTAAGGATGGGAAAATAGTAGAAGAAGCTCAAAAAAATCTCCTAGATATAGAGGCTAGATCCTTATCCCAAAAAAACATAGAAACTCCTTTTGAATCAACATGAGAAGACTATGGAGAGGAGTAATAAGGGAAAGGAGGCTACATCAAAACCAACTTGTTCAGCCAAATACATGTCACCAATGGGGAATACACCATCATGGATGAAGAAAGAGGTTATGTTTTGACAGAGGAAGCAATCAGAGCTAATAGAAGAGGGGGGAATGAAGGAATTAATAAAAGTGATAAAGAAGCCTAAGCCACCTAAGGGTGATGCTAGAATACTTGCCTACTTTGTAAAGAATCAAGATCATGATCTTTTAGCTAATATTGCTATTCCTCCTCCTCATGCTAACACCAAAGAACTGACTATTACAAAATGAAGGAGATCATATTGGGAAATCCCACATTGAAAAAAGCTAATGTATTGATCACCACATGCCTCAAAGAAGTGTTCAAACACATAGATCAAGATGAGTCAAAATTAATAACATTGTGGAAGAAATAAGAGCTACTAAGAGGCTATCTAAATAAAGTGGTGAGACCCATTGAACTGGAAAATTTGGGATCACTCTTGGAGATACAATTGGAAGGAAATAGATAGGGTTACAAATGGATTCATTTTTGGATGCATGCTAGAAATAGCATCAAAGTTTTGAAGAAAGAGGAGTGCAAATAATATAGGGTAATTTGAACCTATTGTACTATGTCCAAACTAATGTCAAAAAGTTGGCTTCTGTTGTAAACCAAGATTATTGGGTTAATAGATGAAGTGCATACATGGGCTAACAATCTACAAGCACTTAGGTCAATAAAGGGCCAAATGTACTAGATGCTAATGGAAGTATACTCAGCAGAGGAGCTACATAAGATTGATGACTAGATAGAGAAAATATCCTAAAGAAATAAAGTTATGGAAGGATTACATGAGATAGTCTAGCAGATAAAGGATAAATCTCAAGAGCAATTTTTGAATGCAGAAAGGTACTATAACACTGCTAGCCTTGAGATTTTTGAAGATGATTCAAAGACCAATATTTTATTGGTGCCACCGTTCAACAATTCAAAGATACATTTAAAAATGATTCTTTAGAAGATGATGTACAACAAGCATTTAGAACTGAAGAGGTGTAGCTAGAACTAGACACCAGGCTTGAGGATTTTGTAGAGACAAGGATAGAAGTTAGTAACTATCGACAAGTAGTAAAGAACAAGTATGATGCATTAGATTTACGAGAAGCTAGTGATGTTGCAGAGATAATAGAGAAGTTCAAGAATAAACATCCAGACATTGTTTTGGTATAAAGGGGAGGAAAACCTAAATGTTGGAAATCAAATTTTGACACTTATTAGATTTTTTGGATTTTTGATCCTGTCACCAAGGTGTCCAAGTGTGTAGGTGCATTTTTCCCAGAGGCGCGCCAACATTTTTGAAGAAGAAGTGTGCTGATAGTTAACTAATAGTTGTTATTTTAGAGTATTCCATACATTGGAAATGTATTTTGACTATAGTTCAACTCCCATAAATGCTTAAAAAAGGTTGAGCTTCCATTTTAGAGCTTCCAAAGACTACTACATCATCTCATAGCTTCCTTCTTCTTATCCTCTCATTCTTTTATTCTTTTATGTCATGTGAAGGCTCATGCATGCATTAATGGATATAAACAAGGGTGGAGACCTACTTATTACCATTTAGAGAGTAAGTTTAAATATAATTATATTTTTTTAATTAAGTTTGCATTTAAAGAAGTCTCACTCCTAACACAAAAAGAGGAGGAAATTTCTTCTAAATATAGGGATGTAATACATACTATAGGTCATTATTTTGATGCAATAATATGTGCTATTGGTTCTCTCATTATGAGTGTAGTTATTCTTGCTAGAGTGTGTTATTTTTATAAATGTATGTTGCTAAATTATAATTGAGCCAATAGTTTTATTGTGTTGTTATGATTGTATGATCTTTTAGTTTGGTGTTTGCCTTATGTTAATGAATTTCACTATTGTGATGAATTGGAGAAAGGATCATCTTTGTTCTTACATAGCATTTTGTCTCATGTCAGCACACTTTCTGTGGCCTTGCGATTTGATAAAACATGAAACATATTTTGGTTATTATTCAAGTTCCCATTGATGATTGCATCAATGGAGTTGAGGCAGTGTTTCTCCTAATTCCATTGGTTTCCTATCAGATCCTTTTGATAATTTAATTTGCATATGTTTTATTACTTTAGCTTATGTTCATTAGGAATTTCTCTTTCAACAATCTACTTTAATCTCTCACTACTATATCTTTGTTATTTTCT
The DNA here is from genome assembly GCA_028749045.1 of Cupressus sempervirens. Lineage (NCBI taxonomy): Eukaryota > Viridiplantae > Streptophyta > Pinopsida > Cupressales > Cupressaceae > Cupressus > Cupressus sempervirens. The sequence goes on from CM053784.1 coordinate 652,399,507, forward strand.
TTTCAAACACCTGGTTAAATAGGAATTCATATAGTTGCATCGATAAACTACATTCATCATAAAACAAAAACTACAAAAAATATATCTCTTTGTGGTTACATTTCAGCAACAGGTTGTGCAGATTGGTTAGAACCAACAAAGGCCTTCTTGTGAACATACACATTTATCTTCAATTGAGTTACCCAACAGGTTGAAAAACACCCACCCAGAACCTTGGAGTTGGTCATTGATCAACTTTTCAAGAGAGGGGTTTGAAAGGATCTATGTTGTTCAACATCATACAAAATGATAGCTCAACACAAGTAACATGGGAAAACAAGGTAGTATGTCTCAAACACACACCAAAGATAACTTATCCCTAACATTCTTTATTATTACTTTCTAACTAACATTTTTAACATGATTAATTGATACATTTTGAAAGTTTATTTGCAAGATAATAACAACAAAAGTAAGTTCAATAAATATTGGCCCCCATAATGCAAATCCTTAGAAATGTTACCTAACATGTAAACTACTATAATCAAATAACCAAATATGTGTCCAAATTGTATGCTTGGATATAATAGTCTGATGAGTTGATATGTCAATTTCACTACCTGTAACCTACCTAGAGTGAAATATGCTTACCATTAACATTCTACTATCTCAATGAAAATTCTCTTATTATTCTTAACCACATAACCACCTTGATTAACCCCAAACTTAACCACATAACCACCTTGATTAACCCCAAACTAAGTCTACCTACAGGGATAACTTTAAGATAGCCCCTCCCCAAAAAAATTATAAAATGTTGGTGAATCCATCATTTTTTCTATAGGAAAAAATTATTTTCCCTTTCGGATTTTTTTTCAATGTGCAAAAACTTTAATTTTATTGGCTAATTTTTTTCCAACATGGAAGAATTTCATAAAATTGGGGTGATTAATTTGATTTTTTTGGTGAAATATATAACTTAGGAATATATTTTATCCTCTCAAATGGAAAGAATATATAAATTATGCGGCAACGTGTTCCCATTTGATGAAAAAATACATAATGTACGAGGTGATTTTCCTCCTTGGATGGAAAGGGTACATAATTAATGAGGTGATTTGGTTTCTTTTAATACAAACAAATGTAATGCATTGGTGAATGTTGTACACCTTGTTTTCAAAGCATGTGAAACATGAAAATTAATTTCCTTTTGGCATTAAATGCATGCTTTATAAAACTAAGTTGCAGGAAAAAATTGAGAATGTATACTCAGAGCACAAGGTTTTCTCTAGATTAACAACTATAGTTGGGAATGTTGATAAGCATGGGACTTCCTATTTTGGAGCATCCAACAGGACAGACACTAAACCCTGTAGTGTACCTAGAGAAGGTTGAGTCTGAAAAAAGATCAATATGATATTATTAATAGCATGATGAACATTGTGTGGGATCTCCAGAGAAATTATCCCAAGTATATCAGTCATCAACATGAGCTGGAGAAGGAGGCAGAAACTAAGAAGTTGGACCATGAAGTTTGTGATTTGTGATACAAATTGACAATTCATTGGCCATATTTTGAGCTCTAGGATAGGCACTTCATTAGTTTTCTTGTTTTCCAAATCATTTTGTATTTATTTTGGGAAAATTTTACAAATTTATTATTAATCAAATAGTCTAATGCTTGTATGCACCCCTTCATGTTCTATAAGAAGGGGTACCAAGACTCTTTGGGGGTATTTAAAGGACATACAACATATAATAGGTATACTTATTGTACTCTATTGAATGTTCATAGAACAAAATTTTGTATAGGCTCTTATAAGGTTATGCAACTATTTCAATTTTCTAGCTCGATTGTACTCAAATTTTCAAATGAATATAAACCCAAACTATTTTATGCCTCACTAGATGATTGTTGATCAATGTATTTTTTTCCTACTAGAGGTTGCTCCAAAGGCCCTCCCTATTTGGAAAAATTACATATTAAAATGTGTTACATATTAACTGTAAAAAATGATAATTGGTAAAAAATACAACACAATGGAGTTGAACTGAACAATAATGTATCATTCAATGATTATATATCAATGGTGGAATTTTTATTTCAGGTCAAATACTTGCAATGAAACCTCGATCTAATTTTAATTTCCATAATTGTGACAAGTGTCCACTGTCCCCACCCCCACCTCCACTTGGCACTTGCAGTGTGAGTTGACATTAATTAGATATCCCATCATTGCTAGTTACATTCCCTTTGCCATCTGCTTCGCCTACTTCACTTTTGCTTCAGTACTGAAGAAAAATTATAAACTATTATCCTGCATATGTGGGAAAGATTTCCAAATATTTTCTACTAATAGAATTTAATTTTAAGGACAAAGGGATATAAAAGGTTAAATCAATGCTATGTCAGTTGGCCATATTAAGTTATTAGTGGCTTATTTTCTTCATCATTTATAAAAAAAAAATTGAAGTGACTATGGTAGTGTTTGGTAGTGATAATTTTCATCTGGTTTAGGAAAAAATTGCCTAGTTTAGGTGAATTCCCCTACCTCTGGTGTTGGTGGTGCAAATTGTTTAGTTTAGGTACATTATCTACAAGGGACACTCCAATAAGATTGAACTGCAAATGGAAGAACCACGAAGGGCATTTCTAGGCCCTTTTCCTGATGAAACCCTAAATGATGTTGGTCATTTTGTCTTTGAGGCCGTGAAAATGGTGCTTGATGGCAAGTTTCTAAAGAATGAAAATAGGTGTTGTGTCAATACAAACATTAATTCTCAAATTTTAGTGTCTCTCCTCAATCTTAGAGGACAAAAGGTGGACATGCTTATGTTGTTGAGGCAGATGTTCAAAGATGTGTATCTAGGTGATGACATTGATGTCATCGCACATGCAGAATTAGGGGTGGCCATCCCTTGGGCTCGTCAATTAAGCAAGCTTTTACAACCTAGCCAGAATGTGGCAATGCAATATTTTTTGTTGGGCATCACTATCGAGCACTTGAGACACCATAGGTAGCATGGAAGAGACTTTTTAAGAAAACAGTTTTATCTAGATGTTGAGATTGCAGATGGTCCTGAACGAAACACGTATCTTGATGAATTTACAAATTTAATCCTTATGCAATAATTTTACATTGATGATGGGCACCACCACTAGGGTTGACTACCCATAACTTATATATATATAAACAAATTACAAGAAAATATGCATCATTCCTTGTGAACATTGTAATTACCATTTGAATATTAATGAAAATATGCAGTTTCATTTCATTTTTTGTTAATGGATTATGGACTTGCAGACTCCTTAAAAGATTTGGAAATGTGTTTTTAAAGTTAAATTTGATTAAACTTTCACATTTAAATGTTTGGACTCGTAATGAAGTTAATCCCTTTAAAAAAAATTGTTGTTGTCCCCTACAAGGAAGACACGTGTTCAATTTACTCAAATAGAAAATTACATTATTATTATTATTATTACTAATAAAAACACCAATTAATGTTTTCACTTATGAAGTTTAATGTCATAAACAGTGAACATTCATTGCCATACATTCGATTTGAAAAATATCAAAGGCTCAAATCATATTTCAGATGAAAGTTCAGAGTTAGGATTCATCTTTCAGTTGTCCCCTGCAAGGAAGACATGTGTCCATGTTTTTTCGAGATAGTTCCACATCATGTATCTCTTCTTAAGGTTTCTATTCTTTTCAATGGCTTGCATTTATTCTTCCTTATCACATCTCTCACTAGATGGTATCTTACCAAGAATATTGTCATACAATATACACCTTTTTCATTTCTTTCGTGTTAAAGGCAATACTTTTTAGAAAACTTTCTCAATGATTAGAATGTACGCCTTTATGGCATTTATAGTGATAGGTTGAAAGCTTCCCTTCACCTATTTATCTCAAGGGTTGGCTTTCTAAGCTCCACTCTTCTTCAATGGATACTCCGATCAAGCTTTCTTACCCCTCTTTGCTCATGGCTTTTGACAGATCGATCAAAATGGAATGCATTATGTGAATTGTCAAAGTTAAGAATAGGGTCAATTGGCACATTGTCCTACAATGCTTAGGGACCCAATTTGTTAATAGTCCTAATAGATTCTAGTCCAACCCATATATTGTATCCATGTTCATTGCATTTGCTCACTACTTTCATGCGAACCATGATTTGATAGCCACCTTATGCAGGGAATTGTTTGAAGATGTTCTAGTTGGTGAATTGGACACTGTCCTTCAAAATATTAGGGATGACCTTACCATCCTATTAGCAAAAAAAAATAACATGCTTTATGTTCGTGGGCAACCCGTTGTCACCTACCCAATCATCTTCACAAAGAACCTGACTTGCTTTTGGGCCAAAAGTGATTCCTACAAGAGGAACATGTGTTTCCTCATCTATTTCTACTCAATCATTGATCCCTTAGAAGAAGATTGGATGGAGCAGTACTTCATGGAGGAGAATATCCTACAGGACAAAACCCTCAAGGATGCTATTGAAGACCTTTGGGAGGCCTTTAGAGTGGACTATTGACCATCTTGTGATTTTTGTTTTAACTTAATCTATTGAGCTAGCTGAAACTCAAGCTCTAAAACTCTGGTTACATTTATTTTATTTTACTTTACTCCTACTAAGCAGAAATTTTTTAATAACTATGTTGACTATGGAATCATGGATGGTATTTTTTGAGTCATTGCCAAGTATAATGATGAACAATGCTTTCTGTTATGATTTTCCTAGAACATTTGGTTATTTAAGGGCTTTATATCAGTCAAATTTAGGTAAAATCCTTGAATGGTATTTACTCTTGTGAAAATTATAGCTAGTGTTCAGGTTTATTATACTTGAACCCTATTCAATGTTATTTTTGCATGGTAGTTGTTCTTTGCTATGGCAGGTGGATTGAAGGCAAATAGAGAGTTACCATCAAGGTGTCACTTCAACATTGTATTGAGTCTCTTCTAATGAACCATTCTCATTTTCATAAAATTCTCTGTAATAGGGGGTATGTCCCCTAATATATATTGTAAAAGAGGGGATGCCCTCTTTAAGTCCCATTTAGGGAAAAAGTATTGGTACATGACTTCGGTCTCAAGCTATATTCAGGGTTTTCTTTACCACGTTCTTTTTTCCCTAGTGCCTACACTTTGAATGAGGTTGTATGAAAGTATTTTGAAATTAATAAAATGGGCATTTCTAGGTAATATCCTAAGGACTAAATGGTTTACAAATCACTGTATTATAACTGTAGATTGTATAATTTAGGGTTTGATTTTGATCATGCATGTAATTCTGTAAGCCTATATCATTAGAAGTGAGTAGTTATTAGTTAAATTCTAGAATTCTAGCTAATTTACAAAGTAAATTATAGAGTTAATTTATTTTAAATTTGTAAAGGCCAAACTATCAAGATCTACGAAATGAATATCAAATTATCACCACAAACCCAACAATATAAGTTAATTTTTAGAGTGGCTCACTTTTGTATCAAGTAGTTTTTGGAGTGAGGTGTATTTTGGCCTTACATCAACTGTTGGATCACAATAGATCAATGGGGTGAGGTGTATTTCAAGTAGGAAGGGGAAATGGAGCCAAAACTTTACCAAAGGCTCCCATAATGATGACACGTGGATTGTTAGATGTGTCACTGCAAGACAATCAGGATTAACATCATCACGACCTTACATTGGTTGTTAAGTCACAATAGATCAACAAGGTGAGGTATATTTGAGGTAGGAAGGAGAAATGGGGCCAAAAATTTACCAAAGGCTCCTGTAATGATGACATGTGGACTGTTAGATGTGTCACCACAAGGCAATAAGGATTAACATCATTGCGCCCTTGCATCGACCATTATTGTTAGATCACAAAAGATCAACGATGTAAGGTGTATTTCGGGTCGAAAGGGAAACAAACACCGCATTTTACAACAACATCCCTGTAATGACAACACGTTCACTCTATCATATCACTATGTGTTGTGTTTCAACCAATGACTATGAGTACAAGATTCAACTCTTAGTTGTAGTATGTACAATCAAGAATGTACATACTATCAGAAATAAATACCCAATACATGTCACATACCAAAAATTATGTCATTGTTCAAAGTTGTTTCCGCTTGTGTTTTCATTGATCAATAATAGTTTTTTAGTTCTAAACTTGTAGCAACAATAATTCAAAATTTGAATCGTAGAAAGGCTTCTTGGTTGAGGATTCAGGAATGCAACACAATCTGTCGGCAATTTCACCACTTTTAGTTTTTAAGTTCTCTTCTCAAATTCAGTTTCCAGGTTAGATCCTGAGGACAAAATCGTTCACAAATCATTGTACTGTAATTGTAGATTGTAGAATTTAGCTTTTAATTTTGAATTATGCGTGTAACTTTGTAAGCCTAAATTGTTAGTACTGAGTAGTTACTGGTTAAATTCTAGAATTCTAGCTAATTTGAAAAGTAAATTATAGAATTACTTAATTTACTTTAAATTTGTGAAGGCCAAAAAGAGTTAGGGTTTAATTTGAATTACCCCTATAATATGTATTTTGCAACTATGAATAGTTATTCAAATTTTGCAATAGTTTCACAATGACGAAAAGAAACATGAAGAGTGCAACATGAAAACACTAGAAACAAAAATATTTGACAGACTTCTTTGAACTGCTTAAAACACAAAGTTCCCTGATGAATTTTACAATATTTATGATCCTACTATATATGGGAAAAATATCATGGAAATTAGGTTGTCACTTGAAAATAAGTGGATAGATCCAAAAAAGGATGAAAATTATTCTAAGTATAACACTAGTGTAGGGACCATAACATATAAACTGGCAATCTGGCTTGCTAGAATAGCCCATTTGGCATTTCCTCATGTATTCCCTTGTCTAGAACTTGTCATGCTCTGTGTAAAAAAATATGATTAAAATAGAAAGGCAATTGTTAATAAAAAAAATACTCAAGATGTAATTTTGTCCATAACAGAGTCTAAATTTGCTAATCTATTGGTAGTAACATAGGTGGTACAAAAATCAAATGTGCACATTGACCTGGAAAATCTTTTAGAGTCATATGAGAGATTACCAACAAATAAAAAAATTCCTATGTCAGAGGAATGTTATTCCCATCCAATTTTCAAAGTGATCATAAGCCTCATTATAAATTTGATATTTCTTTGCAATGGGTTCAGGATACTACTTTCATGCTATCATTTTGTTTGGGGTTGGAAAGTAATAAGGAAGTGGGTGCCACGATTCTAGAAATGATTTACAATATTCATTGTCAATCAGTACTAGAACAATATAATTTTATCAGGCACATTGTTCATAGCTTGGAAGAACAATTGTTAATGATTAAAAGTGGCTCCTAGAAGACATTTAGATTCACAACCTACTTGTGTTATCTTCGTCTATCAAAGCATCATCAAATATTTCAAAGTAACCAACTTAAGATTAATGTTCAAGATCAAGTATACTAATGGCCACCTATTATAAGGATGAGTAATAGCAGAAGGAACAACAAGGATTTTGTTGACTTCTTCTTGTCACCCATGTGTCATAATTAAATACACTTTAATGCCTAGATTGTCGAAGTCTTGTAGAAATTGCACATTCAACTAGGAAGTCAAACACAATTGGTCGATTGGTACTTCATGGAGGACTACATTGTGTTAAGGTTTTATGTTTCAATGGTAGAACCCTTCAAACTTTGAATACATGTGACACAAAGGGTTTTTGCATTGGAATATGTAAAGCAGATAGAGAGCACAGATGTATTGTTTCATGGTTAGCAAAAGAAAAGCCATGTTTTTTTGTTCCCTTTCTCATGTGGAGGGTTCACATTTGACATATCAACATTCCAAGTGGCACATAGGTTTTTAACAATGTTTAATTTTAATGTTGATGCTTACTGACAGTATGATCCAGTAAACATAATTGGCTCAAAGCTTGTATAGTATGGGTACAAACCAATCAAGTATGTACATGAGAGTATCCCATTGATTGAAAGATTTAGAAATATGGACTCTTGGGAATCCATTATAATAGAGATGGAGAAATGTGTTGCTAAAGACAATATTTCAGTTTAGGAGTTGTAAGCACAAATTAGAGAATTGCACAACTAGAAAAGAAAACCAGAGCCCATCACATCCTATGATTTCTACCAAAAAGTGGATAACCCAAGTAAAATACCTATTCAAACAGAAATAGAGAGTGATTGTGACCTTTAGGATTGGACTGAAATAAGAATTAGAGAGTTTTGGACAATGAGGAAGAATCTGGGTGAGCCAAAGACCTTTGTAGAGTTTGATTCTTTGGATGAGGATAAAATGTTTAGCCAATTGTGGGATGAAGAACATCCAAAAGCACTAAAACCACTACCTAGGGATGGGTCTAAAGATGATCAGAATGAGTCTTTTGTGAATCCCCAAGCTACTCCAAGTACAAGTACAGTCTCACTTGTTGTACTCAATACAGAGAAAATGGAAACTTATGGCAAAGGGGTTGACTTGATACAAATGATGGGTTATTCAAGTGTTGGTCAATTGGGACCAAGTGGTCAAGGAATTTGGTTTCCACCTCAACCATCAACAACACCAAAATGTGGTGCTACTCTAGTCCTTGGCGGTGAATCGTCACTATTAGGCTCCTCCATAAGTGGTAGTGGCATTCATGGTTTTTCTAGATTTGTCTCACCTTCAATTCAAACTCCACTTGCCAATGCCCATGTTTCTAGTGGTGTAAAAAGGTCATTGCAAGTGGATATGGGTAAAGTTCAACTAGGAAGTGAGAAGAAGCAAAAGGTTATGCCAACAGTTGTCATTAACAACCCAATGTCAAGCTCAACAAGTGCCTCTAATACAATTCCTTCATGACAAAACCCTTAGAGCAATCCAAAAACTCCTCTAACTAGTACTAGTGGGACAGGATTAAGAATGAATCAATGTGCAATAATTAGAACATTAGGCATTGGTGGAACTGGAGACAACTACATCAGTGCAAATGTTATTTCTCCTTTCAAACATCATTTTATGTCTGCAAGCCCATATTTTAGTTTCAATGATTTTGCCACAATTTTTCAACAAACCAAAATCAACAATAGACAAAATAGAAAGGAATTGAAGAAGGAAGCAATTATCGCAACTTGTGATGAAGAATTTGCATCGACTAGGATATTTTCATCTTATGACCCAAATAAAGATTTGATGGAGTTCACAGTTGTTGTGCCCCCACAAATAGATAATAATCCACTAGAGAGCTAGATAGATCCATCACAATTACAAGCTAGCACCCTATCAATGGATTTCTCCAAAGTAAAAAATGTGGACAAAATCAGTGTGGCCTAAAAGATGAACAACGTGGTCTACATTTCACTATTTCAGTTGGAGAGAGAGAAAGAGAGAGAAGCTAGAGAAGAATATTGAAAAGTCAAATGCAAACATTTGAAGCCAAAAGGCATAGGAGAAAGCAATGGCTAACAAGTGCAGAGAATTAGAGAAACTGATAAAAGATGATTCCTTCAAAGAAGAAATTGAATAGAAAAAAAATGGAGGAAGAACTAGAAATTTTGAAGAAACAATTGAAAGAAAGAAAGCAAAATGAAAAGATTGGTGATGTAAACATGCAAGAAGTAGAAGAACTAAAAATGGTGAGGGAAAAATGGGAAGAAAAAGATTTCATGATAACTTTGATCAAATAGGTGGAGTCTACGACACGACTAAACAATAAATTAAGTGAGGATTTGGAGAATGAGAGGGCAAAAGAAAAATATTGGGAAGATAAAGCATAGGAAATAAGGAAACAAGGTGAAGATGATTTGTCAAAATTATAAGGAGAGATAAATGAGGTAGATAAAACAACTAGAAACTACGAAAATAGCATGAATCAATCAATGGACAAAATGATGAAGGAAATAAAAGAATTTTTTTGGGGCGAAATTAAAGCAAATGGTGATATGTCGTGTGATTGGTTTGAATTGTACGATTGTATTGATGTTGTTAATCAAAAGATCGGAGAGCCTATTAAGAAGAACGTTGATCTTCTTCAGAAGAAGAACACTGCATGAAATATTTTAAAACAAATCAACACAAACTATGATAGGTATTTGGCAAGCAAGGGAATTCGTGATCGCATTACTACAACACTACCGGAAAGTTATATCATTCAAAACTGTCAGAAATTTGAGGGAAGAAAATGAATATTTGACATCATTTCAGAGAAATCTCACCAAGATGATTGATAAAACAAAAGAAACGAAGGGTCTTGGTTTGTCGAATCAATTTGCAAATGCAAATTCAACACAATTCTTTGGAAGGGAAGCTTACCTAAAAGAGTTGGAGGACACGATGAGTTATGAAGTAGTCAAGTTTCCAAGGAACACAACTCCTCAGGGCATTGTGGATTCCATCAAACAATTGGAAAGACTAAGGACACTATTGGATGCTTTCTTACATTCAAGTGTATTTTCCAAATATGAAAAGCTAACAAAGTTGCAGGTCATTTACCATAACATACCAAGCGTCCAACTTCTAGTTGAAGCAAAATGGGACATCCTAAAAAAGCTAGTATAATCATCTCATAGTTGATCAATCATAGTATATGAAAGTACTTTTAATCATTTATTCATTTCTATAGTGTTGTACAATATACTTTATTTGTATTTGTAATGGTTAGATAGCAGTTTCAAGTTTGTACTTTGTTTCTTGAATAGGGTAAATGTAGTAAAATGCAAACGATAACATGTTGAATAGGCCTCTAAAAGGCAAAAGATACTATGATACCAAATTTGATGCTACTCTTCACATCAAGAAAATCGACCTAAAGCTGTTGTTACTTCCTTCTTACTATAAAAGGGAACTCGGGGTCATTTGCTATTGCTAAGGTTTATAAGTTACGACTACGTAAAATGAACCCATTGAATTGCATCAATTATCATATGTCTATAATATCTATAAGGTAATGACAATCAATATAAATTGTATCATATGAATTACAATTTACTAATGCTATATTTTCAAAAAATTAATGAAACTCTTCATGCATTGTACCATAACAAGTTAACATTGTATGATAATGAAACAATTCTGTTTGACTCTTCACATGAGGCAAACAAAAATAGTGAATCATTGACTATTGACTAGTTACATGAATTTTACTACCACCATTACTATTTAGAAATTTAGAATTGACTATTGCAAATAGAAATTACATTAATGTGATTCATGTGTACCACTATAAGAATTGTCTCATATGAATTGCTATATTTTCAAAAATTAATGAAAATCTCAAACAATATGATTAACAATGAATATTAATTATAAAACAAGATTTGCATTCAATATCATCAAGTTATCAAGTTGCAACCACAATGCTTACTAAGCATGCACATTTGATATGCATGATTATTGAAAAAAAGAGTGTAGTAATAAGTTTAACTACTAATAAATACATATGCCTTGGTAGTGCTAAGTGCTAAATCAGATCAAGTTGCCACATCCTCTCATCCTCGACATCTTCAAGTTCAGAATCTTCATATTCCTCGCTATCAACTAACTCATAGTTTCCTTCATTAGTCCTTGTGTTATCTTCACATTGAGTCTGAATCTCAATCTCATCAGTAGCACTACTAGTTCGTCCACTTCCACGACCACTACCAGCACCAATACATGAGTTGGTGCCAGTGGCATTCTTATTGGCACTACCAACCCCACTTCGGTTAGAAATATTGCCCATCCCTCTTCTTTGACATTTCTTCCTCCATATTTTGACTACGCTATCGTAAGGAAAAGTGTGGACATCATACCTAGAATATTATATCCTCGAGTAAGTATCCAAATTCTGATCTAATTTGTTTCTTATATTTGACTTTATGAACCCTAAAGCATTGAAAATTGTCTCATCCTCCACTAAACCCAATATCATGGCGAGAAATTATTCAATAAGCTTGAAATATTCTGATATTGAATCTCTCAACATTTTGTTGTGACCTAGATAGTCCCAAAGCATTGTTACTGATCCCTATTCATAGGGATTCTCCGTAGAATTATATTGTTCCCTCATTGTCTATGAAAAACGTTATGATTGTTCTCTCAAAAGAGATTCGTCTTGAAATCCATTTTTGCTACTCCATCAATTACTTCAGTTTTGCAAAACTTCTTTATTAGAGTTAGTAGCCTATCTCAAAAATCACTCAGAGAGTTAAGCCTCCAATATTGAGGAAACACAATAGCCATGGATTCAAGTAGTTTATCTGGAGGGAATCTCATTCTAATTTTTGAGGAAAGATCAAAGGCAATTACTTTTGCAGAAGCAATTATAGACTCAACGATCTTGGTGAAATCTTCCTTTCTAATACCTGTCGCTCGCCTCTTAAGCCTCCTTGTTAGGTCCCCAACTTGCCATTGTAGTGCATTGGTATGTCAATTCCACATACACTGGCACATAACACCTTGTCTGCATTGATACATAGATAGTTATCAAGACTATGCAAGTCTGTGATTTTCTGCCACTTATCAAATTTTACATCATATAATGTTCTATCGAATTGATAGAGATTTTTGAGGGTCAAGCATGTTTTTTTATGCATCCTAGACTATTCTATAATAAATGTAGCCCTCTTCTGGGCCTTTTTCATTATATCACTCATCTCCTCTAGCATGGGTAGAAGAGTTGCTAAAGTTAAGATTGTCTCTACATCTGTTAACTCCAAATGAAGGACTAGATATTTCAGGGTTTTCAACTTGTCCTTCTTGGAGTTAATGAATTCATAAAATCGTGGATATTCTAAAAAAAGATGATGGGTTGGTTCGTCCAAAGTGTTGATGTTTAGCGTCAGGAGAAGCAAAAATCTGAATCTTCTATGATGTTATTATTTGCAGTTACATTTTAGAGATATAAGCAATTTGTGTATAGATATCTACATCACAAAGATATAACTATGCACCACTGTCTGATATATATGTATATATATATATATATATACATATATATGTATATACATATATACATATACATATATATGTATGTATACATATACATATATATGTATGTATACATATACATATATATGTATGTATACATATACATATATATGTATGTATACATATACATATATATGTATGTATACATATACATATATATGTATACATATATACATATATATATATATATATACATATATACATATATATGTATATATATATATATGTATGTATATATATATATATGTATATATATATATATGTATATATATATATATGTATATATATATATATATATATATATATATATATATATTCATATTGATTTATGCATACATGTACGTGTACATACATCTTTGTTATGTATATGAAGTTTTGACAGAATAAATGCATGACGATGGACCGACTTAATTGGTCGTATTACTTGCAATTGATATCATTGCCATTATCGAGTTTCATATTACCTGTGTTTGATGCCATTTTCGGGTTTCATAATTCCATCGACTGATGCTATTGTCGAGTTTCATATTTCCACCGACTGATGTTATTGTCGGGTGTTATACTGCTCACAACTAGTGATATTAATATCACCCGAGTCAAGGTTACTTAAGTCGGGCATTCAACACCCATGCCTTGGCATTGATTTAATATTGTGTTGTTATTGGGCAGTTTACAAACTCTGTTGGAACCGTTACTTGTTAACTAAACATGCCTCCGAAGAGGCATGTCCCTACATGGCCTTTAGGCCACGTAGAGACATGACTCTTCGGAGTCATGCCTCTTCCTTTTATATATATATATGAGTATATCCGACTACAATGAAAGTATCAGTACAAGCATACAAGTACCTGCAAAATCAGATGGACATTATATGATTGCTATTGCTATTTACAATATCTATCTTATAGTGATCCAATAAAGTGTTCATTGTTGAAGAAGGAAGAGTTCAAGAACCTGCTACAAATATAGAGAAGATAAGTAAAGTTATTCTACTTATTTGATTCTGAATTTATAAGACACATGTTTGTAATTGTTTATCTATCAAAGATCCTTTACTTTTAACACAGAGAGATTCATCTTGTATCATTATCCTTAAAAAGCTTGTTCCCACTAGTAAGTCCATCGACAAACACTTTGAATTCCCTAAATCATTTAGGACTTCGACAGAAATATTGGTAGACCTCCTTAATTAAAGTTTCACCTTTCTCTACTTGAGCGTTTGAGCTCACAACTCCTAAAACTAGATTCATTCTATGTGCCATGTAGTGAATGCCAATAACGTAGGGTGCAAAATAACTTTTTATCTTTGCGCAAAGACCATTCCTATTACCTTGCATTACTGAAGCTCCATCAGCTCCAACACACACCAACTTTTTGGCAATCGTCATATTATCCAAACATCCATATTCAATTAGGTTTTTCTTGAACAGTTCATATATATTTTTTGCATTTGCATTTGACTCCATTTTAGAAACTGATAGTAGTAGAGGTTGGTGGACAAGATTGTGTACAGTATAAACATGCATTCATATCCAGGAAGTATTTATCAACTATTGTAACTTCGTGTAATGACACTGCAATAAAAGTTGACTCTTTTATTTTTGTCTTTATGTCTTCTTTTTCAACATCAGTAAGACAACTTGCACATTCCCATCTATTGTTCAATGACCAGTGACTGTTGGGATAATTACAAACTTTCATAAAGTCCAAAAAGTACTCATTGATGCGTAGTCTGTCATAGGATGCCCTCTTTTTCAAAATATAAAAGAAAACACTTAACTGAACAACTTTGCCCATTTGTTCACTTTCCAGTTTTCTTCCAAGATAAGATTCAATAGAACTTTCACTTCAACAAGATTTGTCTATATTTTCTCCTGATAATTATTTATTTTGGTATTTTTAACATGCTGGCATTGATCCGCAGTTTTCAAAACCACCATTGGTTTTTCAACTCCATCTATCTTTTTCGTTTTTGTAAACTTTACCAATATGTTTTTCTATGGTGTTGAGTTTTAACTACAACCTCTTTTCCTTCTTATTTATCGTGGTGCAAATCTTGCATCTGCATTCTACCGGAGGTTCACCTTCAATCGAATTGGCCACTAGTTCTATGAACAGATACTAATTAAAAATTCCTCGACAAATCCCACCTACAATCTTTTTTGGAATTGGCTTTTGTTTTCCCATTCTGTGTAGTATTATCATCTAAATTTGCAACATTCTCACCCAAGTACAGTTCCATTATATCATTGTGGCTATTTTAGGTATCTTCATGTACTTATAAAACATCTGCAAGTTCATCATTATCTAAAATATTAGACTCACCCACTTCTTCAACATGCCTTGCAAGCTGTAAATCTTGCAACTGTGGTTGATGTTGTGATAATGTGCCTTCTTCAGTAAATCATGATGACGAAACTTGTTGATGTTCACCACCAAAGTACAATGATAAGGTTTTCCTTTTTGCATGCCTCTCTTGGCTTTAACCAAATTCAAGGGTCCTACCCTTCTTCCTGTTTGATATCTTCAACCAAATAAAAGCTGCCAAAAAAAAGTTGAACTTACTAATGAGGAAGGACACAAACTACAATATACACTAGTAACTACAACTAATAACAAATAAATTTAATTTTTCAGCCCTACAAAAACAAATATAATTATAAAATCATGTTCGACATCTCCCAGCTAGTTCCCACTATATTACTAATTTGTCTCGACTCCCTACTCAATAAGAATGAACTAAAAAATGCATAAATTTGATTAATCAGTAGCACTTCCCTCTAACGCAACTCTCTAGAGACTTCTTCATTGTCGATCGAATTTGAGAGATTAGAATCGAACAAATTGCATAAATTGAAGTTGGTTATAAATGTATTTATAAGGCTCCTAAGCTCTTTGAACCTTTCTTTGGCAAATTCGGCAAGAATCTTATACGGTATACAAATATTTGGTGAAGCTCGTGTAATCATGACACATCTTATGTAATTTTCAAGGCGACTATGGTACATCCAATCATTTGCTATGATTAAAAGAGGCAAAATGGTCAGGATTTAAAATTCACGTTTTGACAAATGGCAAGTGAATAGGTTGACTCTTCCAAAATTTATTTATAATACCAAGGGTGAATTAATTGTGTCCAATAAGACACTTGAAAATCATGGCGAAATTGTTAGATTTAAGCCTATCCTAAACATATAATCCATTGACGATGGCATTGGAGTGCGGCCCAATAATGTAGAAACAAATTGGTGATCGGTCCAAGTAGTGGATCCAATAAGTGGAAAAATCCAGCGACATGGCTAGCCTCATATGATCCTTGATATCGCCAAATCCATGTACGCCAACTAGCAGAAATCATCGAATGCAAAATTCGCCACTAATGAAAACCATGTCTACCTAGAGTGAAATATACTTACCTTTAACATTCAACTGTCTCAACAAAAATGCTCTCATTATTCTTAGCCACATAACCACCCTAATTAACCCCAAGTAAAGCCCAACTATTGTGTACCTCTATAAACATATTGTGAACCTTCAACTATAGGGTTGCCCCAAAGACCTTGAGGTCACCCAAGTGATCTAACTTGAGTTGTAGGGTCACTCAAGTAGCGTACCCTAGGAAAAAGGATGTACCAGTTCAAAAGAGGCAACCCTATCATTTATTGATAACAAGTAATCACTTCTAATCCAATGATTTTGCCACAATTTTTTTTATGATTAAGAGTTATTCCTAATATTGTTTAGGCCTATACACCCACTGATCGATTCTCTTCATCTTTTACTCCAAATCATCATCCCATCAACTCTCCACTCTTTCAATCACCTCAGTTCCTCTGTGGTGCTTCTCATATATGAATACTTTCATTTCCTTTAACATATAAGAAGATTATTTTCTTGCAATTGTGCCAACTTTCCCCTACAATCTCTCATTCAATTCCATCTCTCAACAAAGTTTACCAATGTAACCTCCCTCTCAACATTTGTATGTTCCTCAAAATACTCCTCATGCCCTTTAAGTTTGCCCTTTTAGTTTTGAAGATCTTACTTTCTAGTATTCTCAATTCCAAAGCACTCTTGCATTCTCATGGTCACACAATTCCTAAGGAAGATACAAAAGTTAGACCTCATCTTGATACAAATGAATAATTGTTTTGATGTGTTTTTATTTTTACAAGTTTCTTATTTTTCAAATGTTTTAAATATAAATAGTAATTGGTGTTAAAAAAAAATAAACAGGTTCAATACTAAATATTGTGAAGGTCAAACTCTATTCAATTAGCTACTTAATGGATAAGTGCAAGGCTTGAACAACAAACATAAAATTATAAAATTCATATGCAAGTTTAAATGTTAATTTTCCTTAAAGAGGAACTATGTTTAGATCCTTGTTGGTCGTGTCAAAAACTGGTCTACATATCGTGCTTAATAACTCTATCTTATGTATACTTATAACAATAAAGAAAGAATATATAACAATAATAAGACACAAATCAACAACATCAAAATGTCACATAACATATAATTTATGTAGAGAAGCCTTGTAGGAAAAAAGCCTAAGAGAGGACAAATATGCACTAATAGCAATAAATTGATTACTATATGTTCACTTCCATTCTCCTTTATCTCCAACATAGCAGCACTTGTATACCTGTTAACCTACTCATGTCTCCCACATGCCCTTATTCCCATAAAGATAATTTGCATTCAACTATTCCACATTTTATTGTACATTCTATATCCAAAGAGTTGTAAATGGCAAGAGCTCCAAAACCACCAACAAAGGTGTCTAAAGAAAACTCTTCATTGAAAATGACAACCCTTGGATTATGTCCACAAAAGGTAAAGGACACTAGTTTTGGCTCTAATACTTACCTTCCAAATTAAAACCTCTAATCTTGGTAGATAAGCATTACATTAAATGTGATAAATGATGTAATCCCAAGAGACACATGCTGCCTCTACCAAACCCTCACTTAGAGAAGCCCAAAGGTCACCCATTTGTGGTTATCACATTCTAGGCATTCAATTGTTGTGGCTGTACCCAACCTTTACAACAGCAGGTGGCACCAGTCCCACCTTATAGATGTATTACAAACAATAGTGACAATAAACACTAAAATAGTTTCCCAATACACACTAAATGCATTAGAACACTTTCCAAGGATGTCATAACCATGTTAGAAGATTCATAAGGCATGAGGCACCTTAATCCTAACAATCAACAAATCACAAATTATCCTCAGAGAAAAAATTCTATTTCAAATTCAACATATCAACTTATTGAGAGATTTGACAAATGGTACACATTATCCAAAAAATTGCAACTACAAGAGACTATTGGTGACACTTCATCGCATCAGTATTCCCAATAACTGGGCTCCAGCCTATTATGCATTAAACCTCATTGCCACTCATTCCAACAATTCATCACATCTATTCCCAACGACTCTGCTCCAAGCCCACTATGCCTAAACCTCAGTGTTGCTCATTTGACCCTTCTCCATCAAGGTAAGGAAAATCCTACAGTAACCTCTCTCCTAGATTGGATATTTCCACACAAACACGAGTGACTTTCTCACTTATCATGCACACAATAACATGCGATATGCAATGCTTACTTGTGCACAACAGTGGTAGGCCATATTTTACCAATCATAGGGAGAGGACACTCATGTCCTTTGCTTCAAAAAATCCTAGATTTCCTCCAAATGCACAAGTAATCATTCTAAGTAATACACTCGAATAATATTTGCATCAACCATTAGAAGAAGAAGAAACAACAAAAAGAGTTAGGTAGGTGGCAAAAAAGTTTATATTGTCTTATCTAGGAAATTGTTTCAATTAGTCCTCTATTCTGGCACATTTTGACCTCCACAATAGCACTTTACTTTTACACTATTCATATCCCTGAAAATGATAGTATTTGCAACAATCCAATGCCTCAGATGGCTCTCTATACCAGAACGGTGTGTGATAGTGATTAAATGCAAATAGAAGATACGGATCACGCAATATGCAATGAGGAGAAATACAAGGGAAGAAAACTCCAAATCTACAATAGAGAGAGTAATGAATGGGTTTTGGAAACTAAAAAGAAAATAGACTAAATCCATGGCATAAAGGTGAGGATGAGATCTCTAGGCAGGGAATGGTAGTAGAAGAAATAATCAAAGTGGAAATTATAGCAAAACACTATGGAAAACTTGTCCTACTAATAATAGTTTATTTGTGAAAAATAACGAAAGAAAAATCAATACTGAGCTCGAGAGGGCATTTGTAAGATGAACAAATCATTTTAAAACCAGGCATGCACATGAATCTCAGTAAGAGATCATTAAGAACAAGTGATATTCAGGCTGTAGAGGCCACTATGGCTAGAACTTAATTTGAACAAAAACACAAGCATCCAACAACTCTCAGGTTGTAATTGAATCAAGACTTCAATGTTAAAAATGGGCATGGTATAAGATCATAAGGTCTTTTCCTGCGAATTGCACATATTGTTGAGAATTAGAAAGACATACAATGGGTTAAATGATGCCTAGATGGAGCTAATGAACTAGATGTAAAAATGAGGGCAGAAAGATAATATAAGGAATTGCAGAGTAAAATTTAAATCTGAATGACAGGTAATGGAAGACTGATTTTAACAGTGTCTAGTAGTCAAGTATCCCTCCTGATCATTAATTATTCCCAGATGATCATAATTATCTAGGCGTGGTGTCATTTTATACTAACAACTTGGAAAGCTTTGGCACATGAATTTGAATATTACAATTTGTGGTATTCAAGTGTGCATGAGCCTTGCAAGAAATTAATTTTTTGACATTTTTGTAACTACAGATTCGATCTGAGAATGAAAGCTATTAATCTAAGGAATGGTTTAGTTCTATTGGTAACAGTCAACAAGAAAACAGTGTCAGAAAATCATGTACTGGGACCAAACAATTGAAAGCTTAGTGGACTGTTCATTTGCAGGTCTAATTGTTACAAATGACTAAAGAACTAGTGATTTCTAATTTACACGACACATGAATGTTTCTAAAGCATTAATGGCCTGTAATGATGGATGTATGAAAGCACTGTAGAAAGATCTGAGGGGGGTTCAATGAATCTTCTGGAAACTGTAACTTCTAAAAATTGTTAAGTCACTGTACACATATGGTAAGTGAAAGTCTTTTTGTTTCCCCACTAGCTTCAGCGTAATTACTTGAAATTTATCTCTCTTGCCGTGGTTTACCCTTTGGTAAGTACAAGGCTAGCTTATACCTCACTCCTCATTATGATGTTTCACCAAATGTGTAGCAATGTCATTAGTTTTCATTAGTTTTCATGTTCATATCTGTTACATGAAGAGCAGCCTAAGATGCTACCCCTTGGTAGTGCTTTTCAATAATCAAACGTAATAGCTACCATAATCCTCATATACCCAGCTCTCAAAACGTAATTGACCATCACAAGAATTAGAATTGATAAAAATTTATTTTCAGTGACGAAAACAGCTGTTGAACTAAGCCTCATCTCGTTGAGAAAATCAATAATGTAAGTTTATCTCCTACTTATCATTCTATACCTTGTTATTTGTGTGTGCACCAATATTAAGAACTCATACCTCTTCATTAGGCATCAGCTCTTTGACAGCAAAGAGACAACAGTAATTTATGTTATAAACAGTCAATGGATATAAAGTAATAAAACAATTCATTACAGCTGAAGCTTTTTCCATATCTATTCTTTTGAAGGTATAGAAGACAAGCAGTAAGTTTTGAAGTAGGTGAAGTGTAGTCTTACATTATGGATTATTATTGTCCATCATAAAGAAAATCCTTCAAAGTTTTATCAGGTAGTGTGCCGTGATTTTCCTTGAAAACTGTCGGCTATCACTTGCAGAGAACAAATTCACTACAATTTAGGAAGCTTCAACACAAATAAAATTGTAACTATGCCAATATTGCAACTGGTATTATTACAAGGCCCTAGATTAAAGCACGGAAATTATGCACAAATTCTGAAGCAATTTCGCTCTTCCCCAACAAAAGTAAAAAATTGACTACACTAATGTGAACAAATGCTCCATTTTCCAGAAGCATATCCCCTATAGCCAGTCGCATGTAATGAAATGATGAACTGAAGATAGATTCAGTCATAAATAAATTTATCATTTCCAATAACAGGTTTCCAGGCTTCCCAGCAGCCTCAGTTTACTCACATTAACTTTATAAGCCTGTATGGTTGGATTAGATGGTGAACCTTGACAGCTTCCATGAAAAAAACAAATTAAAAAATACATTATACTAAAGATTCCCTATGATTCAAATAGCATAGTTGGCACATTTTATGGGGCCTTGCACAATGCTGTAAAAGTGGATGTCCTCTTGTCCAAGAAACATTTTAAGAGGAATTAGTTTACAATGTGCAATCTTACAATTATATATCAATTTTGAACTCACCCGAAATTGATATGTTACTAGCTAGATGGAAAAATTCCTTCCAGCAATCCCGTAGTGTTTGATACAGCCAGGAAAAATGCTCTGACCATGTAGAAAAGCACAACACTAAAACATGTGGGCCAACTATAGCAATTCCGATAAACATTTCTAGGTTTACTCTGAATCTGAACTTAAATGCTGGAGTCTGATTTGTGATGCTTTTTTTGTTTGTGTTTCTGATGTCCCCAATCCACTTCTGAGCTTGATTTGTGTTGCTTTTTTTGTTTTTGCTTCTTACATTGCTGGTCCAATTCTGTGCTAGAAACTCTGCTAGAGATAGAATGGTGTCGTTCCTTTGACTCATATCTTGACCTTTTCCTTTTCAGATCACTGTGTTTAATTTTAGCGTGAGATGAATGTTTGTCATCATCACTGGATGTTTCATATGCTGCTCCATGCAATTTTCTGTGCCTACTTTTTTTCTTACTAGACTTGCTTCTCTTGGACTTTTCTTTGGAGAAATTAGTTAGAAGTTCTGGAATATCAACTCCTCCACTTAAAAAACCTGGCATATTCACAAATAACTTGGTTCAAATAAACTAAGAAAAAGAAATAGAGTCAATAAGCCAGCTATTAATTTGAATGGATGGATGGGCTTTGTATTATCCTATCCAAATGTGGCCTTTGCCAAGTATTTTGCTCATTCTTAACTAATGTATACCTCCATACTCATCAAAGATCTCATCTGGAATTATCTGCTGATTAGGATCATCCAACTTGTACCCACCACGAGGGGGGCTTATTCCTCCTGGTTGTTGCTTGAGTTCCCATTTCAGAGGCTGCATGAAAACAATTGGTAACATATTAGCCTGCAAGAATGATAGTACCACAACAAAAACCACAGCTTTTCTTTCCTAATTTAACCTTATTTATAAGACCAGAGCAGTATTTTATATCTGCTAGATCAAAACAATGAAACTACCACACTATGTTTACATTTTGAGATGTGAATTTCAAAAAGCTACTTAGGCAGTTCCCAGTTTTGAAAGCTACAATATACATTTTTCATTCACAAAGGATGATCTATAGTAATTCTTCACTTTCAAAATCAGTGGTGTTGATTGAATGTACTAACATATATATGAAAAAAGCTCAAATACAACCTTAGGTTCTTAAGATTAATTATTAAACCATCCCGCTACAAACTTACTGATGCAGATGCAGATTCGGAAGTGGATATGGGATGCCGGAAAAAAATATTGGATGTGGATGAGAGAGGAAGCACGTGCGCACATGTCCAAAGAAATACAAGAAATATACAAAAACAAATCATTTAATAGTATGACTATGATACTTCACCCTTTATCAAAATTCAAGATATTTCAAAATTCATATCAATATGTACTTGTTCAAGATTATAGTTTAGACAATAAGTTATAACCAAATAGTCATGTTCAAGATTCCAACAAAATGAAAACTTAGTTCATGATTGAAGATTCAATCAACTAATAAGCATCAAAGTCTGAATCATAGGGATTCATAGGACAATCCACATTATCATCATCATCTCCAACTTGTGAAAGATCATTTAAACCAAAAAAGGTTCCACTTATGCTAGATGCACCACGTGCCACACTATCATCATCATCACCATCTTCGAGTGTAGTAAGATCATGAAGTGTTGCATCCAAATCCGCATACTCAAGGGCTACATCCCAAAGCTTTGTTCTCCCTTCCTTGTAATGATCATTCTTGTGTGATAATAGACACAAGTTACTGTGGAAAAAGACCATGTCCTCAACTTTCTTGGACCCAACCAGTTGCACTTCACTGAATGGATAAAGGAGTATGTACTCCAATTCCTTTCAACAATAGAAGAACTAGCAACCTAGATAGTGGTGACAAAACATACAAATAAAAAGCAAATTAATTCTAAAAAATGTGTGAAACACTAAATTCTAGAATGCAAGTGTTAGACATAAAACAAAACAAAAAATCAAAACTTGTGATGGGACCTTGATTGCAAGAGGTTGAAGATGCTTGAAAGGTTGACCATACATGTACCAACATGTAATAGCTCCCATTCTATTTTGGTCCTTGACTACAAATGGAGAATGCTTTATACCTAAAGCAAACAACCCAAATTCTAGCCTCACTTTTTCATGTATTTCTTCCACTAGGAAGAATCTTGTAAGAGCTTTGTGGCACCCCTCAGCAACCTCCTCATCCGAAAATGGAGCAACTCTACCTAGCATACCAAGTACCTCCTTGCTATAGTACCTAGGAGATAAAACATATGCAAGGAGGTGCAATGGGGTAGTCATCTTCTCCAAACGATGGTGGATGATTGCTTCCACTTGATTGCATAAGGCTTCACTTTGTGTGGGGTCACTCTCATGTGCTTCTATAAAATGTTTTACCTTCTCAATCATAGTGTCCATGCCATCATATATATCCCCCAGCAAGGTGTATCGGTATCAGAAAAGTGGAGCATAGTCATGATGGGCTTGGTGAAATCCAATACATATACCACACGGGCCCACCAAATGTCATCCAAGACCAAAACCCTGACCCTTTGGGCTCTTTCTGGATTTGAGGCCTTCCATATGAACCATTGTTTAGAGATGTGAAACAATTGTATGAGATGCGAAAACAGGTCTCAGCAACCTAAGCAAGTTAACATGTCAATTGACAATAAAATTATAAATTTTAACTAAATTACAAATCCATGAAATTTAGTAATTTTAAAAAATTATTTTACCTTCATCAACTCCAATTTGAAGTATGTTCTAAAAATGGATTGTGACATGTGGTTCGTCACAAACATTTGTATCTCCTCCCCCTCTTGGTGTATTTTCTTCACCCAATCTATTCCAGTGCCAATCTTCTGCATGACCAAGTTAAGGGAGTGTACAATCCATGGGGTCCAAAAAAAATAGTCATATCGACTCTCAACCAATGCACCCACACCCCTGCAATTTTTGGCATTGTCTATGACCACCTATACCATATTCTCACTACCTACCATCTCGATGGCCTCGATGAGAATTATAGAAATGAATTGGGAATCCTTCACTTCCCCCTCACAATCAACCACCTTCAAAAACATTGCCCCTTTGGGGAACATCACAATCACATTAATTAGTCGTTGTTTTTCTGTATACTTCCAACCATATGACACAATAGTTACACCCGAAGTTTCCCAAGATTTTTTGATTGGTAGAAGGTCTTTCTCTGCATGTGTCTTCTCTTGTTGCAATAGAGACTTACACACCTTTTCATACCTCGGGCTTGTGTAATCAGCTGGTGCTTCTTTGATTGCTGTCACCATTTCCTTCCAATATGGTGATCTCACCAAGTTGAAAGGAAGCCCATTCGCATTGAGGCAAGGTACAAAAGCTTCATTAGCACGGTCTCTTGACTTCATTTTAAATACAGTGTGCAATGGGCCTCTTTCGCAGGTTAGAATTCCCACTTCTTCCTCATCCTCTCTTGGTACAAGTACTTGCAAGAATGAGTGTTGGGGTGTATACAATTGGTCCAGTGGGTGCATGTATCTTGCTCCTTGAGGATGGAGGTTGATAATATCTTTTTTGTCTATCTTTTGACCAATGCATCAGCAGCTTCTTGTTCTCTTACAAATGAAACTATTTCTGCACTAGTCATCCTTGTACTGTTTTTACCTTTGCACATTCTAAATCCTCTACTAGCAGGGCCCATAAAATGAAGCTTCACCCGAGAATATGCGCTATTGAAAAGTTTTCCTTTGTTACTTTCACAATAATTGCACTTCCAATAGCATGAGCCACCTCCTGAAACTTGTGATACCCTTGTTGTATGTCTCCACAAAGGAGATCCTATATCAATTTTGATATTATCAGTCCCTTGCCCTCCTTGCCGCCCCCACCTCCACCCCCCCCCACTGAACTTTGACTACCACTGGCGGCCATTCTTGCACAATAAAGTCTAATTGTTTGCAACCTATAATAAGAAAATAAATAAATTTTAATTAGGAAAACAACTATGAACATCAAGCATACAAGTGCAAAAAAGTGAAAAGAAACTAATAAAATAGATACCAAAACTTGATTCTGTACTTCTTTAAAAGAAAAAATGAAAAAAAACTTGAAAAAATTCATCAAAAACTCAAAAGAAATCATGAAAATACTCAAGAATGAGATCAAACACTTACCTTAAATGCTTAAAACTCCTTTGAGGAAGCTACCTCTTGCCCTCTGATCGATCCTCTTCAAAAATGCTCAACTTGCCTTCACAATGCAAAATGGAGATCAAATGAGAAGTAGCTGCAAACAAAGTTACAAAATGACTTGTGAATGCTTCAACTTTCACCTTTAGGGCCGTTTTAGGGTTTCCTTGCAAAAAAAGGACCTAAAAAAATGAATTAGAGCACATGCAAATTAGAAAACTTAAGTTGTTTGGCCCTTTTTTATTGTTCTCTAGGCGTTGGGCCCGCAGGTGCCACCAAATCATCCAGAAGCCTATGGCTGGCTTCCATAAGCCTGTGGCTGGCTTTCGGGAAGCCTCCATGGGGCATCTGAACACATCTGGAATCCACCCGCATCAACTTCTGTATCCAACGCCTAGGCTGACAAATTGGTAACTTAGTTCACCTAGATTGGTGACATGGATTTGATGAGAACAGTATCTTTCTATATTGAGCTTAACAGCTTAAGAGCTTTACTTCTAATTTAAATTTTCGTTTTCCTCCATTTGCAGGCAACATTAAATTATACACCTGAAGCATTTTTTGAAGAATGTGTACTTTCCTTCTACGAAATTTAGAGCAAACTCACATAAACATTCAGCATTGCAGTGATTTCCAGCACACATTATTAACTTGGGCTTTCAGTCTTCACCAGCTATTCCTATATCAGTTCCAAAGGATTAGGAATCTAGGACATCTATCAGCAGTTTACTTATAAATTATAGCAGCCCACAGTAATAAAAACAAGTCATATTATCAAATTTTGGCAAAGCTTTTTAAATTGCTGTATCAGTTATTTGAAGCACTTTCATGATGTCACTCATTTCAGTGTTAAAAGACTGTCTAGTTTCAGAAGATGAGCATTAATAGTTTTGCATGTTCTCACAAAAGTTTCATCCACAGAAAGATTTCTAGTGTGGATTTCATTGATTTCCATATCATATCATTGGTGGCGTTATCTGAAAAGGATGATTTATGATCAGTTTAATACTAGATTATTATCAATCCACAGTCGAAGTGCCTAATCCTAAAAGGTTTTGGCAGCAAGATTTGATGTTTTCCATGAACATCCAATCATACGAGATGTTTTATTGAATTTTCAGTGATTTACAGCACATTGTATTTATCATATCAAGTATGTTTCAAGCAAAATTTCATCCCTTGTAAATTTAATTACCATCAGTATGTAATGATCTTTTTGAGCTACAAACAGTATCAATTATATTTACACGAAGAAAAAACTAACCCATGCTCAAAATGGAGCAAGTCAGGTAGAATTACAAAACAAGTGAGAAAGGCAGAATAGGAACATCAGAAAATGGAGAGAAGAAGATAAACTTAAGGAAGAAGTATTGATGTTTTGGTAGCTTTAGTAGGATAAACTGTGAGATCAAAGAGAAATTTATATGATCTCACAGTATATATATAAAATTCTCTTTGATCTCACAGTTTATCCTACTAAAGCTACCAAAACATCAATACTTCTTCCTTCAGTTTATATTCTTCTCTCCATATATACATACATACATATATATATATATACATATATATATATATATATAAATTTCTCTTTGATCTCACAGTTTATCCTACTAAGCTGCCAAAACATCAATACTTCCTCCTTCAGTTTATATTCTTCTCTCCATACATACATACATACATACATACATACATACATATATATATATATATATACATCTGTGTGTGTGTGTGTCTAAGTTATGGATTTGTCCCCAGATTAGCTGGATTCAGAAGCGAATACATGCGGATTCTAGATGTGTCCAGATTCCGTGCAGGTGCTGGCTGGAAGCCAGATCCGGCTTCCAGACACATCCAGAGGCCTATGGCTGGCTTCCGGCCAGCACCCACAGGGAATCTAGACAGATCCGGAGGGATCCGAACGCAATTGAATTGCTTGTGAGTATGCATGGAGACACAAATCTAGACAGCCTTCAAAAAGATTTTTGAATGGGACCTAATCCTAACACTAATTGGTCTTGCTTCACTTGGCTTTGCTTTGATTTGTAATGACATCTGACTAGTCAACCAATAATCATCACGTCTTGACAAGATTTGTATGCACCAGAATCAGAAGATCCTTCTGATGCTTGTGCACAATAATTATGAAAATAAGTTGGTGATAAAATGTTTGAAACCACATCTTTTGGGATACAGTATGTCCTGAACCAATGTTGATATCCTTCTTTTCTTATGAACATAACTGAAACAAATAATAAAACTCTGTTCAGCTCAATTTCTAAGCATTTGACTACAGAAAGTTTATAAGAAAGCAAAATCATAGAGCTTAAATAAGAAGTTAAAAGGTGGTTAATAGCCCCATGTAAATGATACACCATCAAAGAAGTGGTATATTTTCTTGTGTAGGCAAAAGTATAAAAATCACAGAGACTGAAGCAAATGATATTATCCACTTGTCTAACAGTGAATTGAAATACAAGGGCGTAAGCTGGCTTGGAATCCATGTGCAATCTACTGCAACAAGCATAATATATTAAATACAATGTTGATGATACAATTTATGAAGATGACATATCATATACTGTGGCAAAAGCATCATGTTGATGTCTTTGAATTGAAGATTTGTTTTTGTATATTTCTTGCATTGCTTTGCATATATATATACACGCGTGCACTTCCTCCGCATCCACATCCACAATTTTTATTTTTCCCCCACATCCCGTATTTGCTTTCGAATCTGCATCTGAATCGGTAACTTAGATATATATGTATGTATGTGTGTGTGTGTGTGTGTGTGTGTGTGTGTGTGTGTACAACTATAATTAAGTTTGTCATTATATTAATTATATTGATGAATAGACATTTCTCTTCTCTAGGTTTATTCCTCATACAAATACAAGAGGATGCTGCCATTTGAAAAGCACAAACCATACATTATTGCAGTGCTATACATCTACAGCGGTCCTAAGAAAAACATCATGGTATCAGAGCCAAGTTCTTTCTATAAAGCCTAAACAGCTTGAAGATAGATCCACTGAACACTATTAGTATGAAAGAAAAGTAAGGAACAAGAAGTAAAAAAATTCATCATAATCGCAGAGAGTTATAAGACATTTGGTAAAGGGAATACATCAAAGATATTTCCCACAGGAAGAGATAGAATAGCACATTAAATTTGATAAGGATAAATTGATAAAACTACAAAGAAAGAGTCAACATAGCAGACAGTTAAGCATACACGGCAATTGATATAAGTAGGATATGATCTGCGGATTATATTCATTCAGGGGAGAAATAAAAAGGACACTCAGATTGATCACATGACACATACAGAGAACCATATATCAGTGATGCACATACCATTGTCTTAGAAGACAATATGTATACTGCAGAGGATAACATACATTTGGCTGAACATATATTAGGGCCTTATATTATTGATATCGATAAATTGTAGAAGATCAATACTGAACGTTGATTTCAATTCATACACCAACAGTAAATCTGTACAAGCTCTCGTATCAAGAAGAAATAGAGAAGAAAATCGAGGAATTAGAGAATAGAGAGGGAGATCATAGCAGATAAAGGCAGCGATACAGATTAAAGACACTGTCTCTACTATCAAAGAGAAGAATCTTGTTATGTATAACAATTGCGGGACAATCATCCCTACCATTTCTTAGAGCCACAAATAAACCTATGTATTTACTGAAAGAGGATATCATCAACCACATATACTCTGAGATACTCGAAGTACAATCTGAAAAGGTATTAAGGGATATAACAGAGATTCTTATAGGGAGAAAAGAATCCACGATGTTAAGGAGTAAGTCAAAGGCATTAAAAACAGTAACCTACAATGAATATAATAGTTTTATATATATATATATATATATATATTCAGCAGCAATGATAAGGGCAGAGAATGAGAAGTAATCTTTGGACATAAACTGTGAGCGGCAAAACTTAGAAGCAGCGACCAAAAGGCAATTGGCGAACGGAGCAGGTGTGAGGTAAGGAACAAAGAGTTGTATGCCACCATTCACAGATAGAACAAACCAGGCCCATAAACACATAGCATCCACAGCGGTACATCCAGCTGGATAAAAGATCAACATAAGCAAGGATAAGTAAGAATTCAGACCAGCGTGCTTGGTGCTATTACAAAGGTTAAGGTGGCATGATTCCTAAAGCTGAACATGAGTAACAGACCAACGTACACCGCACAACAAGGAAGGTATTGTGACGAAGGACAAGTATCATAGCAAAGGGTTTGGTGGGCTCCATTACATCCATATCCAAGGTACTTAATTGACGAAGACACTCAATAATAAAGAAATCAGAACATTAGATGCCATCATTCTTTGGATACATGTGGAGTGTAAAGGGTCAATATCCCCTATGACTATAACATAAATTAACTAGTTGTGTAAGGAGAGACCAAAAGAGAGAGGTTTACGTGGCACTTTGGGTGTATAAAGAAATAACCCTTTGAGAAGGGTCTTTTCTTATATAAAAAGAGACCAGAGATTAATCCATATCGACCTTCAATTAGGTGATTGGGTATGATAAGACCAAAGGTGGAATTTACATAAGTCTCATGAATAGTAACCGTGGGCCCTCACATCCACTAAGGTTTGAGAAAAGATCAATATTGAATTGGGACTCTATCCATTTAACACATTTTGGAGAGATAAGTATTTTTGTTATGTCCAGTATTATTTCTATTTATTTTATTTTATTTTGTGATCATTTTAGGTGAAATTAATAAGGAAATAATATGTTGAAAATATAGAGTAAAATATATATATATAGAAGATTGAATATGTTAAAGTTATAGCTTTAGTATAATGGCGCATGAAAAAAAAAACAATCTAACTTGCTCAGCAGAGTATCTCCACATAGATACCTCCAAGCAGGTGTTAAAAGATTAACCACATCATTTTTTAATAAAAGTGGTATGACCAAAAGTAAAGTGGTCTTCAAACCAATTAAAGGGACTTTACAGGGGATAAAATAACTTACTCCCTATCCCATGCTAAGTACACTCAGCGCTGATCCTTCTGCCACGTAAAAGCTTCAAAGAGAGAGACTATAAGAGTAGATAGATGTAAAATATAAGAATACTTATCTGCACATGAGCATCCATGAAACTGATTTCTCCAATGAAGGTCCATATAGGAATGTAACATTGGATAATTATTCATCCCCCACAATGTAAAATTCCCACATACTTCATTTTTATATGGCTTTAAATCAATCTCAAGTCTAAT
This sequence comes from Cupressus sempervirens, assembly GCA_028749045.1. Classification (NCBI taxonomy): domain Eukaryota; kingdom Viridiplantae; phylum Streptophyta; class Pinopsida; order Cupressales; family Cupressaceae; genus Cupressus; species Cupressus sempervirens. The sequence continues at coordinate 652,430,378 of CM053784.1, forward strand.
GAGAGACAATCATTCATGAGTTATATCAACCTCTATCTCTAACTTCTTTCTAAGTATTAATCTTAGTAAGGAATTATTGTCATGTTATCATTAGTACTAATGAAGAAATTTAACTTCTTGATTATCATCAATTAAATGGAAATTTCTATTGTTCGATCGATTGGCACTTTGGAAAGTAATGTGACTAACCTATAAGGCAAAGAAGAAAATTTGAATAGACATTGTTCTTGGAAACAACCTATCATTACAATTTGCAAGATTTAGAGAAGATAATCAACACTTTGTACCAAGTTAAATTGTTGGCAATCTTCCTATGATAAGGTTCTAGTACAAGAGTTTGAGGATGTCAAGTTAAATTTCTTCATTAGTACTGATGATAACATGGCAATGATTCCTTACTAAGATTAATACTTAAAAATAAGTATTTGATATCATTCATGGATTGTCTCTTATTAGACTTGATATTGATTGAAAACTATATTAAAATGAAGTATGTGTGAATTTTACATTGTGGGGGGAATGAATTATTACCCAATGTTTCATTCCCATATGGACCTTCATTAGAGAAATCAATTTCATGGGTGCTCATGTGCAAACAAGTATTCTTATCTTTTACATCTATCTACTCATATAGTCTCTCTCTTATTTGTATTTCTATATGTACTATATGAACTATTTATCCTTGATCTTTTCCCTTGTATCTAAAATGATCTTGCAGGAAAAGAAGGTTGGTACCTTACACTTGCTATCAAATATTAAGCAGACTCAATCTTATGGAAATAGCTCCGAAGAAGTTGTGATCTAGAATTCATTAGTCATCTAATGATCACATTGGATAAAGTAAGGCTCTTAAAAGTGAATATTCTTGATGATGATTAAGAGGGAATCTGACACTTCTTCAAAGGCAATATAAGAGTTCAGAAGGTTGAACTTCAAAGGGAGTCTAAAAATGCATGGTGCGACTATATGATTTTAAAATGGGCCTACCCATGTATACATCATGAGGAAGTAACAACTTGTCACTAGAAAGTCAGAAGATTAATATCAGATTCAAAGAGAGTTCGACAAACATCCTTAGGCAAAGAGAGCTCCAAGGGAGTAACTAGAGGACCTAACTTCCCAGGATCATTGTTCAAAGGGAGAATTTTTAAGTGCAATCCTTTGTAAATGATATCTTCTCTATGAGGAGAAGTTCTAAGTGAAATTCCTTGTAATGCATTTTTCTCTGTGAGAGAGAATTGAGGTGAAAGCCTTTGTACCACCCTCTAACTTTATTCATAGTGGTTACTATTTCGCATATGATATGTAATGAAAGGTGACGATCTTTCATGTGTGTAAGGTAACTATTGTAAGTTGACGACCTTATCAATAGTTTGACCTATCTCCTAGATATGCTCCATAACTTGTAGCACCTAAATGTGTTGGACGTCTAGAAGCAAGTATTATCATGGTTCTTTGGGACGGATTTCATCGAACACCATGATAACCAACTCATCATGGTTCTTTGGGCCGGATTTTGCCAAACACCATGATAACCAACTCATCATGGTTCTTTGGGCCGGATTTTGCCAAACGCCATGATAACCAACTTGTTATGGTTCTTTGGGCCGGATCTTGCCAAACACCATGACATAGTTACTATTATAGACCACACTTAAGGTGGTGTTTAAGCTTATATTAAAGTTATGGAAATTGCTTCAATTGTGCGTTATGAAAGGTGAGAAATTTAGGCTCATAGTGAATTGAATATCATACTAAAATAATCTCTCTTCCTATACTTGAGAGCATAACGTGTTCTACAAATCGTGCCTAGCTAAGAGGGAATGTTAAAGTTGTAGCTTCAATCGGATTGATTCGATCTGATATACATTATTGTTATTGGTAAATCATCATTTCCTATATATACTTATATATGTTAAATAATATATATTATTGTGTATATATATATATATTGTCATACTTTATTATTTATGTTAATATTTAAGTGATGATTACACTATAGAGACATGTCCTCTCATATTTATAAGCCTTCATTTGCATAACAACATAATATATGTATATATGTTCAAAATATATATTTATCTATAATTTATTGGAATAATATTTATTATTATGTAGAATTATTCTTATTTCTAATTTCAATACATATTATAAGAGCTATGTGCCTTGATCTTTTCCTCCGAGAATGTTATTGCATGAAAAGAGAGATTGAGATTTAGAGAGAGCCTGACATTTCATTACAGGCAACCTTGAAAGAGAGGGAGTAGATATAGGATACGATTCAGTCAACCTTCAATGATCTTTGATCATATTGATTCATAGGAAGTAAACCATGTTGTGATGTATTCTCCAATGATCAATAAACTATAGCAGTCAAGAGAAGTGTGATTCATGAAAATAATCAGATTGTATCATATAGGAGAAAATCAAGTACCTTTAGGCTTTAGCATACTAAATATTAAGGAAAGGAAAATTAACGATTTTAAAAATCCAACAAAAAGCAGGAACTGGATAAATTACAGTCACAATTGAAGAATACAGCATTCTTCTACAATGGGCAAAATTCTCGCATGCATAAAAGAGCATTCAGAAATTATGTGAAAACTTGGGGCAAACAAAAACATTCAAAAACTACCAAAGGCCTCTTTCAAATTGAAATCAAGTTCAAAGAAAAGAAAGAAAAAAAAATTAAATGGGAAATCCTAATTTATGTGTGAATCTCAGTTCCATGGTAGGAATTGGAAGCCAATATTCAACAAATTCAATCCATACCAAGTCTTATTTCAATAATGATTTTGGATAGTTGCACCATAACATGTCTTATTTCAATTGCATTTGCCATTAACTGAAACAACTAAATAAATTTCTTATGACTGAAGGTACTATGGCATCATTCAATGCATTTAGAATGATTCTAAAAAGCAAATAATCTATTCGAAAGATACTAAGATATTATTTGATGCAGCTTCTGATGACCCTGAAATGCCTAATAAAACATTATTCTTATGACCCAACAATCACATAAAAACCCTTCAACTGCATAATGTTTGTTCCTAGATACAAGTATAGCACTAGAAATCTATGAAGGCAAAGCATTGGATTTTTTAACAGATTCGTTTAGTACATCACAATAGCACTTTACTTTTAGTTGCATCAAAAGTGCCATGCCTTCTACCTGCACTTATATTCTTGATTGTTGATTTCTAGAAACTAGAAAAGTATGAGTACCTAGAAGAGCAATAACTGTTTTTTTACACTTCATTTATACGATTTTCCAGCTTCGATGCTATTACAATATCTTGGGTCATAAAAATTGCAGAAAAAATATGAGTCTATATGAAGGTTGTAAATAAGTAACACATGGAGTAAGAACTGTTAAAACATATAGCTTGGGTCAGACAAATCAATAATATCTGATTGTATATCAATCTGACTGATCGTGCCATGATCATATGTCATAATACCGATGTTCATACACTTCCATCTGAGATCGTATCTCAGTAATGATCGAACAGTATTCTGATCCTTATTTGTTTAAGATAATATCGATCTATATAATCAGGCTACGAATGAAACAATTTCATTATGGTCGTTAGTATTAGTTTAGACTTTGTGATGTCTAACTAATGCCAAACAAGAATAATAATCATACACCAAACAGATGTGAAGGTGAATGGTCATGTCTCCATTCGGAGACATGACCATCCACCGTCACACCCTTCATTAATATTTATACTCAAAACTGTCCAATATTGCTTAGTATGGAAATCGATAGATGCAAGGCATATCTGAAGGAAAGCAAACAGATCTTGAATAAATTTAATAACATTAAAATCTGATATAACTTTACAAGAACAAATGTGTGATCATGTTGTGTTAATTACTTAAAAACTCACAGGCTGCTGTTTGATAACATATTAACGAATTTCATGGCTAGCTATGTACAGGTCTTGCAATCTCCTTAGTTTATGGTCAATAAGCATAGACTCAATACCAGTGAACTAGTTAACCCTACTTGTTAATCCAGTCATGTGTGCATTTTGATAAATCTTGCAGGAAAATTGGAAAAAAAAAAGGAATTCATTAAGTTTGTCAATCTATCCAGAGAGCCAAATAAAAAATAAATACTAAGGACTTAACTATGTGCAACCATCTCTCCTGCACTATAGGAGGAAATATTGACCATTACACAACCCCCATAGACTAACCTCAACAGAAGCTGTGTGCGCTATGATTGTTGTCAGGGGATCGTCCCTCTTCAACCTGCTCTCCTCATTGGGCATTATCATATCCCTCAAAAGACATTCTCGATCACCACTCTGATGACCATAAATCCCACACCGTACACATCTTACATTCCTGATCTCAACGCCAAATGGCTTAACTCGCGCAGGTAACCCTGTTTCTAACCTGCAGATAAATCACTAAAGCATTCTAATATCTCAGATTGTATACATTTTTTCTTTGAAAAAAGAAAGCTAACTATTAATTGAGATGCTATAATATATCATTATGGCAACAATAAGTGAAACAGCCTCAGTTTTCGAAAGGCACAATAGCTTTTTTCTACTACTATGATAATTTCTTTCAAACTTTTTCAAATTAAATTGGTACCTGGTGTGAAAAGTGAAAACATATCGAGATTTACACAAGCAAATAACTCAAATCTATATTAATCGATAGAAATTTTGAACTTAGATAAAAAGCACTTACAGGTTGACACACTATCATGTAGCTTAACAGAATGGAAAAATTCTTCTTTGTTATGCATAGAGTAATAGAATGAGAAAACATTTCATGTAAATCTGTCTAGTGCCATCTTAACACTAGATGGTACTTCCCAATCTATTGCTTACAAAAGAGTATTAATTAAATAAGGATGCATAACTAATCAAATCTGATAGTTTTGCTTGAACGATATGTAGTCTACATTATGAGATGCATTGAATTTTAAATTATTGAAAAACTCAAAAGAAAACACGTGGGAAAAAATTGATGAGTATTAAGCATTTGAAGTAACGTAATGAAGCCCTTTCAATACATTAACAAAAGGTAATTTGTGTGTTTAAGTCAAATATTAAGGTGAGGTTAAACCTAGGTTAGCCATAGCTACAATATTGATGGAAGGATGATGTAGTTGGTTAGATTAATCTGCTAGGCTATTGCTTGGTGTAGCAAGCATGCCGGCTATCACAGAATTTAAAGGTCCATACTCCATATATACAACTAAAAGAAGGTTCCTGAAACAAAAAAGAAACATTAGTGATCCTTGGGAACATGTCCTAAAAGTTTGTATCCCATTCCTCAGAAGGCAGGGGACTAGAAGAGAGGGCAGGGGTGACACTGAACTTGGAGATGGGTGCTTAGTCCCTGTGCCCCACCATCTCTCATAGGGATCCACCCATGGGACAGTGCTGCGTATGCATATCCAGGATGTCATGCCATCCTGAAGGTAGTCTAAGCACATGCAGCATCTCTCGATCAGCTGGTGGACAGCAGCCATTAAGTCCTGTGTTACCCTGGGACGTGTTTCTGGCAAAATTTGACCCATCCCCGTTTTTGGGATGTCCCAGAAACTCAGAAACCTCGAGAAACCTTTCCCTTGGCCATCCCATAAAATTAATGTTTCAATTTTGAAATTTTTTTTGCTTTCCACTCTCAACTGAACTCTAACGTTTAATTATTTAACACAAACATTACTTGTTAAGGTTCCATAATACATATAAGCATGCTTTATCCATGTTTTTATATGAATATCGTAAAGTTCTCTGAATATTTTAAATTTCCCCTATTTTTTTATATAGCTGTTCCCATTGCCATCCCCTGCTCTGAGAAAAAAAAATCTGTTCCAGAAATCTGTCGCTGCAAATTATAAATTATTATAACTAAATATAGTGAGACAAATATAAAAAATAAAAACCTAGAACAAAAAAGAGAAACCCACCAAGACCACCCAACCTAAAAACTTTTAAATACACTAAACCAAGCTCAATTTGAATCACCAAATGAAGTGGGGAAGTCTCCTGCACATTATTCAATAAAAACTAAAATCTTCAAACATTAGAAGAACTTAAAGAAGTGAAAAAAGATGCATGCACAATGAAAATCCCTGTAGCCTCAAAGGTGCTTTGATTTTGGCTCTAGTATTAAAAGGCAAGAAAATAAAAACTGGTTTGGACCGTGCACCAAATTAATTCTCAAGTAACTGTATTCCATTTCTAGTTTTTGTTTGCCAGGACAATCTCAATTTCCACAATTTTCAAGTAATGCTACTAAAGTTGAAGTCAAATGATTTAGAAATTAAACATAATGGCATATTTATATTGATACCGCAACTGATTGGGGACCTATTTCTCAAGTATTAATCTGTAGTAAAACCCTTGCTTGTGTCAGTGTAGTTTTTTATTTTTACTATTTTGCTAGGTTTTTCCTACACTTTTAATAATCTCGCTTAGGTTAATAAAGCATGTCTTATTAGGTGAATGGTTGTGAGGTGTCACCTTCCTACATGTGAGCATCCATTAGCTATCTTGAGAAGATACTTTGATATCTTTAGTTCGATAGATGGTTGCTCCTCATTGGTTGGAGTTGCCACCTCTTCCCTCTTCCTAGCCTATATAAGCATGCTACCTGGCTTGTATTTGTATCTCTTGTTTTTGCGTCCTCTTAATGCTATTTTGCTTCCTCTTAATGCTATTTTGCTTCCAGCATTTGCATTACTCTCTTGGGGACTAACTCTATGATGCTATTTTGATTTTGTATCATTTGCATTCATAGTTTAGATATTTACTCTTTGCACTAGTTTTCTGGGTTATTAATCTTTTCAAATTCTAACATGGTATCAGAGCTTTTCTATGTGCAAGAGTAGATTTTAGTTTCCGTATTTGAAAGATTCGAGGGGGGGCTAATAAACTTTATTGTAGTTTTTTGAAAACAAAGTATGCTCTTCTCTTGCATCTTTAGATGATCCTGAGAATCAAAAAAGTTTTGACAAAAACGGTTTTTCTCTGGAGTTTCAGTCTCAAATCTAACAACCAACTTGCATATTTGAAGTTTTCAATCAGTATTGCAGGTTCTAGCATACCATTGATGGACTTAGGAAGCTGATCCAGCATTTGCATGTCATATTTTGGTTGCTGGGGTCGTTTTTTTATTTTTGGAGCCGTTTTTTACTGTTAAAGGCGTCCAATTTACACTACAGCAGCATCTTCTGTACATCAAAAAGAAAAACGCTTTCTGGGTTTTGTTCGCAGCCCCGAAAAACCATCTGGGTATCTTTTAAATTTTGCATGCAAGCTGTATATTTTGCAGAATCGAGCATGCAAAGCTACAGCCATACCCCTCTTCGTTGGCAGTCGTAGATTTGAACGTAGTTTTCAAATGTCTCGTTCTTGCTCATACGGACTCCGATTTTGATGATTCTTGTTATGAACTTGGCTATTTTTTTGTGCTCTATCCACTAGTGGAGTTGTTTTTTTATTTTCATGCATGAATTCTTCAAAAATTGCAAATTCTCAGCCATGATTGTGCACAGTTCTCGTTTTGGAAACTTCGGAGGATCATAACTTTCTCATACGACCTCGTATCGAGGCGATTCTTTTTTTGAAAGTGCATTTTTTTTAGTAGATCGCAGTGGTGCTATTTGTTTCCTTGATTATTGTGCCCAAGTTTCACTTTTAGCATATGCTCTTCATGAGGAGGCCCTGTCGATTTTTCTTTCGTAACTTGAGCATACGGACGTATTTTTTCGATCCGAAAAATGCGTCGGAAAGGTGGTTCTGAGACGGAGATGATGGTACAGGTTTTTTTGATTTTTGCTATAGTTTGGTTGCCTGTTTTGGCAGTCAAAGCCAAATGTTCTATTTTGCCTTCCGGGAGCCATATCTCGCTCATTCAGACTCTTTTCTGGGCTTGCCAGATATCGTTGGAAAGCTGGTTCTATGAGTTATTCAGTTGCAAAGGTCTTTTATCCAGATTCTGCTCCAGGTTCTTTCTCCTTCGAGTTTTGCACTTTCGCACTCTGGCAGATTACTTGGATTCTACAGGTCCTGGAATCTCTTCTTCTGTTATTTTGGCTCACTCTTCTTTCTGACTTCTAAGCATTGTATGCTTCTATTCTATTGCATTCCATTCCTTTTTCTATAAACGCACTGAGATAAAGTGCCTGCTTTTGCATATCTAAGATCTTGTACACCTTGTGTTTGTTTGTACTCGCACTCAGTTATAAAGTGCCATGGGGAGTCATGATGTTTTGCCATTTTGTGCTCATCCACCTTTGTCAAGTGATTTTTTCTTCCACGACATTAGCCTATGCAGTGTGTCGGTGACACCGCCCTTTATCCTGTGCTTGTACTTCTATTGCACTATTGGTGTTCCTGATTCTTCTTCTTGCAAATGTTTTTGGCATTGCTTTTCAGTGTTCCTGTCACCCCTCTCCCTGTTCAACATTATGGGGGGGTTCACCTGTTGGCTCTATTACTTCTTTGGTTCGGTTGAGTGATCTACGTATTCAGTTTTTGTTCATATGTACTAGGCGGATGCAGTGGCTAGGCACCTATGCATTTCGGTGAGATGGTTCATCTACTATATAGACACTCATTCATTCCTACCTTTGGAGGTCACCTCTTCGATTGATCAACTCTTCAGACTTTGTCTTCTCTACTTGGTCATGCACTATTTCAATGGGGGTTCCAGCAGTTTCTTCTAACAGTGTTTGTAGCTTCATGCTTCGGAGATGCTTCATGCTCTTTTTTGTTCCTCTCTTTGGGACATTTCCTAGATTGGAGGCTTAGTTTCCTTCATCTAGTTCTTTTTCTTGTATTGGGTACCTGATCAGGCTTTGTTGCCGGGACCCATTTTCCTGCTTTCATAGCTTTGCTAGGTTAGCATCCACCTAAGCTTCGCTTATGGGGGGGTGTTAGTGTAGTTTTTTACTTTTCCTATTTTGCTAGGTTTTTCCTACACTTTTAATAATCTCGCTTAGGTTAATAAAGCATGTCTTATTAGGTGAATGGTTGTGAGGTGTCACCTTCCTACATGTGAGCATCCATTAGCTATCTTGGGAAGATACTTTGCTATCTTTAGTCTGATAGATGGTTGCTCCTCATTGGTTGGTGTTGCCACCTCCTCCCTCTTCCTAGCCTATATAAGCATGCTACCTGACTTGTATTTGTATCTCTTGTTTTTGCGTCCTCTTAATGCTATTTTGCTTCTAGCATTTGCATTACTCTCTTGGAGACTAACTCTATGATGCTATTTTGATTTTGTATCATTTGCATTCATAGTTTAGATATTTACTCTTTGCACTAGTTTTCTGGGTTATTAATCTTTTCAGATTCTAACAGCTTGCAAGCATGCCAAAGCTCCTAACCAATATTGTATAATGGCCCATTCATAATTTGGCTAACGTTGGTGTATTTACTTTTATTAGTTTGATAAATACTGTTGGAGATTGCGGCACTAATTTCTTGGCAGAAAGTTTTATTATTTTTGAAAACAGAAACTGCAGAAACAGTGCCAGAATTTGCTCAGACTGTTTACAGCATGGCTGACATTGAGACAATGAAGTGTAGAAAATGACCCTACAAAGATTAACAATGTAACAGAGAAGTCTTGGTCAACAGTTTGATTTCAAGTTTCAACTAAAGAAAGGTGTAAAGCCATTAAGATTCATTGTCTCTAATGCAAAATATTGTAGAAATTTCAGCTTCTTTTACAATTGTTTAGGTATTCGATAAATAACAGCTTCTTTACTGTTATATCAATATGTAATTAATTTTTCATCCTCCAAGTATCCCCAAAACTCAAGAAAAAAAAAAAATGCTATGAAACAAAAAATGATTTGCAAAGTTTATCCACCAAGGTGGCGGTTGTGTTACTGTCAATAGAGTTGTGCTAGTTGCACCAGTTTTTTCCACCCGTGTCACAGAAGTTTTTACTTTGAAGATCATGGCAGTTTTACACTAATGGGTGGAGTTAAGGGCTGGTACTAGTCTATTTGTAATCTTTGGGATTTTGACAGTCCATGGTTGTGACAGTTTTGCACCACTGGAAACAAAATAAGTCAAGGCAATGGTGTGTTCTTATATCTTTTGGCAGCTTGACCATATATTCAATTCATCAATGCAGAGTTTGTATTGCTACACCTAGGCATCGTTTCATTGACCCATTGCAAAGTATCACAACCTATCAGGCACTATTGTCATTGTGGGTGTCCTTAGGGACCCTGAATAGACAAGTTGACTTAAATGGTTACAAAAGACAATCACAAGAGAAGGCATAATTCTATACCTTACTGTTTTTGAGTTTTTCGCTCCCTGGAATTCTCTTGGGTGAATAGCTTCTGTGAAGTATGTGCATTTCCAGTCCTTGCTTATTTCATGTAATGTTTTGAATAGTTGCAAGGGACAATTGCTAGAAAAGCTATAGTGATAGTCTGATAGATTTTACTCTTTTGGGGTTTTCCCACATGGCATTTATCCTCGGTAAATATCTTCTGTGAAGCCTGTTTGCTGGTGTGTTTCCAGTTCTTGCTTATTTCATTTTTTATGCATACAAGAAACTACAATAATTACAGCACTAAGGCAACTCGTTTCAAAACAGGAAAGTTACTGTTTCCTTGAGCAATACTAAATGAACAGCAAACAGATAAACAAAGATTTTTTAATCATAAGATGAGATTTGTATTAGTGAATTAGCAATGAATTATGTAGGCTAATTGCATATCACCTTTCCTCTCTATCTTGTTCTTCCAACTATTTTCTTGCACATAGTTAACCTTTGAGTTTGAAACAGTATCCAGTCATGGATAGTGTGATTTCACTGAGTTTGTAGCTGTATTCCGTGATTGAAGATATGCTAAGAAGCACCAAGTGGACTTTCATGTACAACTCCTGTGAAGAATAGTCCCCCAATGAACCTTATCTGAGTAGGGGTTGGGGAAAATAATATAATAAAATGTTATGTATAATTAATCTTTAACATAATTCCAAGGTTAAGGATGTTGGGATTCTGCTCCTTCTGCAGCTGTATACATGACCATTGATTATCTATATGCTAGAGAGGCTTTCAAAGGACTTTACATGCTGGCAATCAAAGATAGGAGAAAAATTAGTGCTATTGATAGGCCAACACTAGGTAAAATAATAATAAACAACTGACAATTTTGTGATGAAGTTTGGCTGGTTTATACGTGTTAATCCGAGAGCGTAAGCTTGCGAAAGGTGTCCGAGCAGTATGCCATCAAGGGATCCAGCTTGTGATATGAGCAACTATGAATGCAACTAAAACACTCAAAACTAAATCTACAAGAAATCAAAACGATTGCAGCGACAGGAACTGTCACTTCCTGATGATACAAAGATCAGAAACAAAATTATCTTCCTAAAATAAAAATAATAATGACAATAATCTATAAATTCAACAATAATAAAATCATTTCTATATTATATTCTAATTATTGAATGACTAATCAAAAACTTACTAACTAATACAAATATGAAAATATGTTGTGATAATAATCTAAACAAGAAATATACATTTATACAAAATAGAATAACACACTAATGAAATGCATCACCGTGTTTCACCATGGAGCGGGCCCTTACTCCTGGCTTGCATGGTGGATAGAAGAAACACTGTTTCTATGCTGTTAGAATTATGCAAAACATCCTTTTATTCATATAAAATAATACCAACATCCTCCTTTTCAACTCCTTTACAATATTCTACATTTTTATAAGACTGTCCACCTACATTCTATCTCTTGCTGCTTATATATATACGCATCATTATACTGGCTTTTACATAACAACTTTATAATAGAAATCTACTATTTGTAGATAATAGTCATTTCGTTTCAACAGAATACTCCTGTCCTCATATTTAATTAAGTTGTGGTTTTAGTTTGACACGTAACCAATAAGGAGAAAATTGAAGAAATACGGTTATAACAGAATGCATAGAACCACAGGTTTTTCAGCATGTATCCATGTAATTTGCTGCAGGTACAGGTAGAATATATATGGCATAGAGCAGAAATATATCCCATGCCAGGAATAAGCAATTAGTTCCATCATTCTAACAAAATAATACTGTCTTCATTCACTGCTGATTCATGGAATAATTCAGTGGCACATATCAAGAAGGTTCCATATTGCATCGTATCCTCCACCAGTCTTCAGTGCCCTTTCCACATATTTACGTAGGGTGCAGCAAATGCATCTTATTTCAAAGTTGGAGTTTTATATTGATGAAAGAGCTACAGGAAGATGCCTAGCAGGTGACAGGAAGAACTATAACATATTATCAACATGTTAGATAAAGACAATTTCATTTGTTTATTCACATACTCTACTAATAACTATATTAAATATTACTCATAAATATTAGATCATATGCAATATAGAATGATAAAATGGAATATTAAAATGAACATGAAGACTTATATGAAGGTTAAAATATGGCATAATCTGAGACATAAATTGCTCTCATCAGCTATGTAAAGATTCATAAACAAATTTATGAGAATGCTATGTGCAATTGCCAAAAAGAAGAGCAAATGATTACCAAAGTAGTGGGTTCACTTGATATATGTGCCTCATGAACACAACATCTAGATAGAATCACCTCAGGGGTTTAGATCTTTTGCCCTTATGTAACCATATTATTAAATCCTTTTACCGCAGAGCTTTGAAATGACATCTTGTTTAGTAATAAATAATAAATTAAAATATTAAAAAAATTAATCTATTTAAAACTTCATTAAGTTTAATGAAAGGTCAAAGTGTGAAATGAAAGTTAAAAGGTGTGAAATGAAAAGTTGTGACTCCCTCAAACATGAGATATAAAAGGAAGAGAAGAGAACTTCATTTGGAGGGGATATATGGAGGAAGGAAGAAAGAATGGAGCAAAAGGAGTTGAGGAAGCATTAATGGAAGAAGAAAGGAATGGGAAGAAGATAGGAAAGTCACACTTTTAAAAGAGTTGCAATGATGAAGGGTTGTGACCCTTTTGAATGGTGAAAATTGTGAAAGGTAGTGATTGTTACAAAGAGGTGCGACTCTACCTCACATTGGAGGCTATAAAGAGGAGAAGACTTCATTTGAGGAGGACACCAAGGGGAGATTAATTTGGGGAGTAATATATTATTCTCAAAGGCAAAAATTCATTGGTGATTCAATACTTATGAAAGGTGGTGACCCTTCCACCAATTAAATATAAATAAGAATTCATTCCAAGCATTGAAGAGGACTCACCAATCATCAATTATCCATACCTCAATGAATCAATCAAGAAAGAATAGAGCATTGAACAACAACACTGATCCAAGAGAGCGCTAATCAGCATCCAAAGAAGAGAAAGGTGGCAGACTGGATATTTATATGGTTCTTGGGCAGATTTAAAGCAATCCCAAAAAGGGGACATTAAACATTGGCATTAGAGCACCATTCTTGCCAAACAGAGGGTAGAGGATGGTTGATGCAACTTAGCCGAAGGGCTCAAAAGGCCTTGGAAAGAGAAAAGAAGAAACTTCCATCCACCGATAGTGCAATAAGAAAACAAATAGTCAACAAATTGGGGACTTTCATGGGAGCCGAAAGCAGGGAATAGACCCTCTTTCTAACTTTAAGTGGCTTAGGAGCAGAAAGGTAGGGTAAGCCCCCCTTCTAGGCTTATGGGAGCAGAAAGGAACGTTTAGGCCCTCTTTCTGACTCCAAGTGGCTTATAAACAGAAAGGTGGAGTTATGCCCCCTTTCTCGGCTCATTGGAAATGTGGGTTGGCCATCTTCTTATAAGTGGCTTTTGAGCAGTAAGGTGGGGTTAGGTCCCCTTTCTGAGCTCATGGTAGCAAAATGGTGGGTTACACCCTCTTTCTAGCTCTAAGTGGCTTATGAGCAGCAAAGTGGATTTAGAGCCTTTTGGCTCTAAGAGGCTTATAAACAGTAAGGTGGGATTAGGCCCCCTTCCTAGCTCATGGGAGCAGAAAGGTGGGTTTGGTCCTCTTTCTAGCTCTAAGTGGCAAATAAATAAGGTTAGGTTAGGCCCCTTCCCGGCTAATGAGAATGATAAAGCAGGTCATAGATGCGTTTCATGCTTCTAATCCTCTTCTAAATATATTGAAAGTTTCTCCTTGCTAGCTACTGATTGCTTGAGGGCAAGTAAACTGAAATGTACCCTTGTAAAATAGGACTCATCAATAAATAATAATTATTGAAAATTTAAATATAAAAGAATAAAATTTAATTTAATATAATTAAAATTTAGTCAGTTTAGTGAATGGTCAAAAGCCGCAAAATGAGAAGTTGTGACTCCCTCAAACATGAGATATAAATGGGAGAGGAGAGAACTTCATTTAGGAGGGGATATGTGGAGGAAGGACGAAAGAATGGAGCAAAAGGAATTTCGGAAGCATTAATAGGAGAAAGGAATGGGAAAGAGATTAGAAAGTGACTCTTTCAAAGGGGTGGCAATTATGAAGGGTGGTAACTGAGAAAGGTTGTGACCATTAAGAAGAGGTGTGACTCCCTTCCCCCCGCATTGGAGAATATAAAGGGGAGAATATTTCATTTGAGGACAACTGAGGAAGCTCAATTTGGGAACTGATATATTATTCTCGAAGACAAAAAGGAAAAGTGGTGACTCAATCCTTATTAAAGGTGGTAACCCTTCAACAACAAAAAAAGTATAGAGAAAAATTCACTCCAAGCAAGGGACTTATCAATCATCACTCACCCATACCTCAATATATCAATCAAAGAAGGTCAAACCATTGAGCAATAATACTTCTCCAAGAGAGAGGTGATCAGCATCCAAAGAAAGTCAGCAGACTTAATATTTAAAAGGTGTTTGGGACAATCTAGGACAGTCCCAAGAAGGGGTCATTACATGCTTGTAAAACATTCGAAGAAGCATTGGGATCTACATAATAATGAATAGACATGAGAAATGACAGTATTTCATGCATGTGTGTTACATGTTATGAGGACACTAAGAATAAATTAGTAAAGAGAAAAATAGGGAAACGATGTCTACAACAACACACTCATTTTAGAAGACATGCCTTAATGAGTACATTATGTTCTCAACACTTACATCAAATTAAGATAAAAATAAGTGAGCAGTTAACACAAGCATCTCAAAGATAACGCAATAAAGTGGACAGTCAAACAACATAACTAAACTTCTCATGTATAAGGCCCACATGAGCGGAGCCAAAAACAAACACAATTTTAGACACATGTTGCAGGCATACAAATTAAATATGTAAAAACTTAGCATTCCTACAAGCACAGATATATATATAAAATCATTAACATGTTTTTCATACATAATTTTCAACTTGTACACATTAAAATATCTAAGCCATTGCCAGATCTACATAATCATACTTATTATAAAATGGCTCCTATAGCTATAGATGATGCATCTTCTCTGACTATCCTAGATGAGACACTCTGTGTATATGGACTTGTACTAATAAATGTAAAGAATATAGTAAAAATGAATGATCGCATAAAGAGGTACCCAAAAAACACATATGTAACTACATGTAATGAAACCATTGAGAAACTATAGGATTGCAATTTGGATCCTTGAAATGTTCAGAAACATCTATTCAAATTAGTACTACATGTTGTGACCTTTTCACACATCGCCCCATCCCCAACGAGAACCCCCTCTTTTTGTTGTTGGTTTGTCTTTTTGGCTTTCGTTCTTTGTAGTTTTTGGCTCATTACCCTAAGGTTCCTTGTGTTTCAAATGAGAATTCGTAAAATTGGTCAGTTTTAGAAAAGTGTTGCCCACTTGGCTCATAAATGGGAATTGTGTGATTGTCAGTGAATTAGCTCAAGAGTGAATGAGAATTGATCTTTCAAAAAAGAATGCTAGTGAAATTTAAATATTTTGACATGCTATTTTGAAAATGTTTATTTTTAGTAAATTTCACTGCCTCCTAGTTGACCTTATTGAGTTTGGAACAACTTACTATTTTCAGCAGTGTCTATTTTTAGAAAATTTCAGGGCCTCCGGATTGGCCTTATTGTCTTTGCAACAACTTACTATCTTTAGATGTGTCTATTTTTAGTGAGTCTATTATTAGTAAATTCCACCACCTCCAGATTGACCTTATTTTAAGTTCACAAAAACTTACTATTTTAACAGTGTTTTAATTCTACTTTTAGTAAATTTCACAGCCTCCCAAATTGGCCTTATTTTAACTTCGCAACAACTTACTATTTTTGTGTCTATTTTTAGTAAATTCCACCTCCTCAAGGATTGGTCTTATTTTGATTTCAGAATAAGTTAATATTTTAAGAATGTCTAGTTTTAGTGAGTCTATTCTGGCAAAAAGTGAGCTCAGCCTAACAAAGAGACAAAAGGGTATCGAATTCCATATCTAGAAGAATAAGCAAGTGAGGCAGTCAATCAAAAAATGGTTGAGTAGAAACACCTTGAAATATCCATAAGTAAAAAGGTGTGAAAAACATCAAAGAAAGGGCCGAGTGCTGGGAAATTTCGCCTTCATGGAAGAAAAATGTGTGAAGTGTTGAAAGACAATTTCCTCCATGGAAGAAATTGCAAGGAATAGATAAGATTTGGCTAAGTATGGGAATTTCCTCTCCAAATCTCAAATTTCATCATCTTCAAGTGTGTGCCCATGGGTTGAAAAGTGTTGGTGAAGATACAGCAAAAAGAGAATTCTGGGAAAATAAAAGAAAAAGCGTGAAAAAGTAAACTTGCAGCATGAGAAGAGAAATGTGTGAAGTTTGAAGAGAGAGAGAGAGAGAGAGAGAGAGAGAGAGAGAGAGAGTCCCGTCAAATCCAAAATCAAAAAGAGAGAGAGTGTGTGTGTGTGTGTGTGTGAGAGAGAGAGAGAGATAGGACAAGGGGGTGGGGGGGTCCTCAGTCAAGATATTCAAGGAAAACATTCAAGTCGAAGAATTCCAGTTCTACTTTTCAAGTGATCCAGTTCAAGACATTCAAGGTTCAAGACTTCAAAGATCAAAGTTCAAGAACATCTTGAATTTCCAATGGAAACCCAAGATCAAAAGTCTGAGGGTGCAACCCATTTCAAGAAGGTGAATTCCCAAGCAGACGCATTGAAGGAAGAAAACAATCAAAGAAGATCATTTAAATAGAAGTAATCAGCGTCGAATCTAGGTTTCAAAATGATGCAATTAGAAAGTGCTCGAGCTTAAGTGGCATCCATCATGCTGACATGGCACTCAGTCATCTCCACCAGCTATTCAAGGATCTCCAAGTCAAACTTCACTGCATTCAAGGAACAAAATCATAGATAGGTTATTCTTGGCAAAGGAGCATTTAATAATAATGGTCATTCATTTCACCCCACTCTTCCATTGAATGAACAAGAATAGTGGGCACTTATTACCCCACTAAGGAGGTGGTTTTCTCCTGATTGGTCCATGTAGACCCAAGCATTAATTGTATATTCTCTATTTTTGCCCTAACCCTAATTAGGTTGAGGTGGCACAATTTAGGCCTTAGATTTTGTTTCAATCCAGGTCACTCATTGTAATTGGGGACCTTATAAAGGCCTCATTTCTCATTTGTAAAGTGGTGGAACTCAGAAATTGTCACTAAGAGCTATTGAGATGAGAGAATTTTCATTGAAATTTGGTGGTTATTTGATGTATATTAAAGCTTGCTTGGTTTCATTGTTCCCTCATTTAGATTAGATTGTTTGGCTACAAAGTTTTGATTTCAATAGAGAATGTGATGATGTTTTGATGAATTTTGTGGTTCATACTTTTGACGGTTTACTATTTGTATGTCATTGTGCAAATTTAACATGAAACTCATTTTTATGTGCACTTAACTTCTATGATTCAACATGCATTGTTTGTCTTGATTGTGTTTTGTGGGGTATGTAAATCATTTGCATAACCCCTTGAAGATTGCACTAGTTTTCACATAGTTGTAGTTTAACGTGGGGAAGAAGAGCTTGGTTATTTTGGAATTTGTCCCTCAAAGTTGTCTTTGTTGTTGTCATTACCCTTAGGAGTAGACTAGAATTCCTAAACCCTTTTCCTTTGCTTTTCACATATTTTATGAAAACCAGAAAAAAGTATTCTATTGCAATATCTTTCAATAGCTCTCACATCCAATATGGTCTGAAATCAACTTCAATACGCAAACGTAAGGCCCCTTGTGATTACCAGTAAATCATATCAACCATTGAGTGTATCCATAGTCAATACCTAGCGGGAAAGGAACCTTAGAGTCACTTGTATGATCTTTTCACAATCTTAGCATACACATGACTTTGATAAATAAAGGATAAGATATCTTGATATTTTGTTCTACTATAGGTGGGTCATACAATGCACATCAACATAAAGTTGCGCTAGGACAAGGGCAAAAACATCAAATTGTTCATTTCGCAATTAGAACCATCAAGTAGAGAAATTCAATCACTTAGAACTGGTAAGAACTTTCAGACATCAAATCAAAGATATTTAGATCTCTCATATTTCAAAATATCAAAAAAAAAGTTAAAAAGGTCAAAAAAAAATCCAATAAAAATCTTGATGGATGAGCAATCGTTTAATATTTCTTGGTGTCGAGACAATCTCCTATTGGATATTGTTCAGCTTCTGGAAAATTTGGATGCATAGTTACATCCCAAATGTTTGTCTCAATTGCTATACCAATAAGGTGTCGAAGTCATAAGACTACCAAGCACGAGGAGATGACTTACTTTACCTTCTTGTCAAGGATAAAGCCATTGTTGCATGGGGAGATTCCCTTTTGGGATGTTTCGAAGCCAAAATTGTGCATAAGGCTTATTCATGATTATAATGGAAATGATCATAATCCTTTCTTAAGGTTCAAGTTGAGCACTCCGAATCAGATTGAGATTGGTAATTTAGGACTTAAACATATGTTTATTCCCTGCCAGTGTCGTATTCACAATGAATCTCACTTAGAATTCACTTGTCTAATTTGTGGAGAAGTCATCAATCAAGTTAGATGTCAGTTCAAATTATCAGAATTAGCATGGAAATACAATTGGAATGAGCATCTTCATACCGCAAAAAAGCATAAAGCATTGCAATGTCATGAGGTTGTACAGGAAGAAAATTAGAGGCAGCTAGTACAACTGGATCAAGAATTCAAGGGGGTGAAGGTTGTTCCCATATCACAATTGAAGAAGTTGTTGGAGCCAAGATCCAAGATGTTATAGATGACCTCCAAAAATGACAAGTCATCTTCAGCACTTGGAAGCAACGGCTCATGGGGAGCCAATGATTGTTGCAAGTGAAGAAAGACAACCAAAGGACATAGAAAACTGTTTTAGTATCTCTCTTGAAGGAGAAAATTATAATTACTATTTGGTCTTGCAATAGTGATCATCCAAAAGAAGAAATCGAAATCCTTGACAAGGATTTGCATTCACATATTGTAAAGATGATGAAATTATTGAGTGCCTTGAAACAAGATGAGATATAAAATTATCGACTAGCCACCATGAGGAAAGTAGAAATGGACAACCAATTTCAATTGGTGCTAGATCCACTATTCAAGATCCAAGAAGAGATTTTAGAAGAGATTGCACAAGAAGAAATACTAGGAAATAGGAAAATGGCTATAACGAAAGCAAAATATGAAAAGCAATTTGACTCGGTGAAATGTTCCACATTTCCAAATTTCTAGTTAAATTTGGCTTACATCACAAGAAGTCCACTCTAGAATGTGATGATGATTTGTACATCTCAAGTGCGAGTGGGATGGTACATCACCAACTTTGTCCTCCTGATGCGGCATTTGACAAAACACAAGAATTCTTGCCCGAATATGGCATGACAAGTTTTCTATTTCCTTACTATTGACTTTGAATGTCATGACTATGATTATGGGAATTTAGGAAGAACAACTTGTTTGTGGATTAATCACGGTTCGAAGGAGTTAAATCAGTTGCTAATCTTTCCTCAAGATTTGATTGAGTTTTGGATTTGTGTTATAAAGGATTATTATTCAAAGTTTAAGGACAAATTTGCAAGAATTTGAACAATGGCCAATGCCATGTTACTCTTTGCATGTCCTAAAAAAACATGCTAGGCGTTATGTATATTTTGGTCTTTTGAGTCTTGTCCATTCAAAGTTCTTGTATGGTTAGTCTAGGTTTCCCTTTTGTTCTTTGTTTTGGTTTCCCTTTTAGCTTTGGCTTTCCCTTTTGGTTTGATCTCATTGGTTGGAGGGGATTTTTTGTTTCCTTCCTTGTTTTCTTTCCCATTTGTTCCCCTTCCCACTGTGGGATTTTAATTTGCTCGTAGTTGAGGTTGGTTTTGTTTTTGTAGTTAACGGTTTTTTTCCCCTCAAGTGATATCACTCGAGGGGTTTTGGTTTTCCTTTGTTTTTTATTTTGATTTTGGTTTTGCCAAATGACCTTAGGATTTTGAGAAGTTTCCAATGACGAGAAGGAGATGGTGTTTTCAATTTCATCTTAAAATTCCACTTAGTTATGTTCAGCGCATTTCTTCGATAACTACTTGTGAGGTGCTTTAAAATTCAAGGTTGTTCTTTTTGAGTTTATCATTTAGTTAGGATAAGTCCTCAACTTGCAAGTTTAATCATTCATTGAGTCTTAACATCGAAACTCCATGCTTACTATATCTTTCACACCTAATCAATTGCTCCAAGTCATTTTGGATTCTAAGGGAGAAGTCGTAGCTTGTGAAAAATTTAAATCTTTCTTCAGTGCCATTGTAACTTCCTAAATCATAGTAAGCTTCATTGCTCACAAGCCAAGTAAAAGGATAGAAACACAATATCAAAAAGAAGAAAGAGAAAATAAAATGAGATACACGATCAAATAATTGGCTTTGGGGGCACGGAAAAATCTTTATGTGTGTTCAAAAAAGTAATTTGTTGAAAGTAAAGCTATCTTCATGGGGATTACAATGTCTACCTTGTCAAGCCTATGGACACATTGCTAGCTACGGAGCAATGTTCAAGATTCTTATGGAGTTTAAGAGGGATATACAACTTGCCTTGAATAATCTTGGGAATGTTAATGATCTTATGAGCCAAACTTTAATTCATTTGTATACACCTAGGTAATCACAAATGAAAAGGTTATGATCCAATATTTGATTACCATTTTTGAGTATATTTCCTTGTCTTTTGATAGGTTTGAAGGAACTTTCTGAAGATTTTGGGTATGGAGAATTGATGCTAGATGTTGTGACCTTTTCACACATCACCCCATTTCAAATCGAGACCACTTTTTTGTTGTTGGCTTGTCTTTTTGGCTTTTGTTCCTAGTAGGTTTTGGCTTGTTCCCCTAAGGTTCCTCGCGTTTCGAATGAGAATTGATAATATTGGCCAGGTCTATAAAAGTGTTGTACACTTGGCGCCTAGAATGGAAACTGTGTTTGTCAGTGAATTAGCTCAATTGTGAATGCAAATTGACCTTTCAACATAATTGCTATTTTTGGAAATGTTTATTTTTAGAAAATTTTAATAACTCCCGAATTGGCCTTATTTTGAATTTGGAACAACTTACTATTTTTAGCAGTGTCTATTTTTTAGTAAATTTCACTACTTGAATTTGCCTTATTTTGAGTTTGCAACAACTTACTATTTTTAGTAATCTATTTTCTATAAGTCTATTATTAGTAAATTTCACAGCCTCCTGGATTGGCCTTTTGCCAAAAGGGTATCCAATTCTATATTTAAAAGATTGAGCGAGTCAATAAGAAAATGATTAAGACTAGAAACACCCTTGAAATAGACATAAGTAGGGTTTCTCCCTTAACCTCTCTGTATTGAAAGATGAGCATATACTAGCCACGGTCAATGTCATCAACTGGTATAATACTAATCTTGTTCCCCAACCCTTTGCCATTGAAAGATGGGCCCTAAGAGTTTTATCATGGAGAAATATGTTTCAGGTGGTAGGAATCCAATGATCTTAGAAGGAAGTAGACCTAGTCAACACTTTGCATGAAGCTAAAAGAGTTGTTCAGAGAGATCCATCAGATGTGGGTTTTGTAGAATCCCTATTACAATAATAGATAAGCTTGTATCATTAATTAATGGTTATCTATTTGTAATCTATTGTAAATATTAGACTGCTTCTAATATTAGTTAGTCTATAGTTATCTATTAGCTTTCTTTGGCTTTCTTTTAGCTCGAATAGAATGTTCTATTATTTATGACCGTTTCCTAAGGAAACATTATTTCATTCTTTTGTATATATAGACCTCTTGGTCTCTGTTAATAACAAGCAAATATTTAGCAATCACTTTATAATATGGTATCAAAAAGCCAATTCTTTGAGTTTTTTTGAAAAAAATAATAATTTATTGTCTAAAATTATCAAAGCAATATTTTACATAATTGTTTTCTGTGATATTTGCTTCTTACGACCATTTTTCTGCAACTGTTGCCTGTTTTTTTTGCACATTTCTACCATTTTTTGTGGTTTTTTTTTTTGCAATAGGGCCGTTTTTGTTTAAAACCCTAAATTTTTGTACTGGATCAAAAACAAATATAGATTCTTGGTGGGTTTTTCGAAATATCAACTAGGTTATCGTCTGTATTTTCTAGGTGCCTCAATTTTTGTGCCTTGATTTTCGAGATAGCGGATCCAGAAATCAACAACATATTCTTTCTAGGTTTTTTGAGCTCTCTTTTGGGTATCCCTTCAATTTTCTTGGGTCTTCATTTTTGCCTCGAAGTATGTGCCTTCACAGATTTCACATTTTTTAATTGAAAAATGTGCTATGGCATCTTTTTTGACTAATATTTTGCTTGAGAGCAATTCAAAATTCAATGGTCCCAATTATGGCACTTGAAAGCAACGGATAATAGCAATTTATTCATATTGGAATACTAATCGGATTGTTTTGACTATTACACAACGTTAGATTGCCCCTGGTATTGATCAGGATACATGGGATCTCAATAATCGAGAGGCAGTGATGCTTCTCAAATTATCCATTGCTAATGATCAGCTCTCTTGGATTTCCATTCAGCAAGACAGTTGCCTAGATATGAGCACATCTCAAAAACCTTCACGAGACTTCTATAAAAAGCAGAGCTTTCTTCTTGAAGAACACTGTTTTATATTATCAAGGATGAGCGAACATTGCTCTGGGTTCACTTGAATAGGATTCAAGAAATCCGTGATCAGTTACTTGCCACTGGTCACAAGATAGAGGAAGGGGGCATTGTGGTCATCACTTTTTATCGAGACTCTCAACATCACTTCTTTTGGTGTTGACCTGAGATTCACAAATCTTTGCACACTCCTGCTTCAGCAAGATCGGTGGAAACAACAATTCGGTAGCAATTCCAGCTTCACCTCCTCAAAGCAAGCCTTTGCTGCTAGATCTTTTCAGAAGGATAGAGGCAAGTCTTAGAAGTCTTCTCAGCAAAAATCCTCTGCTCTAGATTCAGAAGGCTCCCAAAAGAACATTCAATGCAACTATTGCCACAAGTTCGATCACATGAAGGTTGAATGTCAAAAATGCTTAGCTCCCCAATCTAAGCAATTAGGATCACAATCCAAACCTAACAGTGCAAAGCACACTGAGCAAACGCAATCTTCCTTTTACGCCTTCATGGCTAAAAGACCTGCAGATCATGCGAAGTTGTATGCCTTGTACATTGATTCAGGTGTCTCACGTTATTTCACCCACCGCAAAGACTGGCTCACTGACTACCAGCTTTATTCAAATTCTATTATTTTTGGTGATTTGGTGGCAGAGAAGAGTATATCATTGTTGGTAAAGGCAACATTCAAATTTAGTCTGTTGGGAGGAATCTCATTTTCCTCGATGTATACTACATTTCAGGGATGGATCTAAATCTTCTCTCAGTCACTCAGTTGCTGCAACACTCTCCACAATTGGATGTCACCTTTAGTTCACATCAGTACACCATCACTAATAGGGCAACTTAGTCTATTGTTATAATGGGTCTTGAGAATCATAGCCTTTCTGACTTACTGATTCTGGTGATTCTTGAGACTTAGCTATGGCTGCTCAGCAATCTTCTATTAGCACACTTTGAGATCAGCAGTATGGGCATTTAAATGTGCATTATCTCTATCAACTTGGCCTCGATTTGCTAGAGATTCAAACTCAGCGACTTGGAGTTTGTGATGCATGCCAAGCTGGGAAGCAACATCAGACACCTTTCGCCAGTGGCAATTCATGGCGAGCTTCTCAAGTACTTCAGCTTGTTCATGCTGACATCTTTAGCCCTATGGCCACTCCTATTCTTAGGTCCAGGTCAAAAAATGGGGGGAAATTTTGTTCTAATGACTTCTCTAGCTTCTATGATACTCCTGACAGTAAGCGCTAGTTAACCACACCCCACACACCACAACATAACAGTGTAGTTGAACGTCGGAAGAGAACAATCACCGAGATGGCTCGATCCATGCTCTAACACAAACATGTTCTGAAGAAATTCTAGGCAGAAGCAGTTTATCTTTTCAACCAGTCACCCACAATGGCGATCAAAGGTCAAACACTGGAAAAGGCCTGGTCAAGTCGCAAGCCAAGAATCAGTCACCTGAAAGTTTTTGGCTCCCTTGCTTTTGTTTGGATCCCTAAAGCACCACACATCAAGTTGGATGCCAAGAGTCAGAAACTCATGCTTGTTGTATACAGTAGTCTTCACAAAGCCTACCGCTTGATCAACACTAAGACATCTCGTCTCCTGTACAGTCGTGATGTAGTCTATAATGAGCAATGAGGACCATTCATGCATGTTGCTCTTGTTGCTGATCCAGTAGACCGGCCTATGAAGGCTCACGATTTGGGAGTTAGGCTTCCATTAGGTCCACTTGATAGGAGGGCTCCAATAGCTCCTGCAACTCTAGTTATACCAGTGATCCCTGTACAGACACCACCAACTTCTCCTACAGGATCACCCATATTTGTAGATGCTTCACCTGAGTTTGATCCAAATTCTTGAGATAACGAACCTGATCATAGAGCATCTCCTGATACTAATGCTGGTCATTCTCCTCTCGGACCTAAGTGGTGGGCTAAGACACTTGTTGATCTTCATGATGATGAGCTCATTGATAGGAGAATTGCTCAAAAAAAAAAGCAAAACCTACAAAGTGTGTTAACTTTTCTCTCATGGCCAACATTCATAGTGTGTTTGAACCTCAAACATATTCCAAGGCTAAAGGAATTCTAGAGTGGGAATAGGCCATGACATTTGAACACCAAAGCCTACTGAAGAATAACACCTAGATCCTTTCTGATCTTCCACCAAGGAAGATGCCATTTGGCTGTAAATGAGTTTGCACAATCAAATACAAATCTGATAGTACTTTGGCTAAGTATAAAGCTCGTTTAGTTACAAAGGGCTTTTCTTAGAGTCAGGGTATTGATTATGAGAAGCCCTTCGCCCCTACTACAAAGATGAGTACAATCAGATTAGTCCTAGCCATGGCAATGCAATATGGCTAGAAGGTCCATTAAATGGACGTCAAGAATGCTTTTGTAAATAGCGATCTCAACGAAGAGGTCTACATGACACAGCCTCTGATTTCAAGGTTGTCGATACAAAACATCAAGTTCTCAAATTAGTTAAAGCTCTCTATAGCTTGAAGGAGGCCCCTAGGGCGTGGTACATGAAAATTGATAAGTACCTCAGTGATCAAGGTTTCCAAAGGAGTTCTACAGACTCAAATTTATACATCAAGACTACTGATAGCAGCATCATCCTTTTGGTTATTTATGTGGATGATTTGATCATCACTGGTAGTTCGACATCTTTGATTCCAAGAGTCAAACAGAATTTACGCCAGTCTTTTGATATGACTAACCTTAGGCTCATGACCATTTCCTACGTGTTGAGGATTGGCAACAGTCTTCTGGTATATTCATCTCTTGGTCCAAATATGCTAGGACTCTATTAGACAAATTTTGTACGCAAGACTGCAAGCCTGCATCTACACCCATGGAGAAAGGTCTCAAGTTATCCGCCAAGTCTAATTCTCCTCTTGTTGATGATACTACATATAGGAAACTAGTAGGAAGCCCCATCTACCTCTCTGCTACTAAGTCTGATATCAACTTTGTAGTCAGCTACATCTCACATTTTATGACAACTCCTAAGGCTGATCGTTGGATGGCACCAAAGCGTGTGCTTCATTATGTAAAGGGCACTTCAGATTATGGACTTCTTTACTCTCGGAGTTATAATCATAGACTCAGTGGGTTCACAGATTCAGATTGGGCAGGCTCTGTTGACAATAAAAAGCCAACTTCTGGATATGTGTTCAGTTTGGGATCTGCTCTCATCACATGGACCAGTATGAAGCAACAGGCAATTTCTCTCTCCTCCATAGAGGTTGAATAGAGAGGGATAGTTAAGGTAGGTTGTGAAGTTGTTTGGCTTCGTCGGATGCTTGGGGATATGCAAATGTCACCAGCAAGATAGGCCAGTTTGTTTGTTGATAATGAAGGTATTATCAAGTTAGCACGAAATCCAGTCTTCCATGAACAAACCAAGCATGTGGATGTTCACTGTCACTACATACCACAGCTGGTTGAAGACAGGACAATAGACTTGCAGTATGTTCCTACCATGGAGTAGACTACAAATATTCTCACTAAGCCTCTCGGTGTAACATCTCGTTTTCCCGAGCCTAAATTAGCATCCATCATACTCAAAGAATACAGTTACTACTTGATTTCATAGCAAAACAATTATATCATTCAGGTTCATGTAAATAAGATTTAGCGTTAAAAATCAATTAGACAAAATTTCTTAACTAAAAACTTTAAAACACCATCAAATGAAATTACTACAGAAATTAAAACCACATACCTCGGAAAACTGAGATTGAAATCAAAACTACAGATGCTTCTACAACCACCCGAGTTAGTCCATAATACCAATTTAACAATATTACATAACGAATATCATCTAAAAACTGCCATCTCAAAATCAAATGATAATTACAATTAAATACCACCAATTTAATAATTAGGGCATCACATACCACTGTATCAATTAGGGCATTGTTTACCTTCGATTCATTTTGGACTTCTGGTATCGTTATTTCACCTAGGGCTTCCGCTACCATGGATTCAATTAGGGCTTCCGATACCACTGATTCAAATAGGGCTTCCAATACCACGGATTCAATTTGGGCTTCCAAAACCACATATTCAAATTAGGGCTTTCAATACCACGGATTCAAATTAGTGCTTCCACTACCACGAATTCAATTAGGGCTTCTGATACCACTGTATCATGTAGGATTCCAACTATCACTCAAAAAATTAGGGCTTCAGATTCCTTTCCTTCCAATTACTTAACTATGACAATAACTCAAGATTAGAAAATATACTTATATTCGCTATTCATATAAATGAAAGTAAAATGATGCTAACAATCAAATAACTCAATTTAATCTTACCTCCTCATAAATAAAAACGATAATACCTATTTTCGATAAACAATTGAATGCATGGCTTATCTCTCTCTGACACATGTTCAATAACTTGAGAGAGGGAAACATTGTCAGGGGCTTAACCACCCAACCTTGGACCAAAACATATCCCCACATGATTTCTAACGAGAAAGGCCCTCCCTACCTAGAATTGACAGGGGACATCTTGCCATCCACTGGGAATTATGATATATAACACACTATATGTCTTGGCAACAAGAGATCACCATAACAAGAATATGCATGAGCTATTAATTAATTCATATTAAATGATAAATGTTTAAATGTCATAACTGATATTGGTTCATAATATTGATGATGATTCCTTTCTCACACTTCATCACCCATCTTCTTGGCTACACAGCCAGGTGAGTCCCAGGTATTCAAAATTCTCAAATTAAAATCACAATGATATCTTACACCTTTTTCACCACATTCTAGCATTTTTGCCTGATGAATTCCTTGATGTTTTGGTTTCATTATCTTACTCCCCATTGTTTAAATTTACATCAGGATGCAATTGACTCTATCTGGAATGATAACTTTCTTGCCATTGACCTTAAATGATTCTAAGAAATTATGCATGTTCGGATATAAATAAAGATAAAAGAAAATGGCAAACTGATGTATAATCAATGTAAATTATCACAAAAGGCTATCGACTGGTTCCACAAGGAAGACGACAGTCTTAACAAGGAATACAATAGTCTAGATGTATTAATCATTGTCACTGTGTCCTAAGGAAAACAACAAACTCTACAAGAGAACGACAAAACTTATGCAATAAGCAATGTCTCAAGGAAAAACCACAAACTATATAGCAATGTCATATCATCGTCAACTTAAGGACTAAACTCTTATGATCAAACTTAATAGTAAAAGGAGTAGGAAAAAGGGTTCACGAGTTTTGTACCACGTATACTACTGTAGAACTTCTTCAACAATTAGCAACACCAATAAAGTAGCAACTTGAAATAGGATACATCTCTGGAACCACATGAGTTATTAATAATTAATTTAATTAAAATAATGAGTTAAAATATATAAAGTATCTCAAAGGATTTTAATTTATCTTTCATCATATTATTCAATTAAGTACATTTAAATATAAAATGATTTGGCATCATTATAATTTAATAATTTAATAAAGTAATGTTGCTTATACATACAAGATTTTAATAACGTTTGAATTATAATAACATTTTTGCCCAGTGATGGTGATGCTCCTGCCTAATTCATTTCTGACAATGTTTCTAGCCCACTGACAGGTTCCCTACAAGGAAATTCTCCATCATTAATTTATTCTATCATAATAAATTATTTAAATAAACACAAGGGTTAACCATCTTCTTAATTTCATGAATTCGTGATTAATGATCAACTGACATGATATCTTCACTTGAAATCATAACGACTATCTTACCATTTCGCCAAAATATAACAAATTAAATTGCCAACTAACTTCATGTGAACCTCAACAA
This sequence comes from Cupressus sempervirens, assembly GCA_028749045.1. NCBI lineage: Eukaryota > Viridiplantae > Streptophyta > Pinopsida > Cupressales > Cupressaceae > Cupressus > Cupressus sempervirens. The sequence continues at coordinate 652,459,313 of CM053784.1, forward strand.
CTATATTTCAAGCTAGGTCAAAAATTGGGATGTAACATACCATTCTCCTTGTGGTTCATCGTCCTCAATGAACTTGAAATTGCAATGAACATTATAAAAGAGTATTTTTAAAATTGGAATGTAACGTACCATTCCCCTTGTGGTTCATCGTCCTCGATGATCTCTACAAATTAGATACTAAAAGAATATTCCAAATACAACATATATATAACATCGTGATATCATCTCTTTTCTCAATTGAGTCAGAATCAAAATCATAATCGAAACTCAAGATCCATTTTTACTTTAAGGTTTCCAGAAAGATACTTGCATGGTAACATAAAATTAAACACATACTCACCTGAGTTCTCTTTACCTTGTGATTTTCTTAACATCATTTGAGTTGATTCTATTTCATGTTCCTGTCATACTCATGTAGGCACTCATCATGTCATTATTTTGATTCCATATTGATATGTTCATTTAAGAGGATTTTCAAGGTTCAATGACTGAAAATAAGATAAGTATTCAAAATTGAAATTCTTCAGCTAGCAAGTTCTTAAATCACTTATACATACCATTTGGCATAAGGCACTTATTAATGGGTAGATCGTCCTGGTAAACTTACAGATCACCTGAAAAAGATTATTAGATCCGTATTTTTCCATTTATGTAATCTCGGCTTGTTTGCCCATAGCATTTCTTTGTAACAATCATTTCATGATAGAGTATACACTTTATCTCCAAAGCAATATACAACAACTCAATAAGTAGAGTCAACATTGCATGTGCATTATACATGGATAGCAGTGAGTCAAGGGTAAAAACATGATATACTATGCAAGATCACCATACATCAAATCAAGATCATAAGCATCTGAAACAATTCCTAAGATTCTCATCATTCATTTGTAAATACTTGGAAATTCGTCTTTTCCTTTTCTGTGATTCAGGCTTCCATGCCCATTTTGCCAAAGTTTCAATTTGTAAACAAGCATTCATAGTTCCAATTATGCAAGTGTGTTTACTCCTTACTAGAGCACATAATGATCTTGTCGTTTGACCAACATCAGAGAGGATCATGGTTCACAGTTTTGTTTTCATTCAGTTCAAGTTCAAATAGGTAAGAATTTATTTCTGTCATTAATTTGGGTCGACAAACCCGATCATGATGAATTTTGATAACATTTTATCAAAATTATATAAACTGTGTTTGGATTGCGCAAGCCTCGGCATCTGGACCCATTTTAATCTGCTCATTCTCGACAAAGAATGGCCCTCCCTCCAGGGATAAGGTATATGTATCATTCTGGTCCTACCATCTGAGTATTCAGGTGGGTTGAAGTCCCAACAGTTATTTGACAAAATAACTGAAGCGTTTGGACAATCAACAAAGATCACTTGTTCCAGCAAATCTACCTAATTGAAGTCCCAACAGTTATTCGACAAAATAACTGAAGCGTCTGGACAACCTAATTCCACCCTGGCCAAGGATTTCAAAATTTCGGTTGACAAACCCAATCTCCACCACTCAACTTGCCAATCTTTTTATATTTTTAATAGTTTATACATTTGTCCACTTCATATCATTTCAGCCTTCCTAGCTATTTTGAATGATTTTTCCAGTGTGTTTTTTCAAGTTTTGATTGCAATTTCTGTTAGGCAAAATAAATCTTTTTCAACATATACATTTTCAATTTCTTAGAAACAATGTTGGACCCAAGGTTTCAGCATTGAACTCAACGCTCTAATACCATATGTAACATCCTGTTTTCCCGGGTCTAAATTAACATCCATCATACTCAAAGAATACAATTACTACTTCATTTCATAGCAAAATACTTATATCATTCAAGTTCATGTGAATAAGATTTACCGTTAAAAATCAATTAGACAAAATTTCTTAACTAAAAACTTTAAAACACCATCAAAAGAAATTACTATAGAAATTAAAACCACATATCTCGAAAAACTGAGATTGAAATCAAAACTACGGATGCTTCTGCAACCACCCGGGTTAGTCCATAATACCAATTTAACAATATTACATAATGACTATCATCTAAAAACCGCTATCTCAAAATAAATGATAATTACAATTAAATACCACCAGTTTAATAATTAGGGCATCACATACCACTGTATCAATTAGGGCATTGTTTACCTTTGGTTTATTTAGGACTTCTGGTATCGTTATTTCACTTAAAGCTTCAACTACCACGGATTCAATTAGGGCTTCCGATACCACGGACTCAATTAGAGCTTCCGATACCACTGATTCAAATAGGGCTTCCAAAACCACGGATTCAATTAGGGCTTACAAAACCACACATTCAAATTAGGGCTTCCAATACCACGGATTCAAATTAGGGCTTCCACTACCACGGATTCAATTAGGGTTTCTGATACCGCTGTATCATGTAGGGTTCTAGCTATCACTTAATCAATTAGGGCTTCAGATTCCTTTCCTTCCGATTACTTAACTGTAACAGTAACTCAAGATTAGAAAATATACTTATATTCGTTACTCATATAAATGAAACTAAAATGACAGTAACAATGAAATAAATCAATTTAATCTTACCTCCTCATAAATAAAAATGATAATACTTGTTTTCGATAAACAATCGAATGCATGGTTTATCTCAGTCTGACACATGTTCGATAACTTGAGAGAGGGAAACACTGTCAGGGGCTTAACCACCCAACCTCGGATCAAAACATATCCCCACACGATCTCTAACAAGAAAGGCCCTCCCTACCCGGAATTGACAAGGGACATCTTGCCATCCACTGGGCATCATGATATATAACACGCCATACGTCTTGGCAACAAAAGATCACCATAACAGGAATATGCATGAGTTATTAATTAATTCATTTTAAATGATAACTATTGAAATGTCATAACTGATACTGGTTCGTAATATTGATAATTCCTTTCTCACACCTCATCACCCATCTTCTTGGCTACACAGTCGGGTGAGTCCCAGGTATTCGGAATTCTCAGATTAAAATCACAATGATATCTTACACCTTTTTCACCACATTCTGGCATTTTTGCCTAATGAATTCCTTGATGTTTTGGTTTCATTATCTTACTCCCTGTTGTTTAAATTTACATCAAGATGCAATTGACTCTATCTGGAATGATAACTTTCTTGCCATTAACCTTAAATGATTTACAAATTATGCATGTTCGGATATAAATAAAGATAAAAGAAAATGGGAGACTAATGTATAATCAATGTAAATTATTACAAAAGGCTATCGACTGGTTCCACAAGGAAGACGACAGTCTTAACAAGGAATACGATAGTCTAGATGCATTAATCATTGTCACTTTGTCATAAGGAAAACAACAAACTCCGCAAGAAAATGACAAACTTATGCAATAAGCAATGTCTCAAGGAAAAACCACGGACTGTATAGCAATGCCATATCATCGTTGTCTTAAGGAATAAACTCTTATGATCAAACTTAATAGTAAAAGGTGTATGAAAGAGGGTTCACGGGTTTTGTGCCACATATACTATTGTAGAACTTCTTCAACAATTAGCAACACAAATAAAGTAGCAATGACATAACTGATTATTCAAATCAAATGATTATGCACCATTTAATCATAGTCAACCCAAATTAATAAGCAAGACTAACCTCCTAACAAATATGTTCATGCAAATAATATATAACATATAAGACATGTTCATGCATACAAAATTTCATGTTTTATCCTCAGCGGTAAATAATATATTCTATCTCAAATCCGAAGTACGTGTCCCTGTTATACTTAGTTCAAACAAATACATAATCTCAATATAAACTAATGTGCCACTTCCCTAAATGAGATGCATTTCATTTGGTGGCCCAAAAAATAGTCATTCCTTACTGCCCGAAAGTCTGATTAAAGCCTTAGCGTTTGGAACGAATTCTGCCAATCGGCTCTGAGATCCACAATTTGGTAGAACTTAATCGATGAGCACACTATGTTATCAGTTGACTCTACAAATTTTAGGGACATCTAACAAAGGAGTTTGATTGCCAAAAGAAATGAATGATGAAGGAGAAAGAATGGAATAATCATCCCTCCAGCTCCTCTCACGGCTTCCTTAAAAGAGGAGCAAACATGACTCCTAGGCTCCCACCGATTACAAGAAGATTAATTGCCCATTCGAATGCATCACAATTATAAAAATATATGAAAAAAAAACAAGGAGGAAAAAGAATAAAGAGTTGAAGAGAAGTTGGAAAGACAATTCGAATTGCCAAATATTAATCGATTTATCATGCCAAATGTTATCATTTAAAAGCAAAGAATATTAAATTGAAAAGAATAAAGTTGGAAGATTATAATTTGAGAATTATAATAATTGAAATGTTATTATAATTCGAACGTTATTAAAATCTTATATGTGCAAGCAACATTACTTTATTAAATTATTACATTATAATGATGCCAAATCATTTTATATTTAAATGTAAGTAATTAAATAATATAATGAAAGATAAATTAAAATCCTTTGAGATACTTTATATATTTTAACTCAATTATTTTAATTAAATTAATTATTAATAACTCATGCGGTTCTAGAAATGTATCCTGTTTCAAGTTGCTAGGTACTCTACCTATCTGCCCAGTGATGGTGATGCTCCTGCCTAAATCATTTCTGACAATGTTTCCACCCCACTGACAGGCTCCCTACAAGGAAATACTCCATCGTTAATTTATTCTATCATAATAAATTATTTAAATAAACACAAGGGTTAACCATCTTTTTAATTTCATGAATTCGTGATTAATAATCAACTAACATGTTATCTTCACTTGAAATCATAACAACTATCTTACCATTTCGCCAGAATATAACAAATTAAATTGCCAACTAACTTCATGTGAACCTCAACAGCTATATTTCAAGCTAGGTCAAAAATTGGGATGTAACACTTGGTCCTGATAAGTCTATTAAATTTAGAGGACAGCTTGGTGTTGTGGATAGATTAACCATTAAGGGAGGGTATTACAATAATAGATAATCTTCTATTATTAATTAATGGCTATCTATTTGTAATCTATTGTAAATATTAGAATATTTCTAATATTAGTTAGTTTGTAGTTATCTGTTAGCTTTCTTTAGCTTTATTTTAGGTAGAATACAATGTTTCTATTCTTTACGATTTTTCCAAAGGAAACATCGTTTCATTCTTTCGTATACATAGACCTCTTGGTCTTTGTTAATAACAAGCAAATATTTACCAATTACTTCGTAATAGTCCCTTTCTCAAACAAGAAAACGAGTCAAGGAAGCTCCAAACATACAAGATACAAGGGGCTATAATCAAAGAAAGAGCCAACTAGATCAACCCCATTTTGATAAGGGTGGCCACCCACTTTAAAGATCAACATATTGTCCCAAAACCTTTACAAAAGAGGAAGAGGATTAGAATTGGCAAAGTTTTAATGACACAAGAAAACCATGCTACTTTCCAAAACTCTCTTTTGCGGCTGTCTAGAGTTCTGGGAAACCATCCCAAGTCTGATAAACAACATTTCATGGACAAGGATAATCTTGTTCTTAATATCATTAAAGCATTGGAGGAGTGTAAAAGATCTAAGGCCACAAGAGAAGCCGAGAACACTTTTCCGGCTAATTCGTGGTTTGATGAAGAATGCAAAACAGCAAAAAGAAATTGGAAAAAGAACATAAATAAAGAAAGTAGAAAGGAGTATGATCAGCTGATTAAAAAGAAGAAAGGAGAGTATGTAAATAAGAGAAGAATCGAGTTGATTAATCTTGGTAAAAACAACCCCAGAAAGTTTTGGAAAGAACTTCAGCAGAGAAAAACTCAGATAGAGAACAACATAACAGGAACCAAATGGCTGGAATATGCCAAGACTCTCTACAAGTGTGATCTAGGAGAACGTAGAACTATGGAAACAGAGACTACAGGAGAGTTATTCAGCGAAAATGATATTATCCAAGGCATAAGGAGGTTAGCTGCCGGTAAAGCGCAAGATATAGATGGGCTTCAAGCTGAATATTTAAAATGGGGTGTTGAAACCCTCATACCACACATCACTAAAATTTTCAACAGTGTCAATAGAGAAGGTTTCCCTGTAAAATGGACAAGTGTGGTGATCCCACTCCACAAAAGTGGAGATATAAATAATCCTTCTAATTACCGAACCATCATGATCAATCCACTTTTTGGCAAGTTATTTGGCAGCTTGGTAGAACAAAAAATCAGCAACTAAGCTGAAACAGAAGGCAAACGTGCAATAGGGCAAGCAGGCTTTAGACCGAAGCACTCTACTATAGATCATGGCATCACTCTTAGATACTTGATTGAGAAAGTTTGGGACACTCCGGGGAACGAGGCTTTTTGTTGTTTCGTGGACTTTAAAAAAGCATTCGACACAATGCCACGTAATAAATTATGGGATAGAATGGAAGAGTTGGAAGTTCCTAAAGAACTTAGGTCAGCAGTTTACAGATTATATGAGCAAGTCAAAGCTAAAATCAGAACGACAGAAGGGCTATCAGAAAACTTTGACAGCAACATCGGGGTTAAGCAAGGGTGTCCGCTATCTCCAACATTATTCGGGCTCTATATTGACAAGTTAGAAGAGTGGATAAACAAGACCAATGGTGAGGGGGTGCAGCTAGCCCACTTTGTGATAAGATTGCTCTTATATGCGGATGACCTCATAATTCTTGCTAGAACAGCTAAAGGTTTGAAAGAGCACTTGACAGCACTAGAAATTTTTTGTCATGAAATAGGAATGCAAGTTAACACTAATAAAACCAAAATTATGATCTTCTCGCTGAAGAAGAATAGGGGCATACAAGACGAGTTTCTATTGGAAAATAGCCCACTTGAGATTGTGGAAGAGTACAAATACTTGGGCATCGATTTTCATAACAAACTCAATTGGGATACTTGCAGATCAAAAAGGATCCAAGGCGGCTGGAAGGCGTTATACTCTTTACAAAACAAGTGCAGGAACGCAGAATTATGGGATTGGACGACCATGAAAACTCTTTTTGGTTTGCTGGTCACTCCGGTTATTTTATACGGATGTGAAGTGTGGGGAGGTAGTATGTCCGAACAAAAATAGCAGCAAGTAGAAAGAATTCAAAAACACTTCATCACATGCAATCTTAAAATCAAGACCACAGTTCTGTATGAGATCCTTTTGGCGGAAGTGGGTTCCTATCCATTAGAAGCCGTTGCTTTGGTCCGAATGATAAGCTACATAAAGAAAACCCAAGGTCTGGAAACACATCGTTGGCCCAAGTTGATCATAGAGGAAAAACTTGTGAGGCGGAAAAGCACATGGATGAAGCAAAATGACAAATGGATGCGAAAATGGGATATCAACATCCAAACTTGCCCGGATAACATTACAAAAATAAAAAAGTTTGTCAATGAAAAATTTCACAATATTCTATGGACAAGACGCATAGGGCGAAAAAAATCCTATTACATTAAAGAATTTAATCCCACTTATAGTCATGATGAAAAGGCCTATATAAGAGCACCTATTAACTGGAAAGCAAAAATGTTGATGGCACAACTTAGAACTAGTTCACATCAGCTGCAATGTGAAATTGGTAGGTGGCAAGTTCCAAAGGAAGAGTGGGCAGACAGAACATGTTTATTTTGTAATATGGGAATAGTTGAGACAGAGCAGCACTTTGTCAAGGACTGCCTGGCTTACAATGACATCAGATCTGGTTATACAAAAATATTGCAGAACAAGGACTTCAACTATTTATTCGAGGAAGATCAAGTGAAGAGAGCAGCGGATTTGATTAACAGACTTCAGAGAAGGAGAGACAAGTTATCCAAAACTTTACAACTGACTAGTTCCGCTCCTGACTCGGGAGGGTGATTGCATGGGTCCCATAGACTACTTTAGTCTCGTGGACGTCATTAAAATCTATCATATCATATCATATCAATCATGGACATAAAGGAGCCAAAATCTTCCAACTCTTGAAGAATAAGGACGTTAAGGATAATATAGAGTGCAATTGTGAAGGTGTAGTGATTAAGTTTCAAGAAGACATCCTAGCAACTTTTGCTCAATTCTATGAAAGTTTTTTAGCTCGGAAGAAACTAACCAATCCATGGATATAGCCAAAAATATGATCAAGAGAATCATTCACTTGAAACTCTCACCTAATGATGCTTCTAGACATGGTCTACCTATCACTATGGAGGAAATCAAGAATGCAATCATGAATATGTACAAAGTTAAAGCATCAAGACCCGACAATTTTCCAATAGAACTCTATAAGGAGAACATTTATGGGATTGGGCAGAAGCTTTTACAAGTATATGAAGAAGCCCTTTCCCTTGGCACTCTTAGAAAAGATATTAATGTTGGTCTTATCAAACTCATACCAAAATATGGAGATAGAACTCTAATTAAAAACTAGAGACCCATCACCCTCCTTAATGTTTCATATAAGATTCTGGCTAAAATCCTTCCAAATAGAATTGAGAATATCCTACCTGAAATCATTAACCCCTTCCACAGGCTTTGTTAAAGGCAGGTATATTTTGGAGAATCTCATTACATGTTGGGAATCCCTTGACTGGGCTAGATCCTTCCAAAAATTGGTATGTTACTCATAGATTATGAGAAGGCATACAACAAAATTGAATGGAAGTTCACTATGATGATGTTGGAGGCACTAGGATTCCCCCCATCCTTTTGCCCTATGGTTTCCATCTTGATGAAGGGAGCTTTGGCTTTTGTTAAGTAAATAATCTTAATTCTGACCAATTTGAAGCTAACAAGATTAATCAGGCAAGGGTACCCCCTTGCCCCAACCCTTTTTATCATCATTGTTGATTCACTACACTACTTATTGAGAGATGAAACTCTTTTCTCCTAAAGTCTGGGGTGCTACTCTTCCTAATAATGAAGAAATATCCAATATTCAGTTTGTTGATGATACTGCCATTCTGTTTTGGCTAGAGGAATGCAACATGGAGTGCCCTATGGGAAAATTAGAATTGTTTTGCAATGCTCCAGGAAGTAAAATTTCTCTCTAAATCAATACTATTAGGATGGAATGATTCTCCACCACGGTGGTGGTGTAGATTCCCTATTCCATGGGGTTGTCCAAATTTACTAGTAAGATATCTGGGGATCCCATTTGTTGTTTGCCCTACTCTGCAGGACATGTGGGAATGGGTAGGAGACAAGATTGAAAATAATCTAAATAAATGGAATCACAGATTGCTTTCAATGGCAGGTAGGATTCAAGTTTGTCAGAAAATCTTTTCATTATATTATATTTACTATTCACGAGCCTGGTTGATCAACTATGGAAAGATCAGTTACATTCAGAAATCTATCAGAGACTTTCTATGGTCGGATGGCAGAGGGAACAAAAAAAATCATGTTGTCAATTGGGAGTGGTGTACGAGGGGGAAGAACTTAAAGGTTTAGGCCTAAAAGACCTAAGATTGCAAGGCATTGCTCTTGCTGCAAAAAGGGTGGCAAAGGCTACTCTAACTAATGAACCTTTGAGGGTATTAATCAGAAATACCATTCTGAAGGCTGTTCTATCCAAAGCGAGGGGGTGGAAGGGACTTTCCTTGAATGATTTGCTAACTATGCCTAATGGTGTTAGTGTTGAATGCTCTGTTGTGTTTAAATCCTTATGAAAGGCACGTAAGGTTCTCAATCATTTAATAACTGGTAATGGCCTGATTAAACAGAATAACAATATCTATGGCTCTAGATCCATTTGGTGGAACCTCTCCTGCTCCTCCAAATCTTTGCCCCTCTTGCAAGGGTGCTCTGCAAAAAGATGGGCTGGCAAGGGTATTCGTGACCTCAATGATATACTCAACAATGGTTCCCTAATCAACTGGCAAGACCTCTCTGCCCAATTTTATATCCCTAACACTCAATGGAGAACCTACACCTCATCGAAAAAGATGTATGTTCCGTCCTTAACCTCCCTAGATCTTGTTGTGTTCCCTCCACTTGCTCCTCTTGTCTTTCCTTGAGGGACTCTACCCCGTTATACAATATCAAAGCCTAATCTCTTTATGCCTCCCTTAACCACAAGACTGATATATTCCAGCAAGTGGAACCTTAACTTGGATCAGCAATCTTGGAGTAAATTTCTGCTTAATCTGTGGCACAGACCAATTGAGCCTAAAACCCAATGTTTTATCTCGCGGTTCTTTCTGCACGAGGTTCCCTTTAAAAAGCCTAATAGTGAACCTAACTTATGTTCAGTCTGCAGATGCTGTGAATCAGTTCAACATGTGTTTTTCGATTGTATCTTTGCAAAAGAAGTATGGGGATCATTTTGTCTTGTTCTTGGTAGTAATTTTCAAGTTGTGGATATCAATTTTGGTTGTATTCACAGTAACAATAAAGCTTGCAATATCTTTTGGTGCATGCTTTCCTCTTTATTGTTATGGATCATTTTGAAGTATAGGGGAATAATGATATTTTCAATGGGAAGGCAAGGCATCTTACTTTGTCTCTGAGGAGACTTGTATTTGTTAACATTGCATAGTAGGCAACTACCGTATTGAAGCTGAAGAAAGATAAATTTAAAAAGTTTCTGACAGATGGTAGAGTTGAGGTTACCAGGAAGGAAATTGCTTATGGATACGCCACCTTGAAGTAGAAAGATCAGTTTGACATTGTAAAGTTTTGATAGATCTTGATTCGTGGGGACTGAGCAATTGTATTTCAATTTGATTTCTTTTCTTTGACAGACTCAACCGTTCTTTATTTGATTACTTGATTTCTTAATCTGATATAATCAGTGAACTTGTATTTTGATTTCAGTCTGAGATCTATATGCCAAGGTTATTGATATGATCTGCAGATGAGAAATGAATCTAGTATTCATATACATTGAAACATAACCAAGTAGGGGCATGACCCTATGTGGTCATGCCTCAATATATATAATACTGTTGAACCTGTTCATAACAAAAACTAACTAATGTTAATCACCACCAATGATAAGTCTTTTAAGAACAATCAATTACCAAGGATACTCCCGATACATCAATCGGTGTGAGTGTATATTATTAACATTGCTCTGTAATGACCCCCGATGATAATTGGGATAGTACATATTGCATTTTCCTTGATCGAATATGGAATGCACCTTTGATCTGAATACTGATTGTCACAGTAAGATGAATAACAATTATGAACAATATTTCTGCATTAATCACAGATTGAAATAAATATATATATATATATATATATATATATATATATATATATATATATATATATATATATATATATATATATATATATATATATATATAAGAATGTTGGCACTGAGCGTTTACATCTACTGTTTAATGTAAGTGACTGACAGTATATATATAAACGCTCGGTGCTAACATTCTTTACACTCCCTCTTTAGCAATGAGGGTTTGAATCAATTATTTATATACAAGTTCCACTCAACTATGGTTTGCAATTATGGTGTCCAGAAAAATCCAGCCCGAAGAACCATGATGGTTAACAATGTGTCCAATAAAAATCCGGCCAAAGAACCATAATAATTTTCATGGTGCCCATCAAAATCCGGCCCAAAGAACCATGATGGTTATCAATGTGTCCCAGAAAATCCGGCCCAAAAGAACAATGATAACACTTTCCTTCAACACTTTTGGTGTTAGAAGGTTGGTCATCTATTGATAAGATCATCACCTTACAATAGAGACCTTAAACACATGAAAGATCATCACCTTTCATTTTACAAGTTTGCAAACAATCTAATTTTCAATATTCATGAATACATATAAATTTACAAATATGATTGCAAATTTTTCATACCGAGCTTACCTCTAAAATATTCTATTTTCACTCTTGCTAGAGGTTTGGTAAAAATATCAGCATTTTGATCATTTGTGCTGATATAGATCAGCTTGATCACATTCCTCTCAACCATGTCTCTGATATAGTGGTAAGGAGTCTCGATGTGCTTTGACCAATTGTGGAACACAGGATTTGCGGAGAATTTGATACAACTTTGATTGTCACAATGAATCATAGTGGAATCTAACTTCTTTCCAAATAATCCAAATAATAGCTTCTGTAACCATACTGCTTCACGTGCTCCCATGGAGGCTGTCATATATTCAACTTTGGTGGAGCTCAAGGCAACTGTAGGTTGTTTTCTACTGAACCATGATATCATTGTTGATCCGAGACTGAAAAACATCCAATTGTACTCTTATGGTTTATGGAACAACCAGCCCAATCAGAATCAGTATAACCTTCAAGTTTGATTTCAACATTTTTGTACTTTAGTCCAAGACCAATTGTGCCCCATAGATATCTCAAAATGTGTTTTGTAGCCATTAGATGTATTTTCTTAGGTTCATAACTTAATACATTTGTGGCATAGCAGATATTGGGCCTAGTATTTTACCAAATACATGAGAGATCCAATGATTTTTCTAGAGAGAGTAGGATCAATGGATTCTAAGTGTACCGCTTTCTCTTTTAGCTTCTATAGATTAGTTTCCATTGGAGTTGTACATGGTTTGTTGTCCATCATCCCAAATCTAGAGAAGATATCTTGAGTATATTTCCCTTGATTTAGAAATATGTTATCTTTCTTTTGATATACTTCTAGAGCCAAAAAATAATGTAGTAAACCTAGATCCTTCATTTCAAATTCAGCTATAAAGTCCTGTTTGCAACTTTCAATTAGATGATTATTTCCTATTATCAATAGATCATCAACATATAAAACAAATATCAACATATCATCATTAGAGATTTTCAAATATATGTTAGGATCAACTTCATTCTTAAAGCCTCCTAATTTGGTGAGGTAGTTCTCTATCCTTTCATACCAAGCTCGAGGAGCTTGTTTAAGGCCATACAAAGCTTTCTTGAGTTTACGCACACATAAGTTCTTATTTTTTATAACAAAACCTTCAGGTTGTTCAATATATACTTCTTCATTAATGACTCCATTTAGGAATGTGGTCTTTACATCCATTTGGTGTATCTTCCATCCTTTAGTTGTTGCAATTGCTATAATTGTCCTAACCGAAGTGTAACGAGCAACCGGAGCAAAAGTTTCTTCATAATCAATGCCTGCCTTCTGGGAAAACCCTTGAGCAACAAACCTTGCTTTATGTTTCTCGATGCTGCCATCTGCTACATATTTGATTTTATATAGCCACTTGGAAGAAACAATTGATTTGTCTTTAGGTCTACATACAATATCCCAAACGTCATTTTGTAGTATCGACTAATATTCTTCAACCATAGCATCTTTCCATGCTTGACAAGTTAGGGCTTCTTCAATAGTTGTTAGTTCAGATTTGGCAAGCTCAATTACTAGAGCAGTATATCAAGATTTGTTTCTAGTTTTCTTGGTTTCCCTAGAAATTTCATCTGGATCAACATTATTTTCTTCGATCATTTTTCTTGCCCATAATGGCCTTCTCTTTATATTGGAGGTATCTCTATCTTCTGTATCTAGTGATGGTTCATTTCCTTCTGATGTGTTCTCCCTCTGAATTTTAGTTTGAGGATTTTCATCTAAAGTATGTAATGGGCTCATCTTCTATATTTGTAAATAGTTTTAATGTAGTGTTTTCCTCGAATATGACATCTCTGCTTACTTCAATTGATCTTTGTCCAAGAACATAAACTCTATACCTTTTAAGTTTTCACCATACCAAACAAATATCCCTTTCTTTCTGAATGGTTCTAACTTAGTTCTTCTTTCTTTTAGTATGTAAATATAAATAGGGCAACCAAAAATTCTTAAGTGACTTAAATCAAGTTTGTTCCCTATAAAGACTTCTTCAGGTGTTATGTTTTCTAGTATAGAGTGGGGACATTTGTTTTGTATGTATACAGTAGTATTTGTGGCTTTTGCCCAAAATGAAAAATGTAGGTTTTGATCATGAAGCATGGCTTTTGCTGCTTCAACAATGGTTCTATTCTTGCTTTCTGCTACCCCATTCTGTTGAGGATTACAAGGCACTGTATACTCCCTCTTAATCCCAACAGAAGTACAAAAAGCTTTGAAATTTTCAAAAGTATATTCTCCCCCATTGTTAGATCTTAGAGTTATAATTTTCTTTAAGGTTTGATTTTCCACAATTTCTTCAATATTTTTTAAATTTTGATAGAACCTCATTTGATTTTTTGACTTTTACAAAGTAGATCCAAGTTTTCCTAGAACAATCATCAATAAATATTATGTAGTAAGAGTAACCTCCTAAAGAAAGTGTTGGGAGCCCACATAAATTAGAGTGAACTAGTTCCAGAACTGATTTAGACTTGTGTTCACTAGGAGGGAAAGAGTTTTAATGTTCTTTCCTAGAGCACATCCTTTACAAATACCTAAGTGCTTCAAATTTAGGCTCGGTGTTCCAAAGGTGATTTTTTCTATATTCGGAAGTGAACTAAATCCAATATGTCCAAGTCTTCTATGCCAAACTGCATTAGAATTTGTTACTTCATGATTAAGAGCTTGTTTTTGAATGTTGCATAGTTTATATAAGGTTCCATCTCTGGTTCCTATGGTACTAGCATTTTTTAGATTAGAGATTTTAGGCCACTACAAAACTTTGTCTTCATTGAAGGTGACTTGGAATCCTTCATCAGCTAATCCCGAAATTGAAATTAGATTTCTTTTTATGCCTAGTACAAACAGGACATCTTTTAATTTTAGTGTGACTCCAGTCCTTAGTTGTATGGAACAGGTCCCAATTCCTCTAATTAGATGTCTAGAGTTGTCTCCAATGGTGACTCCTTCAGACAGGTAATTTTCAAAGGTTTCAGATTTTTCTCTAAATCCTGTTATATGTTGGGAAGCATCACTATCTATTATCCATACATTTTCATTTGAGTTCATCTCACTTTATAAAGCGGAGTAGATAAATAGATTTTCATCTTTCTTTGTTTACGACTAAAGAAGCTAAGATGTTTTCCCTTTCCAGACAATTTCTAAAGGTATGTTCGAGTTTCTCACACTTATAACATTTAACTTTGGACGTTTCTTTTGTAATTATTATTCTCTTTCCTTTTGTCATATTTCTTTCCTTTAAATTTCCTCTTTTTACCTTTGTAATTTGAAACTAAAAAAAGAGTTTGATTTTCTCCCTCTTGATTTGAGATGATCTCTCTAGAGATTAGCCTTGATTCCTCTGATGTGCAATCATTCTTTAGTTGATCAAAAGGTGGTATAGAAGGTCTGCTGATCACTTGGATGAATGCTTCTCATAACAAAGGCAATTAAGTGCTATTATCAATTGTTCTTGATCTTCTACTTTGCTTCCAATAGCATTTAGATGATTTTTAATTTCGGAAATCTTTCCAAAATATAATGAGATTGTTTCCCCTTGACTCATTTTAGTATTCATTAGCTGATTTTTTAGTGTAATCAATCTACTTGAGTTGTTGATTTCAAACTATCCTTAATTGTCTTGAATACTTCAAATGCCTTCTTTAGGTTTGATATAGATGGAAGAATATGATCTTTTACAGAATCCACAATGATTTTTCTGGCTTTATTATTTTGTCTTTTCTAAGTAGCTTTTTCTGCCTCATCTTCAAGAATCGAAATATCTGATTCAATAAAAGATTCTACTTCTAATTTTTCAAGGATTGTAGTAATTTGAATTTTCCAAGAAAAGAAGTTCGCTGCTCCTTCGTCTTCCTCTACTCTTACATTATTTGGCATATTGTCTCTTTTAAAAAATCAGTATGAGAATCTCTCTACCAATTAGGCTCTGATACCATGTAAAGTTTTAATAGATCAGAGATCTTGATTGGTGGAGACTAAGCAATTGTATTTCAGTTAAATTTCTTTTCTTTGACAGACTTAATCGTTCTTTATATGATTACTTCATTTCTTAATCTGATATAATCTATGAACTTGTATTCTGATTTCAGTCTGAGATCTATATGCCAAGGTTATTGATATGATCTGCAAATGAGAAATGAATCTAGTATTTATATACATTGAAATGTAACCAAGTAGGGGCATGACCCTACGTGGTCATGCCTCAATATATATAATACTGTTAAACCTGTTCATAACAAAAACTAACTAATGTTAATCACCACCGA
This sequence comes from Cupressus sempervirens, assembly GCA_028749045.1. Lineage (NCBI taxonomy): Eukaryota > Viridiplantae > Streptophyta > Pinopsida > Cupressales > Cupressaceae > Cupressus > Cupressus sempervirens. Next base: position 652,475,406 of record CM053784.1, read on the forward strand.
TGATAAGTCTTTTAAGAAAAATCATTTACCAAGGAAACTCCCAATACATCAATCAGTGTGAGTGTATATTATTAACATTGCTCTGTAATGACCCCCGATGATAATCGGGATAGCATATATTGCATTTTACTTAATTGAATGTGGAATACACCTTTGATCTGAATACAGATTGTCACAGTAAGATGAATAACAACTATGAATGATGTTTCTGCATTAATGACATTGAAATACATACATACATACATATATATATATACACTGTCAGTCACGTATGTTAAACAGCAGATGTAAATGCTCAGTGTTAACATTCTTAACAGATGTTGCCCTGGCCGAGTTCATACAACAACTCAAGAAAGATGGCAAGTGGACATCTCCCCATGATGGCACGAAGCAGAAGTAGACAGAAGGTGGAGCTACAGTTGGACCCAATCAGAGGTCTGCCCCACAGCAGACCGGACCACCTTGAAGAAAGACTTCTCACCCTTGCTACCATTTGCTGAGTACACTTCACAGAACCCTGTGGATCCTATTAGACTGAGGATTGTCACAAATGTCCTGCCTGAGGAGAATCCAGATGCTGGTATATTTAATGCACCTGTGGTTGGATTACCCACTACCACCAACAGAGGGTGGTACTTAAAATTTTAAGGATAGGAATGATGTGAAACTGTTATAGTTCTTTTTCTGATATATACTCTGTATAAGCTGTAGACTTGTTATATACTCTCAAGGTGGTTCGCTGTATCATCACCTAGTTTTTGAAGGATACTATGTCCTTGAACTCTGATAAAATTTTGTTTTTCATTTATATTCAACAGAAAATTCAAAAAAACAACCTTGAAATATCCAAAGGTGGAGAGGCATGAAAAACTTCAGAAAAATGGCCAAGTGCTCTAAAAATTCTCCTTCGCGGAAGAACAAAAGAAAATCACTGAAAATTTTCTCTTCCATTGAGAAAAATATGGTAGGCATTGGAAAATTTCTCTTCCAGGTGTGTTCAATGAAAGTCCTTTTGATGGTGTAAGAAATCTGAAAATAATCAATCAGCAAATCATTTGTGTTGGCACTAGACTTGCAAAACTTTCTTTAAAAAATCGGGACATATGATACAGTAACACTACCAAATTCTAACATACATAAAAGCCAAAGAAGTATACCTATCAACTAAGTCATCATATTCACCCTCCCCAGACCAAAAATCCACATTCAGTTCACTTAGAAGTCGAGTTCTGTGCAGATATGATGTAAAGTCATCTGCTATCTGACAAATTCATGTGAAATTCCTTGTGTGGGAACCTGGTTGATTTTTCAAGAACTTGGGATGGCATTTGTTTTCCCCGTGCAAACCCGGAATGACTTGTTGACTCCTATGGAGTGAATTTGAATTTCATTGACTTTCCAAACATTATTTTTAAATTATTTTGCTGATTAAAACCTAAAAGGTGTTAAGGCGGACTTAAATTAACTCGTGTTGGCCCTCGACGACAAAGTTTTTTTTCCTCAAGCAACAGCAAAGTTTTCTTCCATTGTTTTTCTGCTCCCAGATGACAGACACTTTACACAGGGTTTTGTTTGCCATTTTTTCACAGGTTATTTCTTGCAGAGGTGGAACTTGAAAGTCGTAAGTATGCTTCAGACATTTACTAAGTGCTTTTTCGAATTTTTCTGAACTTCATTACTTGGCAGTATGCTTCGGATGCTTTTTCCCAGCCATTTTGGACTAATTACAGTATGATTTACAAATTCAATGTATTGTTATGTTTTTTTTTACCTGTTGTAAGAACCCCAAATAGGCTCTACGCTGATCACTGTTTGTTTCCCTGGGTGTAATAATTGTTTTTGGTTTGTTTTTGAATGTTTTAAGCTGTTTTTGGGTTTTTGAGTTGATGAAAAGAAAATACAAATATTGAAACTAATCTACCTCAAATTATAACTCAAATCTGATCAAATTCATTTATTCAGATGGCTCCTAATGTTTGTACAATACTTATTGCTGGAAGCATACATTAAAAACATCATCATTAATAGTTGAAAAAAAAACCTGATTTTTGTCTCCGATACGCAACCACGCTGCTGGTTGCTTCCTCCTTGGGCAGCGCCTATCAAAAACCGCAATATTAAATCTCTGATTTTTAATTCACTGTAGCACTGTACTGTTCACAGCACTGTAGCTGCTGTTATAACCCCTTCCAACCTGTAACAGATTCATCCAATTCTTTCCTACTAAACACAATATTGACTCCAGAATGAAGTCAACTCACAGGCAAAATTCAAGTGATATTTCACACCCTCAAATTGCATCAACTCTGAAGATACTACGTCCTCCACAGTCTGAATTCTTCTCAAACTTGTAGAAACCCTTGTTGCCACAACTTCAAGAAATTTCACAAGGCAAAGTTTTTAAGCACTTCTCATAACCTGCTCTTGAAGAAAGACAAGGTTTGTTTATAAGGACTCCTCAACTCCAGAATGAGTCTCCACGCTCAATGTGGGATAAAAGATATAATAATAACATAAAAAATGTTATTACATTAAAACTTAGAAAACCCCTTTTAATTTTTCCATAAGCTTGGACCCACAATTAATTGAAACGATGGCCCCTTTTATGATATCATGACCCTCACTTAAGTTATATATTATAACTTAACAATATAGGCTCAAAACCAATAATGTTTATTTTAACTAAATAAACATTAATATCTCCATTATTACTCAACATTTTTGAATGTCGTTTGGACTGGGAGCTAACATGATAGAACTGCATATGACCATACCCCTTTTCTAAAAATAGCAGGGGTCTATCTTTATAACTCCAAAACTGCTAAAAATAGCCTGACCAAGCCAAACTCAAAGGAAAACTCATCATAAACAAACTCTGGCAACCCAGAAGAGTACTCTGCTTTGGTCCTTGGAGGATCTCCACACCAAGGTGACCCTCTATCCAATCTTATTAGCCTACGAGGGTCTCTGATAGGCTAATCACCAGCTAAAGTGATGTCTCTAGCTAGAAGGGGACATCACAGTCCGCCCTCCTTGAAATTGCTTGTCCTCAAGCAATCTCAACTCTAGATGCTGTAAAATCTCCTCGCTCTCCCAAGTAGCATCCTCTACCGGCAAATCCTTTCACTTCACCAAATATTCTCGGATGGTACGTTTCCTCAAGTTCCTCTCTCTAAAATCAATGATAGCCTCCGGTATCAAAACAAGTTTTCCCTCATCATCCAAGGGTGGTAGTACTGTAGAAGGCACAATATGATGCCCTAGCACCTTTTTGAGGCGTGACACATGAAAAACATTGTGCACCTTGCTCTTCGCCAGCAAGTCTAACTCATAAGCCACCTCTCCCACTTTCCTGATAATCCTAAATGGACCATAGTATCGTGGCTTGAGTTTCTCGGCACCACTCTTCTTGAGAGTGGATTGACGGTAAGGCTGCAACATAAGATACACCATGTCTCCAACCTCAAAAGTCCGCTCAGTCCTCTTCTGATCTGCATACTGCTTTTGCTGATTTTGTGCCTTAGTTAGATTATCCTTGAGAGTCTTAACAAGGTCTTGACTCTCCTATAACAAATCACCTGCACTGGGCACTCTACTGTCACTCAAAAGCAGATCCATAAAATTGGGTGCCTCATACCCATACAGGGCCATAAAGGGTGACATCTGAATAGACATGTGATAAGTGGTATTGTAGCAATACTCACAAAGATAAATCCACTTTACCCATGCCCTCTGTTGCCCTGCTATATAATTTCTGAGATATCCCTCCATCCATTTGTTTACTATCTCTGTTTGACCATCTGTCTGAGGGTGGTAGCTAGTACTCGGAGTGAGCTCTGTCGCACACAACCTGAATAGCTCCTGCCAAAAGTGACTCATAAACCTGTTGTCTCTGTCACTTACAATGCTCCGAGGTAAGCCATGTAATCTGAATATCTCTTTGAAGAACAACTCTGCCACCTGTGTAGCAGTGTATATAGCAGTGATCGGAAAGAAGTGTGCAAACTTCGTAAGGCGATCCACAACCACATATATGCAGTCTCTGCCTTGGGCTCTAGGCAGTCCTGTGATGAAGTCCATAGACAAACACTCTCACTTCCTATCAGGAATCGGAAGTGGCTGAAGTAAACCGGCTGGATAGGAGTGTTCTTGCTTATTCTGCTGGCAAGTGGGACACTCCCTAACATATTGAAGTACCTCTGCTTTGAGCCCTTTCCATGTGAATCGCTCTCTAATCTGTCGGTATGTCTTGTAGAAACCAGGATGTCCTGCCATAGGTGAATCATAAAAAGATTTCAAAACCACCCTCCTCACTACTGATCGTGGGACCAAAAATATTCGTCCTTTGTAAATGATGAGCTCATTCACAAGGGTGTATCTGCTGTCCTGAATAGTCCCATCTATGAATCCAGCTGCCCAAGTGTCCTTTGCATACTCTGCAAGGATCAAGTGTCTCCAATCCTCCGATATGTCTGTCAATAAGCTCAAATGGGGCCTACGTGATAAGGCATCAGCAACTACATTCTGTGTCCCCTTAAAATATGTAATGTCAAAGTCATAGGATTGTAACTTGCTCACCCACTTTTGCTGCCTATCATTGAGATCTCGCTGCCCCAAAAAGTGTCTCAGGCTATTATGGTCGGTTTTGATACAAAATTTGCTACCTACCAAATATTGCCTAAATTTGGCCAAAGCATGCATAATGGCTAACATCTCCTTATCATATATGCTGAAGCTCCGCTCTGGCCCTCTCAATTTCCTGCTCTCATAAGCAATAGGGTGCTTCTCCTGCATAAGCACCGCTCCAATGCCCTCTCCGGAAGCATCACAATGTAGCTCAAAAGGTTTGCTGAAATCTGGTAATGCTAACACTGGACAAGAAGTCATCAACCCCTTAAATTTCTCAAAACACTCCTGTGCTTCAAGAGTCCACAAGAAAGCTCCCTTTCTCATCAAATCTGTCAAGGGTGCCGCATGCCTGGAATATCCATCCACAAACCTTCTGTAGAAACCACATAGTCCTAGAAAGCCCCTCAACTGTGTAAGGTTCACCGGTGAAGGCCACTCCACAATGGCACGAATCTTTTCAGGATCCATGCACACGCCCTCTGCACTGATGATGTGACCCAACTACAACAACTCTGTCATGCCCAAATCACACTTCAACTCCTTTGCATACAAGGATTCTCTGTCCAATATACCCAGCACCGTATCCAGGTGAACCAAGTGCTCCTCCCAAGATCTACTATATACCAAGATATCATCGAAGAAGACAAGTACAAATCTCCTCAACTGAGGATGGAAAACCCTATTCATTGTTGCCTGAAAAGTAGCAGGTGCGTTAGTTAGCCCAAATGGCATAACTACAAACTCAAAATGGCCACAATGACATCTAAAGGCTGTCTTCTCGATATCCTGCTCTCTAACTCTGATCTGGTGATAACCTGATCTCAAATCTATCTTTGAGAAGAAGCAAGCTCCATGAAGCTCATCTATCAACTCATCGATCCTGGGAATGGGGTATCTGTTTTTAATCGTCTTCCTATTAAGCACTCTGTAATCAGTGCACATCCCAATGTCCCATCCTTCTTCTTTACTAACACCACTGAAGAAGCAAAAGGAGACTTACTTGGTCTAATGTGGCCCATAGCAAGTAACTCCTTTATGGTTTTCTCAATTTCATCCTTCAACCTCTTCGGATGCCTGTAAGGTGTAATCATGATGGGCTTAGCCCCCTCCTCTAACTCAATGATGTGCTCAATACCTCTGTCTGGTGGTCTACCTGGTGGAATGTCACTGAACACCTTAGAGTATTTAACTCTAAGCTCCTGAATATCAGGCGGATATTCAATCTTATGCTGTCCCTCCTGTGATGGCATCAACATGCACTCTGCTGCCCACTCTACCTGATCATGTCAAATCAATCTAGCCATTCTACGAAAAGAGACCATCCTGAGATCACTGTCCCTGATTGCCTTAAGAATATGTGTCTTCCCATTCACTTTAAACCTCATCTCCATCTCCTTGAGGTTAAGAGTGAACTCACCAATATCGTGCAACCAACTCATCCCAAGAACTATATATGTATCTCCCATAGGTACAACATAAAAATCTGCCTTAAAGTCATAATTATTAACTTTCAATGGGAGTCCAGTGATCCTACGATCACATTTGAGGACATAGCCATCCGCTACCCTCACTCTAATTCCCCCAAACTCCTCTGTTTGTATGCCACGCTTCTCCACCATCCTAGCATCAATGAAATTATGAGTGGCACCTGTATCAACCAAGGTTATGACTCGCTGTCCAGCGAGTACTCCTCTCATCCGGAATGACCCTTCTTGCTTAATACTAGTGAGACGAGCTTCCCTAAGTTTCCCATCTCCTTCCCCATCCTTGGACTCCATTTTAGACAAGTTTTCAGCCTTGTCTTCCTCTTTTTCACCATCTATTTCCTCTATATCAGACTGCTGATCTGAATTATCTGATTCTGATTCCTCATAGTATGCCCACATAACTCTGTTAGCATTTCCCTTTGGCCTAAGAGGACAATCATGGTTTGCATCATAGGGTCCCTTACAGTAGAAACATAATTCTTTCTTCCTCAAATCGTTTAATGTTTCCTTGTCAAAAGGTGCTGGAGTTTTATCTTTAGAATCATTTTTAAAATCAGTCCTCTTTGGTTTTTTATAAAATGGTTTGTTATCCTTACTAGAAGATGCTCCTTTGGACTGAAATTTGTTTGTTGGGACTGCATGTTCCATACTTCTTGCCTTTTTCATCGCTTCCTGTAAAGAAATAGGATCAAATGCCTTTATCCAACCTCTCAGTGGTTCGGATAGGCCCTCAATGAAAAGAACTATCAATCTATGCTCTGAAATGTTTGGCACCATGACTGCCAACCGCTGAAATTCACCAATGAAATACTCCAAGTTGCCTGTTTGTTTCAATTGTGCTAAGTCCCGGAAGTAAATCTCTGGATCTTTTTTGTCAAATCTTTCAACCAACCTATCCACGAAGTCCTGGTATTCTGTCACTTGGTTATGCTGAAGTGTTACCATACCATGGTACCACCAATCATGTGCTATTCCCTCCAAATGCAAGGTGGCATATTTGATAGCTTCAATCTCTGTCATTGGCCTCAGTGCCAAAAATGTGTCAAGCTTATGAATCCAAGCTTGAGCTGTCATCTTACCACTCCCATCAAATGTAGGCATAGTAAGCTTGCCTGTAGCCCTCTTCAGCTCACTATTTTGACCTCTAGGCCTCCTATCTTGTCTGAGTGACCTGTAATGCTCTCTCCTCTGATTTAGAAAGCGTTCAAAGGTCATCCTCTCCCGAACCTGCGGAGCTAATAATTCCCATTCATCATTTGCAGCCATGAGTGCATCTGCGAATATGGGGTCTCCTGTTGCCTCCTCTACCGGAGCTTCTTCTGGCTCCTCCGGAACAAATGTAGGGCGTGTAGGCTTATCAGCTGTTCTGGAATGGGTCCGTTGTGGTCTCTGATTACCTGTAGCACTCCAGTTATCTCCCTGTTCTCTTGGCTCCCCATTTTGTCTAACAGGTGGGTTCATCCTTTCTACCATAGTAGTGAGTGCCTGTAATGCCTGTGCCATCTGCTGCTGCCCTGTAACCATAGCACGGTAGAATTCTCTGGTATCCTGATCATCATTATTCCTCCTATTTCTAGGTGGACTACCATCATGCCTCTCTTCCATATTTCCTGTTTCCTATAACTGTTCTCTTTCAATCAGAGCTCTCCTACGAGTACGGTACCTGTGTGGTCCAATTTCCAGTGGCTGCATATGACTCCCCAAACCCTCAGGATGGCAGGAATGAGGCTCTGATACCAATGTAAGAACCCCAAATAGGCTCTACGCTGATCACTGTTTGTTTCCCTGGGTGTAATAATTGCTTTTGGTTTGTTTTTGAATGTTTTAAGTTGTTTTTGGGTTTTTGAGTTGATGAAAAGAAAATACAAATATTGAAACTAATCTACCTCAAATTATAACTCAAATCTGATCAAATTCATTTATTCAGATGGCTCCTAATGTTTGTACAATACTTATTGCTGGAAGCATACATTAAAAACATCATCATTAATAGTTGAAAAAAAAACCTGATTTTTGTCTCCGATACGCAACCACGCTACTGGTTGCTTCCTCCTTGGGCAGCGCCTATCAAAAACCGCAATATTAAATCTCTGATTTTTAATTCACTGTAGCGCTGTACTGTTCATAGCACTGTAGCTGCTGTTATAACCCCTTCCAACCTGTAACAAATTCATCCAATTCTTTCCTACTAAACACAATATTGACTCCAGAATGAAGTCAACTCACAGGCAAAATTCAAGTGATATTTCACACCCTCAAATTGCATCAACTCTGAAGATACTACGTCCTCCACAGTCTGAATTCTTCTCAAACTTGTAGAAACCCTTGTTGCCACAACTTCAAGAAATTTCACAAGGCAAAGTTTTTAAGCACTTCTCATAACCTGCTCTTGAAGGAAGACAAGGTTTGTTTATAAAGACTCCTCAACTCCAGAATGAGTCTCCACGCTCAATGTGGGATAAAAGATATAATAATAACATAAAAAATGTTATTACATTAAAACTTAGAAAACCCCTTTTAATTTTTCCATAAGCTTGGACCCACAATTAATTGAAACGATGGCCCCTTTTATGATATCATGACCCTCACTTAAGTTATATATTATAACTTAACAATATAGGCTCAAAACCAATAATGTTTATTTTAACTAAATAAACATTAATATCTCCATTATTACTCAACATTTTTGAATGTCGTTTGGACTGGGAGCTAACATGATAGAACTGCATATGACCCTACCCCTTTTCTAAAAATAGCAGGGGTCTATCTTTATAACTCCAAAACTGCTAAAAATAGCCTGACCAAGCCAAACTCAAAGGAAAACTCATCATAAACAAACTCTGGCAACCCAGAAGAGTACTCTGCTTTGGTCCTTGGAGGATCTCCACACCAAGGTGACCCTCTATCCAATCTTATTAGCCTACGAGGGTCTCTGATAGGCTAATCACCAGCTAAAGTGATGTCTCTAGCTAGAAGGGGACATCACACCTGTAGAATCCATTTTTTTCGTCAAAGAGTCAAAGCTATTTCAGATGAATGTCAAGTTTTGTTCCAGTTCTATAGATGAATGAATGACCAATAATGAATGTCAAGTTCTGTTCTGAAGGATACTCTAAATTCATTATTAATTTTGTATCATTTTGTAATTATAAATTATAATTATAATTAATCCTAAATTTGACTGTCTTAATATGGCTAGAAATATTACTCTAAAATTTAAATTATAAGAACTCTAAATTTTTCATATTGACCACAGTCCCTCCTGGGTTTTCATTTTGTATTGCCTTTCTTTAAAATATTGCTTATTTTGAGCCTTTTTTTAAAACACAATCAAATTCTTAGGTTACCATAATTCTGATTTCTATAAAATGCTCAACTTTGTAGCTTCAGATTTCAGCACTTTGAATGGCTGCAAGTGATCCTGGCGCTAGAAACTCCCACTTCAAAAAGGCAGATGCTCCCAATGCCCAGTGGAGGAGGTTATATGTGGATTTGCAGCCATTGCAAAGAAGAATCCAATAGCTCTTATAGTAGAGTTAAAGCACATCCGTGCTTTATTCATCAAGAAGGCATTAGATTTTATTCAGGGAAGCTAAGAGCTTACAAAGTACAACCTAAAACCCTATTCCAAACCACATTGTGAACAAATACATTCAATAACAAAAGCAAGCAAATGAAGCTACTTGGAGGGCAAAATCATCTCATTCATTGCAAAGTGGTAGGCCTTCAAAGAAAGGAAAACTATCATCCATTTTTGCATTCTCCTCAACAATAGATTGCAAGTAAGAAAGCAATGGAAGCCTTGGAAACATCATTTCAAATTGAAGCTTGAGACACTGTTGATCAAGCCATAACGAGATGCATCTATACAAATGGATTGTCATTTAATGTTGTATAATCACCATTTTGGCAATACATTGTGAGAACAGGTTAATGAGGCTACAAAGGGGTTCAAGGGCCCAGTTATGAGAAGATACGTACCACTTTATTGGATGATGAGGTGGCCCATGTAGATGTTGCCATGCTGCCCATCAAGGATTCATGGACCAAAATAGGTGTGACAATAGTGTCGGATGGATGGAAAGATGCGAGACATGGTCCTTTTGTGAATATTATTGTAGTGTCTGCAAGAGATGCTATGTTTTTGAAAGTTGTGGATTGTAAAGAAGAGGTAAAGGATGGTCCTTACATTGCAAACATTCTCATCCAAGCCATTGAGCAAGTTGGCTCTCAGAATGTTGTTGAAGTAGAAACCGACAATGCCAAGAATTGTAGTGTTGTTGGCTTATTGGTTGAGGAGTGGTATGAACAACTTTTTTGGATAAAAAGATGTATGAAGAGTATCTAAATTTTTGTCTCAAACCACTATGTGAAACAAACCATATTTAGACAATTCTCAAAATTCGAGCTCTTGAAGGTAAGTTCGATTGTTTAAACATGTTTTAGAAATCTAGTCACTTAAGTTTAGTAAAGTTTCTATGTTTTTTAATTTTTAATCTATTATTGTTTTGATCTTAAAATAGGTTGTTGAGACCCACTTTGCCTCCAACACTATAGTTTTGAGACACCATATCAAGGTTAAAGAGGCATTGTCTAGAATGGTACCTAGTGCTAATTGGAGCATATGGAAGCAATCTAATAGTGCCAAGGCAGCTGCTATTAAGGCACTGATACTAGATGACTCTTTGTGGGATCGTGTTGAGTACCTTCTGAAGTTCACCAAGCCTATATTGAGCATGATCTGATACACTGACATGGATAGGACTCGCTAGGGTGAGATATATGATGGCATTGACTCCATGATTGAGTATATTAGAAATATCATAAATGAAAAAGACCAAGAACCTAAGGAAAAGTTCTTCAAGGAGCTACAGGTAATCATAGTAGAGAGATGGAAGAAAGTGACTACCCATTTGCATCTACTTGCCTCTGCATCAAGGACCAGGTTCAATAGTCAATTGGTCGTCAAGGGAAGTACCACTAGAGTTGCCCCATACAGAGACCCTGAAGTTGATTAAGGGTACAAGGCAGCCCTTCAAACTCTTTCTCGAGAACCTACAACCTGTAGTGAGGTCTGAATTTTTGAGTTTTGCTAGCACCGATGATAGTGGTCTTAAAGCTCTTGAAGACAAGAACAATGTTAATGCTCATAAATGGTGGTACTTCCATGGAAAAATGTACTAGCACCTGCAGCCCATTGCCATCAAAATTTTATCCCAAGTTCGTTCTTTAATCTTAAGATTCTAATTTCTAATTTCTTGTTGATAAACATTCAAAACTCTTCACTCTATAATTTCAAATTTGTAAATCTTTATAGATTGCTAGTTCATCATCATCTAAGAGGAATTGGAGCACATACTCCATCCACTCAATAAAATGCAACCAACAAAACTCCAAGAAAGTAGATAATTTGGTCTTTGTGCATTCAAACTTAAACTCACAACTCACAAAGAGAATACCTACAAAAAAGAGGAGGCAAAACATTGTGATGTCAAACCCACTTTGATGCACTTACAATTGATTATGGTGATCATGAGATACATACTGATGATGAAGCTAATCCTGAGGCTATGACTGAGACTACTGTTGCTAGTGGCACTAATTGTGCTTCTAATCAACACACGCCTAATAATGATGAATTCTTTGATGATTTTTGATGATATTTGATCACATATGACTGATTAGTAATGTTGGCATTACTGTTTTTGAAGTGAAACATTTATATGGTGGTGTATTTTGACATTTTGTCATGCCACTCAAACTAAATCATTAATATATGGGGTGGTGTATTTTGCTAAATTGTTTTAATATTAGCATAGTGGTGTATGAACACACACATATATATATATATATATATATATATATATATATATATATATATATATATATATATATATATATATATATATATATATATATATATATATATATATATATATATATATATATCTTAGTTTTATTTTATTTTTTATTTTTTTAACTTGTACGCACGAACCCAAAACAAACCAAAACCCAGCACAAAAAAATTTTGAGTGAATTTCGAACCCACATCCAAACCGGCAACATAGCCTATCAAGCATATATTGACATCAGTGAATTAACTTCCTAACGATATGAATTTTCAATTATCAATTATAAAAATCCCAAAGAGGTTGATTGCATTAACTATTCCTTCCAATGCTAACAAACACTAATTCTGAAGGATAATCAGCCAAAGAAATATACCTATCAAGTGGAAATCTGGAATCAAAAAATCTTACTACCTGACTACATTTATTTTGAACATTTCCTATTCCCACACACTCTGCTAACAAATGCTTAAAGGTACTCTTGTGCTAAATGGGTCACTTTCCTTGTAATTATTACTAACATAAATGAGGGAAAGTGTTATTATTCTAGTGAGAACTCATGGAACTTCAAATCATCTTCAGATGACTGAAAACACACAAAGGTTAAATGCTACAAATTAATAATCTATTTAAATTGTCTAGTTCCATAAGAAAGCTGCACAGTTCAACAAATAAATTCTTTCTAGATTTCCATCCAAAATAAAGGTACAAGCAATTTCTCTTCATGGGCAAGAAAGGTATAGAATTATGAACTTGCAGAGTGAAAGTTAAGCTTACCTAGGTGCATTCTTTAATACTTCAAATTCCTCCTCAGTGGGCAAAGGCCTACCAAATATATCCTTCGGGCGTGACTTTCTCTTTTCTTCAGTCATTCCATCCTTAGCAACAATACGTCCCTTCCTACATGGCAAGTTAAAAATTGTAATTTAACAGTAGCAAAAAATAATAAATAAATAAAATCTACAAGTAGAAAATGAACTGTAATCTTCAATGGGAAAATCACTACTATAATTTCATTATCAATAGCCAAACACATAATTTGTAGCAAAATTATACCCTCCACTGCCTGAAGCACTAGGAATAGAATCTTGCTGATCATTATCCACACCAAGCTTCTTCCTCTCATCTGCAATTTCTGCAGCTTTTGCACTTTCTGCATTGTAGCCAGGGGGGCGCATATACATAAAGCTAACAGCTTTCATAACTTCCACCTGCATTCAGCTGACTTCAAGTTTGCGCAAAAAAAGAAATAAACTAGAAAAAGGAAAAATATAACTACATAAAATTTAAAAAGAAGTTAAACCACATATACAATTGATGAAAATTTGTACACAAGTTAAACTAGCATCAAATAGAGAAAAAGAAGAACTATTTAATCACCTAACCATTCAAGCAGCCATGCCACTCTAAGAAGGAAACAGGTCGTGAAGCACCCTTTTTCTATCAAAGTCTCCAATCTCTTCAGCAATTATTAATCACTGTATTTGGGTAGTATACTTTTCATGAATAGGCTGGAGGAGATTGGTAAAACTATGACTAAATAATGTAACTGTTATATTAATAATAGGCGAGGCTTTGCCACCAGAAAACTGCGGGACCACTGAAGAATGACATTTCAAGAACTATCGGAATATAGAATTTATAACAGGTCATTTCATAAAGGCTTCATGATGTCAAAGTTAAGATCATCAGGTGTTTATATGATACCAGATCCTTCACTTTTGCTTGATGAATTGCACTGGTATGATTCAGGTCCAAAGTCTGGGCTGTGATGGTTTAAGTTTGCTCAAGGTGAATCTAGGCCAAACTTACAGGTTGCCAACTCTAAAATTAGCTAAAATTGTTTTTTATTTTTATTAAAAAACCTAGCTACCCTAAATTTTCCCTAAAGTGCAAATGACCTATTTTACCATCTACGTCCTTGTGTAATCGCCCTATTTCACCCATTTAATATACCTGATATGAGAAAACTTCAATGGGTTCCTTTGTTGGAAAGTTCAAAAGCTTGTTAAGTTCATTAACTCTGTAAAAAGTTGAGAAGGTCCATTAAATGACAAAAATGCTGACAAGATAAAGAGAAAAAGTGAAAACAAAGAAACGGGGGCAAAAGTGAAGAGCTATGCATGTCACAAGGTTGCAAGTTTGAGAATGCTAAAGTGCTACTAAGGAAGGATAAACTTTAGTGCATCACAAAATTCAAAGGTTCACTAACCTTTAAAAAGTGTGACAAGTTCTTAAGTTCACGAAGTGTGACTGCCAACAAGGCTTGTGAAGTCAAACTGCCAAATGCTTGAAAAAAGATAAAGATGTGGAGAAGAAGAAAGAAAGAAAAAGTTGAAAAAGTGATAAAGTATGTGCTGTTGACAAGTTTGCAGGTACACATACTTGCTGAAAGTGCAACAAAGTTATTAAAAGGTCAATGTCTCCAACAAATAGGAAAGGGTGTGCCTGATGTAAGTTTTAAACTCAAAATAAGGCAACAAAGAAAGTTCAATGTCTTCTTTAGGCTGCCATAAATGCAAAAAATGGGATCTGCATCTACCAAACCATCCTTGTGCAATTTGGGCCATTCAATTAAGTAGGACTCATCTGTTGCCATAAAATTCAAAATCAAGCAATGTCTATTCCATTTATTCTTCAATCCCTGGTGTCCAGTTTTCCTATAGTTTCCTGACTGTATGACTGGTTGGAATTATATATGCAAGCGTTTTGTTCATTAAAAGGATTTGTTACTAGCTGTTTTCAAGTCGCAGGTGTCAGAGCTTTCTGGAGATCCAACTCTTGTCAATCCAATCCATTTAGTAGATGCAGTTTTGTGATGCTCTTAGATTTGTAATGTTATATATAACATTAATGCCCCTAGATCTGCATGAAATTCTTGAATATGTTCAGAGTTTCTCTTGCCATATTTTCTGGTGTAAGCGTAAAGTATATTGGATGTATTAAAATGCACAGTTGATTATTCTTTGTCTTTAGAATTTGTTGTTCATCTTGGTAAACTGTGACTCCGCTCCAATTAGACAGTCCCTGGTCTTGGTAATATGTGACCAACCATGCTACTTAAATGAACAAACTATCAACATGTAGTTTAGGAAGAAAAGTAGGTTTCTATGCACCCCATCATTCAATGTATAACCAGGGACATATCTAAAATAAGCCTTGAAAACAGTTATTTTAGGTGAATCATAATTTGCACATTTGCATCAGTTTAATAAAGGTCATAGCAGGTTGGTAATAAGGAAGTACAAGACAACATTTCTAAATTGAGAACAATCATAAACAGAAAGCAGAATGGAAAGTTCCTAAAACAACTAAAGATACATTAATGACCATTAAATAAATCATAAATACGACAATATCACTTTAATACCCTTCCATAATGGTCATTCTACAAACTACACCAAGTTGCCTAAATTTTACAAACTTGTCTAGGCTCAGAGACTTTATTAGAATATTTACAGTCTAGTACTTAGTTGGAGCATACTATAACATCACAGTTCGATCTTCAACAAATTGTCTAATGAAATAACAATGAAGCTCTAGATGTTTGGTTCACTCGTCGAAGGCTGGATTCTTGGCAAGTTTTAGCACCCCTCAATTATTACAAAAACAAGGGTGAAGGCCCTACTGGCGACATTTTCAACTAAAAAGGCATCCTTTATAACTATACTTCATCACAGGGTTCTCTAACAGTTATCCAATGTTCTGCTTTTGTCGAGGAAAGAGCTACCATCTACTGCTTCTAACTTGTCCAGACCGCAATCTTACCACAACTGAAGTCAAATCTAGAAGTAGACTTCCTGTCAGCAACAGAACCTACCCCAAACTAATCAGCCAAGGATCTTTGCTTATGATATTCAGAATAACACTCACATGTCCCTCTCACATATCTCAATACATGCTTCACCGCAACCCAATGTATCATGAAACAAGATATGTAGCTCGCAGCGTAACAAATATTAGGTCTAGTGGCTGTAAGATGGATGAGACTGCTAACTAGTTGCCTAAAAAGCTCATTCACCACAGGTAAATCTGATTTGCTGATAGTTTCAGCCCTTGCTCCATAGGTTTAGATGAAGGCTTACAATATCCCATCATAAACTTATCTGGCAAACTCTTAGCATACTTTTACTGCAAAATGAAAATGTTGCAACCGGTCTACCAAACCTCTACTGTTAATGTTGTAGCTTCAGTCGGATTGAATTGATCTAGAGTTAATCCTTAATTAACACTATTGCATTTGATTAATCATCAATAAGAAATATATATTTATATATATATATATATATATTGTTAATAATGTCTATTGGAAATTAACTTAAAATAACCAATAGTGATTAACATAGGGACATGTCTCTTCTATTCCTCTATATATGCATTTGGATCTGCACTTGGAAAACACATTAAACATATACAGTGCCAATACATTTGCAGTGATAAGGAAATGATTTTAGGCATTGTAGATAGATTCAAATTTCAGTGATTTTTTTCCCTTCACCATCCTCGAACAAGTCTGACAGAATATAATAACAAGTCACACCCATATCAAATAGTGAGTAAGAGTTCTTAGCAGGATGAATCAGACTACACTCTGGACAAAGCACAGCAAAAAAGTCTGAGAAATGTAATCGCATGCCGTATAAACCCTCGATCATGGACAAGTTATTACATGCTGGGTCAATTGTAACTATCAAGCAGAGTTGGCTAGTTGGACGAATCAAAAGTCACAAAGGCCCACCTTACCTTGATCAGTGAACACGGAGAACAATGCAACAGAAATTCCCTCATCGTGATTACCAACCAATCTGATTAAAATAGCACCGCACGCTGGTGTTTGGGGCGAATAGAAAGGGCCTAAAGAGTTGCCACATGAATGTAATTCTCTGACGATGTTATGGGGTGTTCCATCCCAAATTTTGACCTACTTTAAATTTATTATAGCCATTGAATTAAATGGATTTTCTTCATAGTCATGTGAAAGAGGTAGTTAAATATAGCCTTTGTACTCTATGAAAAAGTTTGTCTAACTATTTATTGATGATGGCAATTATCCATTATTTGTCATATGATGATGTTGGCAGTAGCTTGGTTTTGAAATTATGGTTAATAATTAAATTCCTTGCTAAAATCTACATTAAAATGTTATTTTGGACTTGTTACAAAACTTGTTATTATCGTGCAAAATGTTGCACAGGTGATTGCAAGAGAAGACGAAGGGGAGAAGCATTGCTTAATGGAATCAAAGGAATGTGGTACTAACTTAGTCCAATTATTGGGTTGATAGGTATGACCTTTAACTATCTTGGTAAGGACCTAGCGACTTGAACATCAAGATACAATCAATGGACATGCATGAGCTATTAAATAAACATTTAAAATATTAGTTATTTTTAATTAAAAATAATGCGTACTTTAAATGGCTTTTGATTTACTTTTCCACCATATTATTATAATGTATATTTATGTACATGCACATAGATATAGAAATAAAGGTGACACCATAATATTATTTTTATACAAGATTCTATCTAATACGTACATTTAAATACATGTACAAGAAGATAAAACAATCTTCCAAATAAAGCATGTATTTAAATATACACAATAATAGATACGACCTTGGATAAAATATATAATATGATGCCATCTCATAAATACATCTACGTGCAAGTAGATAAATATAGTGTAAATTATTCTTGATTCATAACCTTCAAATCTTTTTCCATATTTATTCAATTTCTTGCTAGAAACCGAAATGCACACTTGGCATATTATATTGGTGTTCAAGAAGCCAAGTCATTTCTTTATGAGTTACGGCTTCTTGGAAGCAATGAAGTTTATTGAAAACCTTCTTAAATATTTGGAAGCCATGAGAAACCAAATATATGTTTTTTTCTCGAATTGTATCCTTCTTCATGATTTTATTTTTCAGAACTTTTGGCCACGTTTTTCCCTCTCTTTACCTCTGCTGGAAGTCAAGATTGTTATTCACTCCGAGATTGTGCTCAAGATATCTCACAAGCAGAGATTGGTTGATAGCATCCAGCAAAGGCTCATCCTTCTCAAAAGATAATCAAGTTATGCAGCTGACATACCATTTCCAATTGAAACATTGTATTCTTTTCTATATTACTATGCGTGTATTTACAACAGTAAGGATTCCTTCCTTATATGTCGTACATCATCATTGTTATCTGTTATTGAATAGTTCCTTAGAGAGTCTGAACTTTTCAAACCAAGTCAAGAACATTGATTATGATATATTTTACATCTCTATTTTGCTGATTTTACATCTTTATTTTATTGCTGTACAACAGAATCGAATGATATTCTTTTGCAAGCCTTAAGTTTATTCTCCTCAAGTGATATAAGTTGTGATGTATTGAAATATGAAACATTATTACACCAATTGTGGAATCAGCTGAATGAATTGGTTTAACTCTGAGAATTAAACACCTGGGACTCACCCGGCTGAATGGCCATGGAAGAGGTGAAGGGGTGAGAAAGAAATCTACAAGTAACATGGAAGCAAAATCAGATGTGACATAACGAACACATAAATATTTTTAAAAAGGGAAAATCATTTAATAGCTCATACATGTTCATGTTTATTGTTTTCTCCTATTGTCGAGCGGTGGTCATCGGGTAATTAAACCCATTCAAAAACCTTGGCCAACGTCGATATAGGCATGTTTGCCAACCTAAGATCACATGATGTCGGTACTGCCAGTTATTCAGATAGGTCCATCTATAACTGAGCGGACATTCTAAACACTGAAAATGCTTGGATGGTTGGACTAGTAGTACTCCAAGCCCGATTCCGAGGTAGGGAGGGCCTTTCTTTTCAAAAGATTGTATGGGGATGAATATGGTCCGTGGTTGGGAGGTTATGCCTAAGTCAATGCTTCTCCTCTTACCGAAAGTCAAGGCTTGCACAACTAACCAAAGACTCAACAGTTACTTCTTGTATATTCCTCTTTCTATTTCATGTTATGCATTTACTTGTATGCAAGGAAAGATAGTTATTCGTTATTTCAGTTATTTCAGTTGATCGTTATTACAATTATTTTAGTTGATTGTTATTACAATTATTTATGTTAATCGTTATTTTAGTTATTTCAATTAATCATTATTTCAGTTATATGAGTTAATGTCTCATGAAAAGGATTCAAGATATTTTGTTTCAATAGTTAGTTCAGAAAAAACTCTTTCATTCCTCTATGAAACCAGATATTAGTTCTCCTTTATTTTGTTATGAAAATATGTCTATTACATGGAGTCCCATGCGACATGTTACATTTAATTTTATGTTTAAGATTGGGAGTCCCGATTTCCAAGCAGATTGTTTTCAGCACTTCTTCATTTGACTGAAATCAAACATGGTTTACAAAATTCAGTCATCCTAAAATAGCGAGGAATAAGTACACAAGAGTCGAGCAAAATTGCAAGTTAAGGAGGTCACAGACAATCGCCAAGCTATATCATATTGCAGCATTGGTAGAAAATACAATGAATCCTCTATTCGAATTACGTGCAATGAAGGAGACAAATAAACAATATCAAGGTTGAGAATAGGAACCACAATTCTCTTAATTGGAAACCGATAAATTAGTGTGAACAAGATAGGGTAGTGGTGGATACATCACCGCTTATCGATAATGAAGCCACTAATAATAGATAATAGCAATGGGGAGATACTTATCACCAACGGCTAGCATAGATATTGTTTGGTTGAATCATTAGCATCACTAAATATAGAATGATACCAGGGAATATATTAGCATTTATGATGAATATCATAAAGGAATCTTATCTTCATAAGAAAGAGATAAGCAAAAGAACAAACATAAAGAGGCATTCGAAAGGTGCACTGTTAATAGTAAACAAATGATGGAAGAATTACTAAACTTTGTGATAGATTTCCATTCAGACAAGGGAAGAATAAAATATTTACAAGTTCTGAAGTATTTACCTTTGGTTTTGAATGTTACCTAGTAATCAAAGATAAAGACCCATACTCTGTGCAAAAGAAAGTACACTGTCGCCAACGAAGAAGGTAACATATTGCCACCAATAACCATCAGTAGGAAGTAAGTACATAGGTAAGAGTAGCCCGATTGTTTGAGCATTTAAATGTTATTATTATGATTATATACATAGGAATGGTGAATTTATATAAGTACGAGAAATCAAATATTGGAATACAATTAATTCATCATGAATAAAGTATAGAATCAAATTTCTAATGTTCTTATTAATAAATATAATAATATTATTATTATTGACAAAAATTATTGAAGGTGAATTTTTATTACTATAAGAGCTATTTGCCTTGATCTTTTTCTTTGAGAATGTACTTACAGAAAAAAGGGACATTGATTTCAGATTTAGGAGTCTAACACTTCTTCAAAGGCAACTTTGGATGAGGAGCTCTAATGATTGATATTCAAAGGGAGTTTAAAAGTTCGTATGTGTGACTGTATGATTTTAATGGGCCTACCCTCTGTGTACATCATAAGGAAGTGACGACTTTCAAAAGTTATTAATCACTTGTACATTATGAGCTGACTGTCGAAACAAGCCCCCATCAAACTCTTGACATATTGAACCATTGAAGAATTTGATATATTAAAACATTACACTGGTTTTTATAATAGTTGAGGATTATAACATAATTACTCAATAATTAGAGATGTTCACTGTGTATTCCTCAATATCGACTTTATAATCAACGTCCTCCCCTAAATTTCTATCAAGGTAACTCATCCTTAATATTGGCAATTCCTTAAAAGCAATTGTTTCTGCCAATGGCAATTTATTAAAGGTACAATAACAAGGAAGCTTGGTGCATGGATTTTAAGGAAGGATTTTTTGATGCTTCTATAGCTAGAGATTGAGCAATTAGATTTGAACTTTTTGTTGCTGCATGAATTCTATGTTGATAAGGATTCCAAGTTTTAACATAGCTCTATGGAGTGAATTGTAAATTGAACTTACATCAAGATGATAAATTCATTGGTGGTAGCTCTTTAGTAGATAATTTGTGTGAAGACTTTCCTTGCTATGTATGGAGTTTCTCAATTTCTTGGTTGAGAAATAACTGAACAAAATTCCAATACATTTCAACTCATATTTGAGTCGAAATATGTCTATACTTGAAAGTCTGCAAATCCTAGCTGATGTTTTGGGCATTGTGACTGTCTAGGAAGAACCTGTGATCTTCATTGCTAATGCGATTACCATTGTTGTAGTTCAAAGAGACACAATTCAATTCATTCCTTCAGTCTCCTCATTATCATGCTAGAGTCTTGAAATACAAGAGATTGAACAAATTTGACATTCTGGCTTTGCATATAGAAACATAATTGAGTTCAAAGAAGATCTGCAATAGAAGTTGTGAATTGGAATGATTGAAATGTCAAGAAATGCATAAAAACTACTTATATATTGGCATGTATGCATACATCAAAGATGCTACAAGATCATCCTAAAGATTCTAAGCATAAAAAAGTGTGACTACTTCATGTTGAAGTTGAACATTACCAAAAGATATGAGATTCTGTAAGACTTTGCACGAAAAGCTCAGCCTGATTGCTCATATAACATCCTTCCATAGTACAACTAGACCAAGGTTCTGAGATCTACTAAACAGAAAGAAGCTTTCCATAATTGATGCAAAATTGTTCAATCATATAAGAGTGAGAATTTTACATTGTGGGGCGGGGATAATAACCAATGTTCCATTCCAACTTGAACCATCTTTAAAAGATAGATTAAAGGGAAGGGACATCATCAGAGTTTCAAATCCAAATCATCTTTTGATTTGATGCATATGGGCCTTCACTGGAGCACCTTATATTAAGGATGTTAATGTACAGAGGAATATTCTTATGGGAAAAGAAGAATGCTGCATTAGGAATTTTGTTAAGTATTAACATACGAGACTATGAAATAAAGACAAGACAAGGGGCTCTTTCATCAAGAGGGAGAAGACTCCAATGGAATTTCATCTACGATCAAGATTGGTCATGCAAATGATCTTATGATAGTAGGTCAAGAGTGAGTAACTAGGGGATCTACTTCAAGTGACATCGGAGGATCTTGGACATTTTGTCTCATACGAAGTCCAAAGAGAAACCTAGGATGTAAAAAGTCAACAAATTGAGATCTTCTTAATAGGGAAGAAGTTCGAGGTGAAATTCCTTGTAGTGCATTCTTCTCTATGAAAGAAGTTTGAGGTGAAAGCCTTTGTTCCACCCTCTAGGAGCAGTTATAGTGGATCCACCCTTTGACATAGTTCATGGTGGATATGATGTGAGTGATTGTTTTGCATATGTGGATAATGTCATGAAAGGTGACAATCTTTGATTGATGTGTTTGTGAGGTATATTGTAAGGAGACAATCTTAACAATGGCTTGACCTGTTATCATGATGAACTACATTAAGTTGTTGTCCCAAAATGTGTCAGAGATCATGATAACGAACGTATCATGATAGACTTCATTAAGTTGTTGTCCCAGAATGTGTTGAAGATCATGATACTTATCATGATGGACTACATTAAGTTGTTGTCCTTGAGATCATGACTATTATTTGATAGACTACATCCAGTTGTTGTCCCAGAGCGCATTGGAGATCAGATAACCCATATCCTTCTAAGATATGACATATACTCTTGGTAGGCATCATGGACATGATGCCAGTGTACATACAAAGAGAAAATAAGTATGATGAATATCATATGGTCAATATTCCTTGTTGAATCATACTTCGGATGATATCGAAAGATAACATCTGTTTTGATGGATATATACCAATATCCTTTAATATGTTTTATTAAGAATATCATATTGAGATGATATCTCTCAATATGCTTGAGAGCATAATGTGTTCTATAACAATCCTCCCTATTGATGTGAGTTTTATTCCACTACAACATATAGAATCAAACACTTAATGTTTCCGAGTGAAACACCAAATATTCAATCCTCTCTTAATATAAGGTCATTTCTCATTCTACGCTTGCAAAGTAAGACCATGAAATGACTTCAAGGTTTCCTACAAAGGTGGATACTCGCTCAGTGAGATAATGTGATTTGTTGGGAATCACTTAGAGGACTTACACTATTCATTCAATGGGCAGCAACCGCTTGAACTTCTAAAGATTTAGCTTCACAATGTTCCATGAAAATATGTTTTGACTTTTCCACTTTAGCTCTAAATTAAACTTCTAACCTCTATTACTACTCCTACTTCCATTATGAATGCAAGAAATGTGGACGGACTTGGACTCTACTAGATGTAGCTTAGTCAACGAATCCAACCACCTAGTGCAAGCTTTTAAGGATATACTAAAATGGTTTTGAAATCAATATCTACCCTCTTCAATCCCAACAATGGATGCAAACTAAATATTGGATATCAATTGAAATAAGTACTTTCACTAGCTCACAACACAAGGCAATCCTACCATTGACAAGAGGCTAGTGGCCTAGTCCATATTCGATTCAAACAAGCAAACATCCACAATTCCTTTATCCAACTAAACTAATTATAAACAACATAAAATGAAATCCTAAGTTAAGTGAGGAAATATGGATCACCGTGCAATAATGCAAAATTTATCACAACAATTCACCATACAAGACACAATGATGAAAAGTAGAGCAAATTTGGCATTATATTAGCAACAACTCTCCAACAAAATCCCCTTTTACAAATGAGAGGGGTGGGATTTATATAGGAGCCCAATTACAATGAATGGCCAAGATTGATTTAAAAATCAAGGGCCTGTTGTCCTACATTTTGTCACCACAAAATGTTGGTAACAACACGAAACTTTTTCAAGCTAGTTTCACGTTTCTCTGAGTTGAATTTGATATTCAACTGTTCATTATTGATTCATTGATCAATTTCAATTCGTATATCAAATTCTTTTACTAAAGGCTTTCGTCAAGTCTTTTTTGTTTTGCTTTTTGTTGAGCCTTTGCTTGATTTTTGAGGCCTTCATTGTCCTTTTCTTTGCTTTTGAATTTGCGTTTGTTGGTTTTTATTCCTTTGGTTATGCTCATGTCATGGCTTTCGATTTTCCCTTTGATTCAGTCTAACCTAGAGCTCAATTGGAGTTGTGAGTCAAAAGTTATGGTCATTTTAGTGCTCCAAAAGTAGACCTTTTTTATGCAACAACAGAAATTAAAAATATGTTGTTATATTTCTAATTTGACTTTCACTTTTTGATAAATATAACTTAAATTCAATTTTTATTATGTTTTTAAGTTACTTTATCTTTAAATTTTTAACTTAAAATGACTATAGTGCACTTTATGTTAGAATTTTAAGTTGAGTTATTTTTTAATTTTTCACTTAAAGTGACTATATAATTATATAGTTTCAGTTTAATTTTTTATTTTTAAATCAAATGCTCATTTAAATGATATTTATGTATTGTATTTTTAATATGATATATTAATATTGTTTATTACCCATTTAGTAACATTGCTATGAAATTAAATTGAATAAATGGTTTTAAGTTATTAAAAGTGGACCTTTTATATGCAATTACATGTAAAATCCATCAAAAGTTGACATTTTACATGTCTTTGCATATAGAGCTCCACTTGTTATCAAAAGTGGATCTTTTTGATGTTATTACATCAAAAGGTTATCATGTAAGTGGAGCTTTTTGATGTAAATGCATCAAAGGTGAAGTTTTCATGTCTTTGCATCTAAAAAGTGAAATGTAACTTAAAATGTGTAATAGCACCCAAAAGGTGTGATTTTGATGACTCGCACATTTTAAAATAAGCAATTGACCCAAAAAGGTCCAATTTTGAAGAACATGTCTTTGCCCTCCAAGAACCCGATTTTGGAGATTGTGAGAGATTTACTTGGTGGTTTTGCATGAGATTTTCTCCAATAGGGTCGTTTTTGCTTGGCAATGGATTTTCTAACATCAAAAATGGATTTATCTTGCTAAAAAATGTTTTTCCAAACTTCCTCCAAGGGCACGTTTTTGGAAAAATCTTCAAAAACACCATTTTTGGCTCATGTTTTTGCCCAAAGAGGAATCAATTTGTCATTTTAAGTGTTTGTCATTGCATTGTGATATACATTTTCAACTTTAGAAGCCTAAACGTTTTTGTTTCATGTTTTTTTTAAATCACGTTTTTGCTAAAAATGCTCGGAAAATTGGAGTTTTAATCCACTTTTATGTGTTTTGAAGCCACTTTTTTACATTTCGATCAATGTATATACATTTGAGGAAGTCGTTTTTGCATTCACAAGTCAAAAATGACTCAAAAACATGCATTTTTTGGCCACATTTTTCAGAATTGGGGTTTTAATCTCTAATGACCGTGCTCAAATCTGACCTTCAAATGCTGATTGAAGGCTCGAAGAATTTTGTCAAACACTTTGCATACAAGGGGTCATATGACTGATATAACTTTTCAGTTTGCTAAAATGACTCTTTTCTTCAATTTGCATCAATAAGAATGCTTGCAAGAAGACTCCAGATTGTCTAAACAATGACCTAATATGAATGTGCAACTAATTTTGGCAATATTCAATGCATATATATGATCTAAGCATGAGAAATGAACACCTACAGCCAACTGGCATTTTTACAAACAGTTGGTATGTAAACTAACTAGCTGATAATAAATGATATTGAATTGCTCAAAACCATATGCCATTCATATATCAACAATTTGCAACAATGTCGTACATATTTCAGCCAATAATATGATCATCAAACCCTAGGTTGACAATATGGATAATCTAAAAATTACAATACTCACTTGCAAAATCCTAGCCTTCCTTTGATACCAATAATGCCAAATGGGGAAAAAAGACAAGTACAATGTAAAAGAATAAAGTGTTGAAGCTATATTTTGTACTCAGTTGAAAACATACATTTCTCAGAAAATATGTCAAATGCCAAATGAGAAGTGAAGAACCTAATTGTAGATGGCTGTAATAATTTTTACCAATGCTGAAAATGCCAACACCCAAGCCAAAGTCACCCCAAATCTGAAAGTGTACTTCTTTGCAAATTTTCAAAAATGTTTAGGAGTTTTGAAAAATTCTTTAAAAATAAATCATGGCATTTTGGAACTTCAAAATGCACCTATTTTTATCTCCTCGACGATAGAAATCCGATCCAAAAATACCCAAAATGATATGCTAAGTAATGAGGAAGATATGAACAAAAATGTGGTGCCAAAGCCCTATCCTGAAGTTCTGAAAATTGGATCAGACTTGTAGCAAAAACGAACCAGCAGCTATAAATCTTTCCTCCACCACAATTAAGCCTTTTAAAAATGTCCTGCAATCAATCCATGACTGAAAATGAATAGTCCTCAGAAAATGCCCTCCTTCTATAATTTCGGGTCTGCTGAAAGAAGCCTCCTAAAATTTCAGATCTGCTAAAAATGGCTTCCTATAATTTCGAACTTGCTAAAAATGGCCTCCTATAATTTCGGCCCTGCTAAAAAATGCCTCTTGAAATGCTGAAATGTTGAAAATGGCCTTATGCCCAATGATGCCCTAGCTGAAGTGACTGTAGTATCACCTCCAAATGTGCAACCCTTCAGAAGATATTCCACTTCAGTTATGCAAATCTAAGGGAGACTCTGTTCCCAAAGGCCAATAGACTATCTGAAGACCAACTTGGCTCCACAATAGATTATGTGACTGAATCACAATCTGATGTCGTGAGAAATACAAACTAGATGATCAAATGCAAGACCCATAGGGTCTATTTATTCACTTTTCAGTAGCTTCCTCTAGAAGTCACTTAAACATTCTAGAAGCATCCAAATATTCTTATGAAATAAAGTGCACTTTTATAAAATATTATATAAAATATTACTTTATAATAAAAAGTGCATCTCAACATCAAATTATAAAACTGGGCCCGAATAAAGTAACTTTACTTTATAACAAACATAGGCCCAAATCACTAATCAACTGTAAGGACAAAATACTGCCAAATAGTCGTTGGTCGACTCTCTCCACATCACCACCAGTCTACAAGAGCCTGTGATAGACTGTTTCAGCATGCTAAACGATGTCAACCAAAATGGGGACATGACATAATCCACTTTTATGCGTTTTGAAACCACTTTTTTACATTTGGATCCATGTATATACATTTGGAGAAGTCGTTTTTGCATTCACAAGTCAAAAATGACTCAAAAACGTGCATTTTTTGGCCACGTTTTTGCAAAAACGGCCCAAATTTTTGAATTAAAAAGTCATGTTTTTGTTCAAAAAACTCAAAAAATGGCATATCAGCCCATACATTTGAATCAAGAGGGGTCGTTTTTGAGTTTTAATGCATGTTATTGCCTTTAGAGACCATGTATTTGGCACTTTCATGTCAAATTCGACCCTTCATTGTTCATTAATTTTTGTTAAATGCATGTATGGGAAAAGTCAAAAAGTTGTTTGAAAATCCAGATTTGAAGAAGAATTGGTCTTCAAGTCCATAAAACTTGCTATTTTGGCTCACAACCTCCAAGCAAGTGGACATTTTCAAACTTGCTCATCAGTTCATGCTTATCTTGTTATTTCCATGTATATTATTGCTTGATGATTTGCCACTTGTTGATTTTGTTGCCATGGAAAGTACATTTTTCCTTTAAAAATGAAGAATTTGTTCTTTTTCATGTTTTTGGTTCTTCCCCAAATTCCAATTTTGAATTTGTGTGTTGAAGTGCTTTGCATCTTGGCATGTTTGAGTAACCTTCCAAAGGTATGTTTTTCTTTTGGGTTTCGTGCTTTATGCTTGCTTGCTGGTTTTCTCCACCTGAAGAAATTGCAAGTTCTTTCCCAAGAGCTTGTTTTTGCTTCACTTCATGCGAAAGCATCATCACGTTCCACATTCTGTTTCCATCTCATGACATATCACATTTCATCCGACAAATGCGATTACATGTTTTCCATCTCATTCACCATACGCACATGCATGTAATCCCATTTTCCGCTTCCATTTTCACCCATCTCACTTTCCGCATCCACTTGCACGACACGATTACACAAAAAGCCTTACGTGTAATTGCATCCAAAAGGTCTGATTTTGATTACAAGTCACTTTTTGAAAAGTCAAAAAGATGACATTTTCATCTTCCATGTACTTTGACTTCTCCTTTTCACCAAAGATGACTATAGAGTTCATTATCCCTTTTCCATTTTCCATTTCCATCCCTCCATATGCATTTGTGCCTTCATGAGCAATTACATGTTTCCGCACCTTTCCATGCTTTGCATCTCATCCTTCATTCGCATATACATGTAAAGTACATCCACCATTTGCATTCGCATTCCATCTCACTTTTCATTCCTCATTACATGTTACATATACATGTAATCCATTTTCCATGTAATGACGCCTTGAAGATCCTAAGTCACGTTTGAAAATCAGCAATCTTCCTATGCACGCATTCCCATGCATTCCACTTTCATGTTTCAAAGCGTTTTCATCCTTCCAAGCACTTTGTTTCAAAAAAAAAAAAAAGTTAATGGTGTTGATAGAAACTTTTTTTAAGTTTACATCCAAACATCATTGAGAAGGTTTTCAAAGTGTCAAAGATTCCAGTTTGTGTTGATCTACAAAAAAGAATTCACGATGACTTGAGCGAAAAAAGTTGGATCACATCAAGTTTTCAAATGACAACAGACAATTCATCAAAGTGAGAGGTTATCAAAAGACGCAACACCATGGTTATCAAGGTGAATGCAGTGATACAAAGTACAGGAACTTCCGATCATATGATCATCCAGGATTGCATCGTCAAGTACAAGGCCCTTCAGAACAATCCCTAGGATTGTTTCCGTTTCCTTCTTTTCCATCTTCTTTCTTCTTCTTTCATGTTTGTAGTTGGAAAGGATGCATTGCATGAAAATGTGTAATTACATGTAATGTGAGTTGCACATGTAGTTGCATGTAACCCTATATTTTCTCTTTTAGTTAGACTAGGTCAAAGTTGGTTGAGTTGCTCCCACTTTTTCCTCCATCTTTTTCTCAACTCTTGTGCCTATATAAAGTAGTGCCCCCTCATTGTAAAAATCATCTTTTGTTGTATGCAAAAAAGCTCTACCACATTTGTGCAAGCAGAACTTTGATTGTGTAGTACAAATTTGAGAGAAAAGTGAATAAAAGAAGCAATTGGATTCAAAGCTTTGCCTGGAAACAACTGTGATAAAGCAAATTAGAAGTTTTGACTGTAAATTTGTGCCTATTGTCTTGATTCATATTATTATTGTGAGCGTAGTGATTTAAGAAGCAATCGAAGCCAAAGTATTGACTGAGAGCGGTTGTGGAAATATATAGCTAGAAGCTTTGTCTGTAGCTTTACTTCTTAAATTCGCAAAATAGTTAAGTTATTCTTACTTTTAGGAGTCTTTGTGCCCTAATTGTAAAACTTTTTCATATAGAAGTACAACCGGACCTAGAGCCAAACCGGTACATTTTCAGCTAGCCTTTGAGTTAGTGAAGGTTTATCGGTATCACTATTTCCAACTCTTGATATAAGTGTAGCTAGAGATTCAATCTGCCCATTACTCACTCCATAAGTAAATGGATTCTTTCTTGAAAGAGAAGATAAAAGGATATTGGTAACACTCATTTTATAAAATCTCTCGACTTCTTGCTTACCTTGAGTTGATCTAAGAAATGGTGGGAAGGGAGAGCCTCTTCCCTTTAAGGTAGGAGAGACTCTGTCTCACGCTATGGCTGGTCATCCTATTTTGCAGCTAGATTTTTACCCAAAACTGTTGGTTGCAAAATATCCACCCAACAAGGCCCGCATTAATCTATTATAGACCCTAATTAGGGCAACCAAAAGTAGCCAATAGAAACGAAGCACCACATTATGAGCCAAAAAAATTTGAAGGCTTAGGGACCAATAAGAAACAAGGAAGTTGCCAAGTCATCGCCCAAGATGTAGACTTTTTTGCTCCTCCTCCCTTTTAGTACAATCAATGAACTTAAGTAAATTTCACTAAGTTCCTCCATGTCACTACTAGGAAGGCCTCCATGCTATAACTCCATGACCTCTTAAATTCTTAATGCAATCTTTGTCTTAATTCCACCACCTTACCCTAGGGACTCTTCATCATTCTTGGACCTTCATTGTTTGGAATTCTTCTGTCTTCTTCATCTTCGGCTTTAATCCTTAGAGAAATCCCTTGATCATATTAACTTCTACATTGGCATATTAAGTCCATTTCCTTGTGTGGCTTGATCATCATCAAGATTCAGGATCACTCCCTTGATGAGAGTCTTGTTCTTGAATTCCTTCTTGCTCTCAACCTCAGATTTTTCCTTATGTCCTTTGATGATGATTTGATCTTTGGATACTTCCTCCAGCTTGATCCCTGTAGTTTCTTTCCTTTGTTCTAATTCCGAAGTGCATCATCTTGAAGTGTTGTCCTTTGAAATCAATTGCTTTGAGGCTAGTCCTCTTCCATCGCTATCTTGGGCCTTGAGCTTGAACTTGTCTTCCAACATCTTTTGTTCACTTCTTTGTGACTATCCATGTTCTTGGTCTGAACATGATTCCTGGTATAAAGTTCAAAGTTAGTAAGGAATAGACTTATGAAAATATTCAGTCTATATCTGGAAACTGCTTGAATGCATCCATGGATTAAACAATTAATTTCACACTTAGTTTTAATGAACTAATCCAAGTGAAGCAACAATCAAAATGCAAGAAACAATATCAAAAGACCAAAGATCTATAGTACTTAGACAAACTTATGAATTCTGATTTTCAAATCAGTCATGATAACATCCTCAAATCAGTCCCCTAACTTATTGAATTAACTCCAAATCATGACTTAAGATTCCTACAAGGCCTTGGAAATGAACAACAATCCAATCATGACAACGAATTAGTTATTTGGAATGCTTAAAATGTCTGCAATTTCATTTTAGTTCCTCTTATGATGATCCCAGCATTTCAAATTAAGCAAATTCTATAATCATGGAGTCATTAGTGAAGATTGAACAAAATGACCAAGCATTAAATTCAAGTTCATGATCAAAACCAACCAAAACTTTTCTGAGGACAAGTCTGAAAATGAGTTGCAACTGATCCAAACCATGCACAATAATTGTAATTGAGGTTTGGAACCCGAGTTTGTGCTTATCCATGAGATAGAACAATAATCCATTACTTAGAATAATAGAATCAGACCTCAGCAAAGTTTTGATTTTTCTGAAGCCAATCCATGGTCAAGTCTGAAAATTAGTTTTAGATGGGCTCCAACATCAATCCCAACATAATCCAATCAATACATGTGAGTTCTCATAGGAGCATGAATGGATTTGACCTAGGGCAAACCTTATTGTCATGACAAGAGAGGTCGTGATTTTCTGAGGACAAGTCTGCAACATACCTTTTCAGATCTTTGTATGTCCTTCGAAATGACCTCTAGGTGACATCCACAAGGTGCTAGTATAACTTGGGTTAGACAGCAATGAATAGGACAAATCCAGATCTAAAGAAAAGTTGACTTTCATAAAATTGTCCTCAGACTTTTTCGTGTAACAGCCTTACCTCAAACCCCAAGTGACTGAAATCAACTGGAAATGGTAGGTCTCAATGTCAAGATCATTCAACAAATAATCTTGGGCAGGTTAGATCCTTAGATTGCTTTTGATAAATTTTCAAAGAATATCGCCCCTGTACATGGATGCTTCAGATTTGGTCTGATGGAAAAGGTGTTTCAAACTTGCAGATGGCTTAGAATGTGTCTCAAGATGTTACCAAAAGCCTGCAACAAGGTTAGGATCAGACTGCAAACAAAAAAACAAACCCAGATTTTTTGAAAGAAAACTAGATTTTCAGACTCAGACTTCAGAGTTTTATTCATGGCAGCCATACCTTAGACTTTCACTGACCAATTATGGTTGGAAATAATGAGCAACAGGCAGGAGAAGACTCAGCAAACAAGTTTGGACAGATTCAGCTTATAAATTATTTTCCATGAATTCTGAAATAAAAATGCCCCAGTGAAAGTCTGTGAATTCGGGTCTGAAATCACCTTGCTTTGGCCCTCCAATGGCTTCAAAATGATGCCAGATGACTGGGAAGTGATCCCCAAACAAGTCCAGCAAGTTCGTCTTTGAATTGATTTTCTAGAAAAAAGACCATTTCCAGACAGTCTGCAGATCCGGACTTGCAACACTCCAACTCAGCCCCTTCGTGCTCCCAATGTCACAAGAAAATGGTCATCTTTTAGCCTCAAATCAGTCTCCACTCATGGGGATATCAATCTCCTTTCCAAATCTAAGATATTCTCTACCATCCACTTCTAGCCACCTTGAGTTGGAATGATGTTGCCCCAGCTCTTTTGCTCCAGACTTTCAGCCACTTAGCCCTTTGTCTTTATAAATCCTTGTGATTTTTTCTCTTAGTTCATGGCCTTTTAAAGGGGTTTAGCTTGTTGATTTACCTCCCACAAGCAATGTGGGATAAAAGTATGTGGCATAAAAGTTTGATACCCTTCTAGAGGCTTCTTACTTTACTTTATCAATTTCCCTTTATTTACTTTATTTAATGACAAAAAGGCCATAATAGGGAAAAACAACCCCAGTATGGATTCACCCTAAAAAAAAGCTCGAGTCCACATTTCCCTCTCTAACACATCATTTATGGACCCGAAGGTCACATCCACACTCTACCTCCATCCTTGCAAAGTTGGAAAATCAATTAGGATTTGGATAGGATTCATTCTATACTTAGTAAAATTCAATCCTGTTTTGCTATCACAAAGGGGAAAATCCACCCTTGTATGCACATTCTCAACACTTGAAAAAAATTCCACATTTGCTCTTGGAGAGAAAATCCACCTTAGTCTGGACATTTCCAACACTTTGAAAATTCTCAAGTTCACACTTGGTGGAAAATCACCACTTGTCCGGATTTTTCAAATGCTTAGAAAAATTTCAAGCCCAAATCCTCCAAAGTGGTGGAAATTCATGGTATGCTTGGATTCTGACTTCCAGCACCTTGAACTTTTCTTGAAAATGCCAAAATATGAAGGGAAATTCATGTATAGTACGGACTTTGGCCAAAATATGAAGGGAAATTCATATATATTCTGGATTTTGGCCAAAGTATGAAGGAAAATTCATGTATAGTCCGGATTTTGTGTATTTTTATATAGAAAGTTTGACTTTCTTTAGGATTTGAGTCATTTTAAGTGTGGAAAATCAATTTTTAAAAAGATTTTAAGGCCCTTGTGAATGAAATATGCCTTTATATTGAATTTTGCACTAATTGACTAGCCAAAATTTAAATACACTTGGATTTTACATTCAACTCATTATAACATGATCCTGACAAACTTCAATTTTAATGTTCCCACTTCAGAATCACATCTTGGAAATTTGGCCTCTGCATTACCCCTCAGTTTTAAAAGCTCTAAATTACCAAACTTACCGCTAAAACCTAACTAGCCTAACAACTACGAGCAAAAAGAAGGGGTCCCCATTTGCAATGGGGTGATGGTGTGAAAACCTCACAATACTCCCTAGCTAAGAGGAAGTGTTAATGTTGTAGCTTCAATTGGATTGAATTGATCCAAAGTTAATCCTTTATGGTTATTCATCAAGCACTATTGCATTTGACTAATCATCAATTAGAAAAAGAAAACAAAACATATATATATATATATATATATATATATATATATATATATATATATATATATATATATATATATATAAAATCTCTAATGGAAATTAACTTACAATAACCAATATTGATAACATAGAAGCATGTCTCATGAATGAGACATGTCTCTTTTACTCCTATATATATGCATTCGGATCTGCACTTGAAAAACACATAAAACATATACAGTGTCATTACATTTGCAATGATCCTAAAAATTTAACATCTACATGAAGACTATAATGTAGAAGTCCCAAATGAATCATATCAAACATCTCACACAAACTCGATTTGATTTGCTCAAGAAACTATATCCCATTACTGGTAATGATGATATTCCACATAATGACAAGAAAAATAATGCTTTTGACATACAAGTTGGACTCTGAAAAGACTTCTATGACAACCCAGTGCAATCAAAAATGTGTCAATTTTAATGAACATGCCCTAGGGACCTGCTTCAAACCATAAAGAACCTTTACTAGCCTACGCATCTGGTGCTCTTTGCCTACAACCTTGAAACATGGAGGCTGCAACATTACTCCAAATCACTATTAAGGAAGGCACTCTTCATGTCTATTTGATGGACTTTCCAACAAAACTATGTTGTGATGGCTACAACCAGTTGGATGGTGCTCATCTTTGTTGTAGAAGCAAAGGTTTCCTTATAAATAATGCCTTATTTTTGCAAAAAGCCTTTAGCCACCAACCAAAATCTGTATTTATCAAGAGTTCCATGAGCTTTGTATTTCACTTCATAGACCTATTTATAGCAAATGGGTTTCTTCCTTAGTGGAAGATCTAAAAGAAAGCAAACGTTGTTCAAAAGACTATAAGACTAAACATTCATAGCCTTTTGTTCCCCTTTTGGTATCCATTTGCCTCTAAATTATATTGAGGCTCATAAACAATCCATAAGATAAAACCGATTGTATTCTTCTTGTTCTTGACGTTGGATGATCTACCTTCAACAAATCCATCATCCCAAACATCAACGATAAGCTTTTCCCGTCACTTAAGTCAAAGATTAGAACTATCTTCTTCAAAATCAAGACAATCATCATGACTTGGGCTTCTCGAAATGAGGTCAATTGGATTTCAGATAAAGGTTATATGTTACATCCCAATTTTTGACCTAACTTAAAATGTTCATATAGCCATTGAGGTTTCATGTGAAGTCAGTTGACAAATAAAATTAGTTATGATCATGTGAAATGGTAAGATGGTTAAATCGTTTTAATTTCATATGAAGATGACATGTTAGTTAATCGTTATGATGCTATTATATTGTTCTCTTGAAATCTTAAAAAATTGGTTATTCATCATGGGAAGTGGGATGGTATGGGTTATGAATTGGTACATTGTTATTAAATTGAGGAATATAATATAATCATGGAAAATTCCCTTGCAAGAGCACGTCGAAGGGGGGAAGCATTGCCAGAAAGAAATTGGGCATGGAGGGGCACCGTCATCATTGAGCAAATAAGTTCAAGTCTTGAACCACCATGGCTAAAGGTAAATGACTAGGCAAGCAAGAGTGTACGTTGGACGACCATGAGCTAACCTGTTAAACTGCATATCATTTAATAGTAAAGAGATCACTAAGAATGAACTGATATTTGAGCAAACTTGTACCTTTGTAATTGTATAGTTGGAGCCTCCCGATGTATAAGCATGTCTTATCATATTAAACAACATGATACCTAAATATACATGTACATACATGTATATGTGTACATATGTAAACCAATTTTATATATATATATATATATAAGGCTGTATCCACATACTTGATGTTTGGCATATATGTAAAAAATATATGGTTGGGGTTTTACACATGTACACGTATATACATACATACATATATAGGTATCTATAGATAGCATGGTGTTATATACTAAGACTATTATTATTTCTTTCACCTTTGACTAGGGTCTTGATAATTATTTTTTCCTTGAGCGGCCCTCTATGTTTCTTTCTTCTTTCATCGAGCTTATTACTTGGAAGATAATTAAGTCAAATATTTGAATTGGTGGCTTTAATTTCTTTGAGCATTGGCTTTGTAACTCTCCGCCACCTACCTTCTTCTTGATAACCAATGGAGTGCACGGGGAGTTGTACACTTCCCACTGCCTTTAGTTTTTGGCTCTTGGAAGTTCAGTTCTAAATCACACTTATTGCTCTAATTCGAAGACTCGCTGTTTTTTACCAGCTTTAAATCATGATTCAGAAGTTTGTTGTACGATTGAAACTTGTGGTAGCCAGGCCACGATACTGATCATAACCAGCATATTCAGGTCATGAAATATGTTTAATCAGCTCCCTTTATATGTTCTTATCTTGCGGATAGTTGAAAAGATATATTTCCACGATGTCATTATTATATGATGCATACTGGTCGTAACCAAAAGGCTAAGGACTTATCAGTTTTGAAAGCACGAGTTGTTTCTTCTCTCTGTTTTCTTTTGTTTGAGATTCTCAGGTGATATTACTAATACAGCCCTGCATCCTCATGCATGAGGGACATCATTGTAATTGCTTTTCAATCATTTGTAAATGTGTAACATGTATGTTGCATGCAGAGATATTTTTAATATAAGGCATAAGCTCTGATTCTTTCTTTTATTACTGATCTTGCATGATAACGACATAGGTAGAGATCATAGTTCCCATTACATGTTCTTTACTATATTATGCATAGAGTAATCTTGTGAGAATCTGAATCCTATATTATGATACTCTGACTTACTCACTGGTATTTGTTGTATACCAGCTGTAGGAAGAATCAGAAAGGTATTCAAGGAAACCATATGTTAAAGATCTCATATTTATAGCAGTCTCCGGTGATGCACCCAAGGCTAGTGAAGCCATGTGAATGGGTGAAGAGGAGAGGAATCCTGCACGGAAGAACAAACTATGATCAGATTCTCAAATTGCATTAACATCTTAAAAAGGAATTACTAAAACATCCAAGTCAGCTCATGAGGTCCAAGTATACTCAGTTGCCAAATCGAGAGGTGGAATTAAGTACCAAGATGCTCAGTGGTTGGTCAAGTTGTTCCATGTCTATTTCCAGGTAGGGAGGGTCATTCTCGTTAGAGATTGCGTGGGGATAAGTTATGGTCCAAGGTTGGAAGGTTAAGCCCCCTTACAATGTTTTCCCTCACCACAAGATGTCAAGACATGCACAAGGCAAAGATAAGTTATGTATTCAAACATCCATTAATAACAAGTATTTTATTTTTACGATGTTTACATGAGTAGAAGATATGATGGATTGATTTATATCGTTAAGTCAGTTATTTCCTTTAATGAAAGCAACCTTTCTCATCGATATAATTGTTAAATAGTTAGATCGGTTATCTTCCAATTGAACATGGAGTATATCTATATACAAGAGATAGGTTTATCTGATGGATTACTATTTATATCTTTCATTTATGTGAATAATGAATATGAATGAATCTTCTAACTGTATGTTGTTTCCATAGTTAGCAATGGATTGAAAAGGGATGATATAGTGGTATTTGTTGCCCTAAATGATACAATAGTATTTGATGCCCTAAATGATACAATGGTAATTGATGCCCTAATTGATACAGTGGTAATTGATGTCCTAAATGATAAAGTGGTATAGCTAATTGTTCCTAAGCAGTATTTATGGACTAACTTGGGTTTTGCAAAAGCATTCCTAGACAGATTTCAATGTTGAATCCTATGGTATGTAGATTTTGAATTCCGTGTTAAATTCATTAATGGTGTCTTTAATTGTTTTTATGAAATTTTCCATTAAACTGATTGTAACCATTAATCTCATTTACATGAACATAACTGATAAAACTATCTTACTATGAATATGAAGTAATAATTGTTTTTCTTTTATATGCTACGTAGTTAGTTAAGACTTGGGAAAAGAGGTTGTTACAGTTATCCTGAGGGTATTGTAGTGGAGCAATGTCGTGCGTAGAATAATTCCATTAGTTCAGGGTCAGAATCATCATAATCCCTCTAAAATGGTGAAGCTAATGGAAGCCTAACACCTAACTCATTTTTCTATAAAGATTTATCTTTAAGATGTTGAATAGGATAAGAGACAATCATTGTCGACATCAACTGGCTTATAGGCTTTATGATTGTCATCATAACCTATAAGAAACAACTTTTGAATTTTGATATACAATTTCATACTCTTTACATCAGAAATCCAAGCATATGTTGTTGAACCAAAAACCTTGAAGTAGGTGGCGTATCTAGTTTCCTCCCAAACCATACTTCATCTAGGGTCTTCTTCTTGATGGTTTGTAAGGAAGACCGATTCAAAAGGTACACTATAATATGTATAGTCTCTTCCTTAAACCTCTTAAGGACATTTCTATGCTCCAAAATGAACCAAGTCATATCTCTAATTATACTTTTCCTCCTCTCAACAACATTGTTCTGCTAAGGGGTGTAAGGTGCAGTACGCTGACACTTAATACCATGTTTATCACAAAAGTTGAAGAGTTCATTCGAACATAATTCCCCCAAATTATCTGACCTAAGAGTAATGATATGGCATTTTAACACATTTTCAACTAATTTTAACACTTTTGGAATTCATTGAACACATCTGATTTTTGTTTTAAGAAAAACATCCACAAACAAAATTATAAACCTCGCACCAATGACCAATGCAATATTCATTGGCCCACAAACACTTGCATGAACCAACTAGAAGAATTTGGATGTTCTCCAAAAGTATTTGTCTCAAAAGAGAGCTCGGTGTTGCTTCCTTGCCTGGCAAACTCAACATCATAGTTCAACTTATCGCTAACTTCTCGGCAAGAAGTTTACTTACTCGCAACAAGTTTGGTGAGGCAATAATCTACATCAAGATAATGCCAAACTTTTCTAGTAGACAACTTGCACAAAACATTACTAAGAAATGAAAAAAATATTGGCGATAACTTGATCATTTCTTGTGGAATACGGAAAACTTATCGCCTGCGTTAGTAAAAACTCTGTGATGGTCCAACAAGAGGCCATATTAGTCTTTTTCATTAGCAAGCAAATTTGGATAGCGTAGAAAGGTTTGGGAGGAGAAAGACCATTTGCAGCCTTGTAGATCAATTGGTAGAGGATTTGGAGCAGATTCAAAGATATTTTTCAAGCAAATTCGGATTCAGAAATAAGCTTTCAAAACAAAATCTCTTTTGTTTTAAAATCATTGTCTTGTATTATATGCAACCAAGTTTATACAAACTCTATCATACCATTTCCAATCTTTTCTTAAATCCTTGTAGAAGCTAACAAATAAAAAGTTTACTTCTCGATTTGGCGAGGCAATAATCTACATCAAGATATCGCCAAACTTTTCTAGGAGACAACTTGCACAAAATATCATTGAGAAATGCAAAAAAATGGCGATAACTTGATCATTTCTTGTGGAATACGGAAAACTTATAGTCTATGCTAGTAAAAAGTTTGTGATGGCCCAACAAGAAGCCATATTTGTCTTTTTCATTGGAAAAGCAAATTTGGAGAGTGAAGAAAGGTCTAGGAGGAGAAAGACCATCATTTGCAGCCTTGTAGATTGATTTGTTGAAGATTTGGAGGAGATTCAAAGATAATTTTCAGGCAAATTCGGATTCACAAGTAAGTTTTCAAAAAAATCTCTTTTGTTTTAAAATCATTGTCTTGTATTAAATGCAACCAAGTTCATACAAACTCTATCATACCATTTCCAATCTACTCTTAACTCCTTTTAGAAGGTAACAAATAAGATCTAAAGCCATTTTATAGCAATATTTTGCAAATTTTTCATAGTTTTCTCAAAATGTCATATTTTTCCTTAGTTGTCGATTCGTGAAACGAATCCGATTCAGGTGCATGTGAATTGGCTCCATGGACTTAGGATTTTTTTTTCCCAATTATGATTCATGGAGGATTCATGTGTGTGTATATATAAATATATATTCTAAAAATTATGAGAAATATAAATAATTCTAAAACTAAAGCATTTCATAGTATGAACCTATAATTCTAGTGTGGATCTACAAATCTAGTATACTTGATAATTGGTTTACTTTCACGATTATAAAGAAAATCGACACATTTACATTGAATTACTGAATTACAAAATGAAATTATGATCCTTGAGGATCCTTGGGCTATGGCATGGATCCTTGAGGATCCGGACAGGATCCTCAATTCTGCCTATGGATCCTGACGCAGTGCAAGGTAGGAGAATCCTCAAAGGAGATGTTCTAGCCCCAAGCAAATAACCACATAGCAGAAACACAATAACAATGTGTAATGTCCCCATCTTTTTAGCATATCCATGGAGTTCTTAGCCTTTTCATT
This sequence comes from Cupressus sempervirens, assembly GCA_028749045.1. Taxonomy (NCBI): domain Eukaryota; kingdom Viridiplantae; phylum Streptophyta; class Pinopsida; order Cupressales; family Cupressaceae; genus Cupressus; species Cupressus sempervirens. The sequence goes on from CM053784.1 coordinate 652,515,400, forward strand.
CTCTGAAGGCTAAGTGGAGAAATAAGGAGAAATTGATTAAATTGATTTCTTATAAAGTCAAAAAAAAAAAAAAAGTGACTTTATATTTAATTAATTTAATTTATTGGAGAATGCATTAATTATTGGAAGGGGGAAGCTTCTAGTAATTTAATTTTCTAGAAGCACAATTAATTATTGTATTGCAAGGGAGAAGCTTCTAGCGAGTGCATTAATTATTGGAAAGGGAGAAACTTCTAGAGAATGCAATTATTTAATATTATTTTTCCTTCTACGAGGGTCAAGGAAAAGTATAAATAGAGGTGAGAGCTTCATTGTTTATCATCTGACTTTGTAAATTGCATTTGATATCAAGTTGGGAGAAGAAACTAAGGTTTCCGATTTCAGTCAGCCATTGGAGAACGTCAACTCTTCAATGTTGCAACCATTTGTGGTGGTGAAATATCCATTGAATTTGGTATTTGGGAGAGCTTCAATTCAAGAGTTCTATTTGTGCTTAATTGGAGAAAAGATTTTGACTGCTACAGTACACATGCACGATGTCGCGTTGCAGTATCTGTGTTTGATTCATTTCCATTCTCGAGCATCACTATTATCATTGTACTTCATCAGCATATGATTTTGTTGTGATAATTCAAAATCAAAATTTTGGCATTACTGCAGTCATTGTTTTGCATCTAGTTTCCATGTATTTGCGTTGTTAATACCAAAAGAATTGCATTTGCATATTAGTTCCTTGTGACAGGATACTACATTGGTATCGGAGCTTGCTTGCAAAGTGTTTGACGAAATGTCAAACAACTGAAGTGTTAAGATTTTTGGTGTTTGAAGAAGTTATAGCCAGTTGGGGTTACTACAGTGGTATCAGAGCTTACTTGCCAAGTGTTTGATAAAAATGTCGAACAACTGAATTAGAGAGATTTTTGGTGTTTGAAGAAGTTACAACCAATTGAGGTTACTACATTGGGATCAGACGCTAACTGGTTATAACTTCTTCAAACACCAAAAATCTCTCTAATTCAGTTGTTGGACATTTTTATCAAACACTTGGCAAGCAAGCTCTGATACCAATGGAGTATCCTCTCAAGGAACTAATATTCAAATGTAATTCTTTGGGTATTATCAGTGCGAATACATGGAAACTATATGCAAAACAATGAATACAGTAATGCCAAAATTTTGATTCTGAATTATCATAGCCAAATCATATGCTAATGAGTACAATGATAATAGTGGTGCTCGAGAGTGGAAATGAATCAAACAAAGACATTGTAGCGCAGCATCATGCATGCGTATTGTAGCAATCAAAATCTATTCTCCAATTTAAGCACAAAATAGAACTCTTGAATTGAAGCTCTCCCAAATACCAAATTCAATGGATATTTCACCACCTCAAATGGTTGCAACACTGAAGAGTTGACATTCTCCAATAGCTGACTAAAATTGGTAACCTTAGTTTCTTCTCCCAACTTGATATCAAATGCAATTCAGAAAATCTGATGATAAACAGTGAAGCTCTCACATTTATTTATACTTTTCCTTGACCCTCGTAGAAGGGAAAAAAATATTAAATAATTGCATTCTCTAGAAGTTTCTCCCTTTCCAATAATTAATTCACTTGCTAGAAGCTTCTCCCTTGCAATACAATAATTAATTGTGCTTCTAGAAAATTAAATTACTAGAAGCTTCCCCCTTCCAATAATTAATGCATTCTCCAATAAATTAAATATAAAGTCACTTTTTCTTTTTCTTTTTGACTTTAGAAGAAATTAATTTAATCAATTTCTCCTTATTTCTCCACTTAGCCTTCGAAGAATGAAAAGGCTAAGAACTCCACTGATATGCTAAAAAGAAGGGGACATTACAGAAACAAAATTACCTACAACTACTTGCAGATAGAGATTTTCTTCTCGAGCGAGATTGCATTTCTTATGTTGCATTGCAAGGAAAGGAGGAGAAGGTTGATAAACTCACTCATGAGCTTGAGGTGACTATGGACTCGTTGCAGAGTGCCCAATTGGCCCTTCAAGAGTCACAATTACAAATTGAAAAGCTTACAGAGGAGTTGAGTTTGGCACAATCTCCACTAGCTGCAGATATAGTACAGTTACATACAAAGGCAATTGATCAGGATCTTTTATCCACGGGTTGTTGTGGGAATGTGGTTACATCTATCACAGATATAGGTACAAAAGTTTCAGCTAGGATGAGTACGTTAGTTGTATCGAGTTCTCCTGAGGTTAGCACCATGACAGTTGATACAGGACAATTTACTGGTAGCTCTTGTGTCACAATGGTGGATTCTCCTGAGAGTTGTGTGGTAGTACATGACACTACTCCGTCATCCACACAAGGCATTTGCAGAGTGTCATCTGGTTGGAAGTATGGCTCTCGTGTTGATTTATTTCCATCTCCTAGAAGCAAATCTATCACTTTATTCCATGCAGCTAATTATGGATGCCAGCTTGTTTTTCAAAGTCAGAGGGATCAACTGTTTGATTAAAGTGTTGTTAGTGACGAGCCATTGACAGAGGTTGGCGCATTTTACCGCAAATATACAATGAGGAGTGCCCATCACTTTTCTGTTGACCCATGCACGGAGGACTTGATGATGCATCAGTATGGATTGGTTCTAGAATTATATCATCCTTTGTGGGATGCGTATTCACCATCTTTAGAAGATGGGATTAGCGGCTACAAGCCTCCAACTTAGCTGTTTGTGGGGGATTACTTGCAGGGACAGCTGTCAATTATACATCATGCTGATATGTATCCAATAGGGTTTGCTACTCCTATGTCACAAAGTTTTCTTATGGGTACATGGTTACAGGACGACTATAGTGTTAGTTGGCATGATGGTTTGGTTCGCTATCACATCCATGAGAGTTTAGCAGGAGTTGTAGAGAGATGATGTGTTATAGACACTCCCAGATATTTGTATCGCTATGGATGTGGGGTTCAGTTGTTTTGGGATCCAGGTGACGACAGGTTCAACACGATGTATTCGATGGGTCCCATTGATTTGCTTCACCACTTTTGGAATGGTGAAGATGAGGTCAAAGTAACGCAGAGGAAGTTAAAGGGCATTAGAGCGGTACTTATGCAGGAGAAGCACCCTATTGCTTATGAGAGCAGGAAATTAAGAGAGCTGAAGCTTCGAGGGCATTGGAGCGGTACTTATGCAAGAGAAGCACCCTATTGCTTATGAGAGCAAGAAATTAAGAGAGCCAAAGCGAAGCTTCAACATATATGATAAGGAGATGTTAGCCATTATGCATGCTTTGGCTAAATTCAGGCAATATTTGGTAGGTAGCAAATTTTGTATGAAAACCAACCATAATAGCCTAAAACACTTTTGGGGGCAGCGAGATCTCAATGATAGGCAGCAGAAGTGGGTGAGCAAGTTACAGTCCTATGACTTGATATTACATATTTTAAAGGGACACAGAATGTAGTTGTTGATGCTTTATCACGTAGGCCCCATTTGAGCTTATTGACAAATATATCGGAGGATTGGAGACACTTGATCCTTGCAAAGTATGCAAAGGATGCATGGACCACTGGATTCATAGATGGAACTAGTTAGGACAGCAGATACACCCTTGTGAATGAGCTCATCATTTACAAAGGGCGAATATTTTTGGTTCCAGGCTCAACAGCGAGGAGGATGGTTCTGAAATCTTTTCATGATTCACCTATGGCAGGACATCCTGGTTTCTACAATACATACCCGCAAATTAGAGAGCATTTCACATGGAAAGGGCTCAAAGCAGAAGTACCTCAATATATTAGGAAGTGTCCCACCTGCCAACAAAATAAGCAAGAACATTCCTATCCAGGCAGTTTACTTCAACCACTTCCGATTCCTGATAGAAAGTAGAAGTGTTTATCTATGGACTTCATCACAGGACTACCTAGAGCCCAAGGTAGGGACTGCATATATGTGGTTGGGGATCGCCTAACGAAGTTTGCACACTTCTTTCCGATCACTGCTACACAGGTGGCAGAGTTATTCTTCAAGGAGATATTCAGACTACATGGCTTACCTCGAAGCATTGTGAGTGACAAAGACAGCAAGTTTATGAGTCTTTTTTGGCAGGAGCTATTCAGGTTGTGTGCAACAGAGCTCAATCTGAGTACTAGCTAACACCCTCAGGCAGATGGTCATACAAAGATAGTGAATAAATGGGTGGAGGGATATCTCAGAAATTATATAGCAGGGCAACAGAAGACATGGGTAAAGTGGATTTATCTCTGTGGGTATTGCTACAATGCTATTTATCACATGTCTATTCAAATGTCACCCTTTATGGCCCTGTATGGGTATGAGACACCCAATTTTATGGTTCTGCTTTTGAGTGACAGTAGAGTGCCCAGTGCAGGTGATTTGTTACAGGAGAGTCAATACATTGTTAAGACTCTCAAGGATAATATAACCAAGGCACAAAATCAATAGAAGCAATATGCAGACCAGAAGAGGACAGAACGGACTTTTGAGGTTGGAGATATAGTGTATCTTATGTTGCAGCCTTACCATCAATCCACTCTCAAGAAGAGTGGTGCCGAAAAACTTAAGCCACGATACTATGGTCCATTCAAGATTATTAGGAAAGTTGGAGAGGTGGCTTATGAGTTAGATTTTCCAGTCGAGAGCAAGGTGCAAAATGTTTTTCATGTGTCACACTTCAAGAAGGTGCTAGGACATCATATTGTTCCTTCTACAGTGCTCCCACCTTTGGATGATGAGGGAAAATTGATATTGGTGCCAAAGGCTATCATTGATTTCAAGGAAAGGAACTTGAGGCAGCGCACTGTAAGGGAGTATTTGGTGAAATGGAAGGCCCTGCCAGTAGAGGATGCGACATGGGAGAATGAGGAGATTTTGCTGCATCCGGACTTAGAGTTGCTCGAGGACAAGCAATTTCAAGGAGGGTGGACTGTAATGTCCCCATCTTTTTAGCATATCAGTGGAGTTCTTCGCCTTTTCATTCTCTGAAGGTTAAGTGGAGAAATAAGAAGAAATTGATTAAATTAATTTCTTATAAAGTCAAAAAAAAAAATGTGACTTTATACTTAATTAATTTAATTTATTAGAGAATGCATTAATTATTAGATGGGGAAAGCTTCTAGTAATTTAATTTTCTAGAAGCACAATTAATTATTGTATTGCAAGGGAGAAGCTTCTAGTGAGTGCATTAATTATTGGAAAGGGAGAAACTTCTAGAGAATGCAATTATTTAATTTTTTTTCCCTTCTACAAGGGTCAAGAAAAAGTATAAATAGAGGTGAGAGCTTCATTGTTTATCATTCGACTTTGTGAATTGCATTTGATATCAAGTTGGGAGAAGAAACTAAGGTTTCCGATTTCAGTCAGTCATTGGAGAACGTCAACTCTTTAGTGTTGCAACCATTTGAGGTGGTGAAATATCCATTGAATTTGGTATTTGGGAGAGCTTCAATTCAGGAGTTTATTTGTGCTTAATTGGAGAAAAGATTTTGACTGCTACAGTACACATGCACGATGTCGCGCTACAATATTTGTGTTTGATTCATTTCCATTCTCGGGCATCACTATTATCATTGTACTTCATCAGCATATGATTTTGCTGTGATAACTCAGAATCAAAATTTTGGCATTACTGCAGTCATTGTTTTGCATCTAGTTTCCATGTATTTGCACTATTAATACCAAAAGAATTGCATTTGCATATTAGTTCCTTGTGAGAGGATACTACATTGGCATCAGAGCTTGCTTGCAAAGTGTTTGATGAAATGTCAAACAATTGAAGTGTTACGATTTTTGGTGTTTGAAGAAGTTATAACCAGTTGGGGTTACTACACAATGCAAGATTTGATATCAAATCGTAACTCTTTATTCATAAAATAACTGTTACATGCAATGTGTCGGGTTGTAAGGCCTTCCCGATTATGGCCAAATACAATAGCAATTACAATAACAGTTCTGCAAGATCTCTCAAGATCCAATCCAAACCCAAGCTAGTCCAGATCCACACTCTAGTAGAAACCTTCAAAATCTCAACTTGTGCTTGCAAGCCCTTCAAGCAATCTCCTTGTTTCTAAACCGCAAGCACTAGCTCTTCTCACAAACTCACAACTCCACCACAATCCTACTGTAAACTGCCTCACATTCGGTGCTTTGTCCACAGACTCAGGAAAACTCACTCCTCGCTTCCTCCTTCTCTCCAAGCTTCTACAAAGAAGAGATCACACCTTGAAGCTTTCACACCTTGAAGCTTGATTAGAAATGCTCATATGCCTTGCTTAAATAGGCACTTCCAACCCAAGATGTTACCAACACAACTAATGTGGGATAAAAGGTAAATGCAACTACCTTTCAACAAATATTTAATTCCCACCCAAATACAACTAAGCACCACCACGTGGCCCAACAAATATCAAATGCATGATTTAATAAAATGTCCACAAGCTTCTAGAATTCCACCTGCACACTTCGATAAATGGAATGACAACCATTTTTATTTATTTTTCTATTTACTCCACCTATACACCTCGAAAATAGAAATTCCCTTTTTTCTTTTTTCTTTTTTCCCCTCTAATTTTCGTCACTTTCTCCGTTCCAATTTTTTTTTTTTTTTAAATTTCCCCATGCAAAATGCTCTTGCATCAGACTCCCCAAGTAAATAGAAAAGTGTGCCCCACACTTTGACGCCAAAAGAAAGATCCGCAACCATCTTCATCATCACCAAAGGTTTCCATCTCAACAAGGACAAGAAAACAAATCTACACATCATCCACATATTCATCACTTTGTCAAACACTAGAATATCAACCATCCAATCAGCGTGCTCACTCCCAGGAACAAACTGACAATAATGCTTCATTAGCAAACCTTCATCCATATCAACAACTAGTGAATCCACACCAGCAACAACAAACTCCATATCAACAACAATATGTAACTCCTTAGCAACATATGCCAAACTCTCAACACCAACGGTCTCATTGCTCACAACAAGATGCTCTAAAACATACAAGTCACCACCAACAGCAACTGGACCATCCATGACCAAGTGCTCCGCAATTTCCGTGTCAGACCCAACCAACTGATCATGAAAACCAATCTCCATCTTAACATCAACAAGGTTAGGAATATCTTCAGCAACAACCTCTAGTTGCTCTACAGGTTCTATATTAGGCTCCACAAACTGATCAACAAAACCAACCTCTTCCACTTCAACCTGATCATGCCATCTTCTCTCACGAATAAGTCTCTTAACCGGCCAAACAACTCTCTTTCGCATTGGTAGACTCCAGCGCCACAAACATCCACATAATTCCTCCTCACCCCATCCTTAACTCGATCAACCAAGCTAGCTTCAAACTGAGCAAACATCTTAAAAACCTCCTCTCCACCACATCACGAAGATTCGCAATCATCTCAAGGTCCAATCCTCTCGGAGCCATCTTCCAAGATCTTCGTAAACCCTCTACAAAAAATTCTTCCTATGCTTCTTCTGACAAAACTAAATTGTTTACAAGTCAGATCACAACCTGCCACCTCGCATGAACAATCAGGAACCAAATCACAAGTCCAAGACCACAAATCTACAATTCAAAAACTCTTTACGATCATGCCTCAACAAGACCAGTCTTCCATTAATCCATCTCAGGCCCTCTGCAATTGCAAGTCAGAACCATGATCTGCCACCTCGCAACCAAGAGATCTAGGACTCCAAAAAGAAAATCCATCACCAGATCAAGACCAACTCAGATCTATTTCTCCAACCCAAGTCTTGGAGTAAACTGCCTCAACTTCGACGATCTATCTACACACTCAGGAACAAGCTTCGCTCTAATACCATTCTGACACAATGCAAGGCAGGAGAATCCCCAAAGGAGATATCCTAGCCCCCAACAAATAACCACACAGCAGAAACAGAATAACAATGCAAGATCTTATATCAAATCGTAACTCTTTATTCATAGAATAACTGTTACATGCAATGTGCCAAGCTATAAGGCCTTCCCGGTTACAGCCAAATACAATAGCAATTACAATAACAATTCTGCAAGATCTCTCAAGATCCAATCTAAACCCAAGCTAGTCCAGATCCACACTCTGGTAGAAACCTTCAAGATCTCAACTTTTGCTAGCAAGCCCTTCAAGCAATCTCCTTGTTTCTAAACCACAGCCACTAGCTCTTCTCACAAACTCAATACTCCACCACAATCCTGTTGTAAACTGCCTCACATTCGGTGCTCTGTCCACAGACTCAGGAAAACTCACTCCTCGCTTCCTCCTTCTCTCCAAGCTTCTACAAAGAAGCGATCACACCTTGAAGCTTGATTAGAAATGCTCATATGCCTTGCTTAAATAGGCACTTCCAACCCAAGATGTTACTAACACAACTGTTACATCCCAATTTTTGCCCTAAATTTTTTTTTTAAGCTAAATATAGCCGTTGAACCAAAATAATTTTTCATGTTCAAGTGAAATTAGTCGTTGTTTATCATGGAAGTTATAACCATTGCTTTATTTATTCATGTTCATGTGAAATTGAAGCAGTTATCTTAAGATGTTGCATTGATCTAATTACTATATGAAATTAAGTCAGTTAAATTTAGCCGTTGTGTTCATGTGAAATGAAGATAGTTTTTAGCCGTTGTGTTCATGTGAAATGAAGATAGTTTTTAGCCGTTGTACATTCAATTAGTATTTATGATGAAATTCCTAACGATATTATCTAACAAATTATGAATCATGAATTGATGTTTTGGCGAGAATGATTGTTTTAAAGGTTGCAGGATAAAGACCAGAGAAAGAGGGGAAGCATTACGAAACGAGGTAATTGGAATGGAATGGTCATAAGATCCAGTCATCAGAAATGACAACTTTGACCTAAAAATCACCATGGCAAGTTATTTTGAATTTGACAACAAATTTCTTAGTGGAATCTGCATGAGCTAAAAATTAAAGTTAAAATAAAATAATAATAAAATAAATAATAAATATAAACAAAATTCTTACCTTAATTTAATTTATCAAATAATAATAATATCACCTTACATTATTTTATTTGCTTAATTAAAATCATAAATATATAAACACAAGATGGCACTTTTACATTAAAAATTATAGTTCAATAATGCCACCTTGTGTGTACATACTTATAACCTTAATGAAGACAATAAAATAATATGAAATGATATTATTAAACTGATCCATTCATCTTTCCACCTCTTTTCAATTATTTCTTTCTTTTCCAATCTAGAAGTCGAAATGAGTCTTGTAACGGCATGAAGCCGTAAGGTCAAATTCGAATTAATAAGTAAGCTGGCCTTGTCGTCTTTCAGGCACCCGAAGATATCCGTCTCAAACTCTTGTTGCAAATACGTTTATCACCCTGCAAAATCCGTCAACCATCCTGCAAATACGTTTATCACCTGCAAATATCACCCTGTCCAGCCACGGTATTATAACCTCTGAGCTCCCACAAAATTATTTTTGCATATCACTAATCATTGGTTCCAGTGGAAATCTGAAGAGGCCACCAAGCAAGATATAGTAAACCGTCTGAATAGCCAAAGCCAAGTAAGGATGTGTTATATTTGTTTTTATCTTCCAACTTTCAATCACGTTTTGTCCTTTCTGAGTCGGGTTGATTCAAAACATAAGAGTTATTTGCATAATATTGAGTCTTGTTGTTTACCATACGCTCAGATTATTTGAGAATGCCAATAGAACTTTTATACATGGTTGCTAATGAAGTAGTTGGTGTTTATAATAAAAGCCGACTAGGGAAGTATTAAAGCTTTTATGTTCTCATCATATTCATTGTCTATTATTACCGATTGCCATCACTTTAAAAATACTTTTTGAATATAGACTATACCATTATCAAACCATATATGTCTTAATCTGTGGATTTTGTCTTGAAATGTTCTGTTCTCAAACAAACATACAGTAATAATGATCAATTTTGAATACCAAGGAATTTCATAGGATGTAAAGTCATAATCTTATAAATAGGTATATGATGTAATGGTTCAGGGACCGAGGAGACACCGATCTGAAGATCTGTTGATGGTGTGAGGTGTAGATGAATCTGATAAAAGAAAAACAAGAATGATATCAGTAATTGATAATACACAAATTAATCTAATGCAAATAGCTCATGTAATTCACTTTGATAATTAGTTGTCAAGCTAAGTGGTGGAGATCGGTTTATAAAAACCCACCTCTAAATTCTCTGGCCCGGGCGATAATAGGCAAACTTGCCACAACAAAATGATCGCGTTGTTGTCCTGATGCTTCAGTTATTCAACCGAATGGCTGTTGGGACCTCAACCCACCTGAGTACTCCGATGACTGAATCAATGAACGTCCCAAGCCTGACCTCAGGGTAGGGAGGGTCGTTCTATTAATTTAGAACCTGTGGGGATAAGTAAAAGGTCCGTAGTTGGGAGGTTAAGCCTACGATAATGCTTCTCCTCTCACCAAAGTGAGAGTTTGGTCAATTAATTGGAAAAGTCTCTCAAGTAAATCAGTACGTATCTTTGCTTTTAAGTTAGCTTTCTTTATTTTTCAACTGAAAGATTTTTCTTGGAAAAAGATAGATGTTATCATAGAAATATAATTAGTTTTTTTTTAAATAGCATGTTAGATGCAGCTTCTCATTTCAACAATTCAAACTAGGGTTAAATTTCAGCATTTAGATTCAATTTCAGTATTAGATTAGACTTATTCTCAAAATTTAGATTAGATTTAAATTCAGTAAATAGAATAGATTTAATTTCAGTTTAACTTCAGTATTTAGTCTAGATTGATCTCAACAGTTAGTCCAGAATTTAGATTCAGCTGATTATGTAATTGAACAAATTTGAAACAATGTAAACTCAAAATCGGATTAGATAAATGAAGAAAGTAGTTGTAGAAAATCCTACTATTACAACAACCAATGTGGGATAAAAGGTAAATGCAACTACCTTTTTTTAATTCCCACCCAAATACAACTAAGCACCACCACTTGGCCCACCAAATATTAAATGCATGATTTAATAAAATGTCCACAAACTTCTAGACTTCCACCTACACACCTCAATAAATGGAATGACAACTATTTTTATTTATTTTTCTATTTACGCCACCTATGCACCTTGAAAATAGAAATTCCCTTTTTTCTTATTTTTTATTTCTCCTCTAATTTTTGTCACTCTCTCCTCCATTTATATTTATATTTTTTTTTATTTTCCCATGCAAGATGCTCCTGCATCAGATCCTCAGGCTATGGCTTGGATCCTTAAGGATTTGAGCAGGATCCTTGATTCTGCCTACAGATCCTAATGGATCCACAGGCAGAATCAAGGATCCAAGCACGAATCTACATCTGGAACAGATCCAAATCCGGATCTAGCCTATCTAGCACGAATCCAACAACTAACTATTTTTCTTAAAATTTTAATATTCTTTTACTTTTTTTTTCTTTCAATTTCAGCTATCTAAACTTATCTAAAGTTTTAAACTTACTTTATTTCTAAGTTTCTTTATTAAATTTCTAAAAAGAGAACGTGAGCGCATAGGGCCTAAGCCAAGTGGGCACGTAGAACTAGGTAAGTTTGTGCCCTCATCTTGTATGTGACGTGTAGGTTGATTCTTCATCAAAATGGCAAATAGAGATGCCTCTACAAGTGGGTTTGTCAACACCCTAGTAGATGCATGTCCATCAGGATATGCAGACATGCGCCCTAAAAGGGCCAAAGAGGAGGCATGGAAATATGCTTCTGAAGGACCTAACTATAACAATGAGATATGCATAAAAAGAGAAAAAGAAGTTAGTGGAGGCATATCTCGTTTGAAATACCACCTTGGAGGGATAATAAGGCATGACACAAGGGTTTCATAATTCACCACAGATGAAATAAAGAGAAATAAATGCCTTACTCACTACCCAAGAACAGAAAAAGTTGCAAAAGGGAAAGAACAAATTTGGCCATGAGGGCAGCCATTTCTTAATCACAAGGTATCTCAAGACTCACACTATCTCCTCAAACTTGGCAAGAAGTGGAAGAAACACTCAATCCCCATGCAAAATATTTGGATTTTTGGTGCCTTTCGCATGCATGATAAGTAGATAAACTGAGTTACTAAAATATGTTTTCACCTTGCTTTTTAACTCTTTAATATTTATCTTACAAATTCTTGGTGAAGAAATTGGGGTGGAAATGTTCAAATTTGCAAACACTTGCCATTTGCATGTTATGTCAGCCATGTAGCTCATCCAGTTGTGAGCCTAATTGGAGCTTATTCAAGGCCTTTCACATGAAGAAGAGGAACAAGTTAGCGCAGAACCACCTCAATGACCTTGTTTATGTGCATTATAACCTTCAGTTGTGCACAAGAAAGGTAGAGTTAGCACCAGCTGGTCCACTTGATTTGGATGACATGTATCCCTATTGTGATTGGACATCACAAGAGCAGCCTTCACAGATGATCGCATCTATCATTTGGAGAGGCGTGCTATGGAGGGGGCAGATTCACAGGGGGTTGGATGACATTGATGAGGAGGATGAGAGCACTAAGAGTGAGGAGGATACACATGATGAGGAGGCATTGCCAATGTTAGCACCATGTACGTCAAGGATGTAGGTCCAGTCACAACCACAACAAACTTCTAGGGCTAGACTCCATCCCACTCCAATAGTTTTTACTAAAGTTGTTGCGAAGGAGAAGAGGAAGATGTAGCCTATTTTGATATTGTACTTAACACTTGTATTTGCTTATAGTTTTAAAAAGACAATTTTTTATTTTTAGTTTGCTTTAGAGTTCAAACAATCAGACTCTAAGTTGTCGATGTTGATGTTGATGCTAATGCAAATCCGATGCGTGCAAAAGCCCGCCAGGGGCATTTAGGGCCATATCATTCCATTACTTTCCATCCAGGCCTATAGAATTTTAGGGCGGACTTCCCATCCTATCTTTGCCAGATTCCCCTATATAATGTGGGGTGTGTATATATATATATATATGCAAAGACATAATCATCTTCTAAAATTAAGACCTTGCTTAAAAAATGCCAAAATGGAGACCAATGAGAAGAGCGCCCAATTGCAAACAAAATGAGAAGAATGAACAATGAATGACCTCTTTTAGGATTGTTTTAGGGTTTGGGAGCAAAATAATAATAAAAAATAGTATTGTGTAATGCAAAAAAGTGATTGTGAGCATTGGAAATGCAGATGGGCCCACAGATGCACTCTAATGCTTCTGGATGTTGTTTAGATGCGCCTAGGAAGCGTTGTCTGGGCCAATGGATGCTCGAACATCAACAAGCCCAAGCGATGCATCTAAACAGAATCTAGAAGCATCGGAGCACCAGAACACATCCAAACCAGCACCAAGTGTTTGTACAGAGAATCGGTATCATTAATCAGACTATGGCAACAAATCATCAACATTCCACATGAGGATGTGGTTTTGTATTCTATTTGCATTTATATATACCTAGATCAGCTTGCTTGGTTTGTTTACTCATTTATTGACTCATTAGATGCATCTCCTTATTGAATTTTGCAAAAGCAAATACATCTCCAACTAAGTTTGAGCAATTTTTTTAATTCTAAATATTTTCCCAAGAAGTTCTCGACCCCTATATTTCTCAATATATTGTTATGCCCTTGGTAATAAGTTGATAACAATAAGTTGAACTATGTTCCACATACCCCATGTATCTCTGATTAAATCTCAAGAAAGCCATTGACTAGATTCTCCCAGGCAAACTAAGAGAGAAATGATAGGTTGAGGTGTGCATATTGTAGATGCCAAGAGAATTGAGAAATGAACCCTTTGTAACCATTGGAAGCTACTAAGAATCTCCAATATCAACTACAATTGTTTTCTTCGACTCCTTCAACAATGTGGCACTTGTGTACACTAAAGACAATATCCAAAATTAATGTATTAGGTAAAGGTTTTGACATGATCAGCTAGTATCTTAGCCATAAATGCATATAAGGTCGACTTCTACTCAGTATTACTATGCTCTACAACATGGGCCTTCTGTTAGGACCACCCTAGATTGGATTTGTCATCAACCAACTATTTTCTACATTGCTACTTCATATGAGTAAGCTTACCACAATAATGACAGGTGATAACAATCTTGGAACTCTCCTTAGGTGTGTCTTTGCCTTTACCTTTGCCTTTGGCTACTAAACTCTCGACCCACAATGTTTGTCTAGCTACTACTCCCAAACTAGTGTTTCCAATTGTCTTGTTGCAAGAGCTTGTTGTACAATTCATCAAACTTTAGATCAGTAGTGATAGAAGTAATATTGGCAATTTTGATGAAGTATTCATAGGATCGTGGTAAGCTTTTCAACATGATGATCACACTATCCTCTTCTTTCATCTTGCGACCAATGGCCTCCAACTAGTCGCGAACATTATTAATCTTCATAAGAATACTCTAACAAAGACATCTTGTCATCCAACATCACTGAAAACTCTATATTCTTCAAAAAGAATGCTTTGCCCTTGTCTAACTACTCATGGAGATCCTTCAAATGCATCCAAATCTATGCAGTTCTCTTGCCAAATGACACTTCTAGAAGCATGTCATTCATGACCGATAACTTGATGAGCATTGTCATTGTTGGTGAATGGGCCCCACTATTGTATGGGGTAGTTCAATCAAACAATTGCAAAGCTTCCCAATTGCACTCATCGAACTTGACCTAGTCTTTGCTTGCTACAGCAGGACAAGTAACTTCACCCTCAACAATTTGTTCCAACCACCAATACTTGATAATGGTGAGCATGCATTGTTTCCACATGTTGTAATCCTTGCCATTGAAGCATCAATTGCTTTCCATCATAAATATTGGTCAAAAACACCATCCCTTTTGTTTTCCAATGCATGAAAATCGAGGTCAAAAGAGATGTTGCAGTACCAACTCCAAAAATGTTGATTTTTCAAGTAAAAATTAAAAAAACCTATGTGGCATAGATCCCTAGGCACTTTAGTTAGAAAAGCATCTCTAAATAAAAAACCAAGGAGAACCCACAATCCAAAAATATTTGCAAAAGACTGGCAATTTTGTTAAAGATGGTTTGAAGTCTTTAGTTGTTGAGGTTGTGCGAGCTGGAGAAGCACTAAATATCACCCCATATTTGCAACAAAAAAACCCAAAGGTCTGAAAACCTTTGGTACTGAGAATACAAAATGCAAAAAAAACTCTGCAATTTTATGAAAATTGTAGATGTGAGGACGTATAAAAGAGAGGTAAGAGAAAGTGCAGATTAACTGTGGATTTCACAAAGAAAGAAAACCACACAAAGAAAACTCAAAAAACAGCACCTTAAAAAAACACAATAATCTCAAAACCCTTTATTTGGGAAAAAATGCAATTTATTCTGAAAGAAATGCCGCATGATTTAAAAAATAACTCCTACAATTATTTTAAAGAAACCCTTACTTTTGTTGTTAAAATTTTGATAAAAACCTTCTGAAAAACTGTTTAGGTTCACCACGAATTTTGTTTAAAAAAACACCAAAAAATGAAATTAGCTCTGATACCATAAAATGGAAATTCAATTAATTTACAATGGAGACAAAAGGCTCCATAAATAGGGAATTACAAAATGATGTTTCTAAATTGTTAACAGAAAGCAGAAATGGAAACTTACAGGTACATGTAAAGATTGAAAAAATATTCCTGCTGCTATTGAAACTATCCATGTAATCTGTATTTTATTAAGCTGGCTAAAATTGCTCAAGTTAGAGAAGAACTATTGAATCTATAGATATATCTCTAATTACTAGAAGAGAAGATAATCGTGTACATCTATACTCCTTATCGGGAAACATCCTGAGATGAGAAAGTCTTGTGCACATTCAAGCATAAATGTAGTGATAGAAATATTAATTAAGAAATAGGATAATGCATAAATAAGCTTTCTAGTTCACGACATCCAAAGAAAATGGCATTCAAAATTGCCAGGAGGTCAGATTCACATGCTGTTACCAGTATGCTATATAGAGCTACATTTCACTGATCTGACATGAACAAGATGTTTAGGAAACCTTGATCAGAAAGCTTTAGGAAATATCACATTAAAAAAATCACCTTTTCTTTCTCTTTTTTTGAGATGGCGGCAGTCTGACGAAAGAAATCCTGCTCCTGTGCAAACTGTAAGATCACAAAATCCATCAGTAAATGCAAAATTCTAGCACAGATTCATCATATCTTACTTTCGTATCTGATAATAAAAAAAATTCTAATGCCATAACTATGACTACTGTTTTCGACCATTGATAGAGTAATTGATATAAGAAAATAAACAAATAGATGCTCATTGAAACCCTCTGCTTTGTCATATATAAAATTACACAAAAATCTCCATGTATGTCTGAAATTGAATGAAAAAGCAAAGGCTGTTGGCAATATAGCTAGGTAGATGTATGAGTGTTGTCATTTATGGCAACCTATACTTTTGATATTTCATGATGTTATCAGGGTTAGAAAATTGGCTGTGTTAGACAATTTGCAGCAGTACAAAGACAGATACGCTTTGTACGGATGACAAACTTCAAGTTAGCTCATGTGCAGTTAAGGATCGATAGTTGACAGTGTCATGATGACGTATGTCAGCGTGCAGGCCTGTACAGATAGTACAGCACAGGTTACAATTGAATTACCAGTTCAGGTATTTAATAGAGCATGTTAGTAAATTGAACCATACAGCTTAAGGAATTATTTTGGTAACAAAATAATTACTTAACCTTGATGGGCCGACATCCTAGATGTTTAACCAAAATTATTTCATAATCAGTCAAGTGTGTAAAAGCATCAAGGCCGACTAAACAGAGTTTTGATAATTTGCGAGATATAAGTAAAGATCATATCTTGCACAGCTCAGATATGAAACATATGTGATGCGAATGTGATGCAAACTATTGTGAAGAAAGCTTGAGTAATATGTGAGCCTTATGTGATGCGAAATCTGATATATGATCAGAGCAAGTGCGAGATACAACACTAAGATAGTATTATATGCATATCTATTTTTGTGAAGAAACTTAATTGTATATTGCATGTTAGGGCAGTGGGCTCTTCTTGCATACATTGTATTTGATCTACCAACTCCTAATAAGGTTGAAGCAACTCCTAACAGGATTGAGGCTTTTAATAGGGCCTAGTCCTCTAACAAGGACTCAAGACACTATATGTATTTCATAGACTCCTAATAGGGTCAATATCCTTAACAAGATTCTTTTGTTTAGTGGATCACCATGTGGGTATCATCGCCACCGGGGTTTTCCCTTGACCACAGTTTCTCCAGTTAGCAAATAATGGTGTTATGAGTTTTCTTTGTGTGTGGTTATATTTGTGTGTGGTTATATTTACTGTTCAGCATTGTTGGTTTACTTTCATATGCAAATTATAAAATAATTAACAATATTCAATTGTGGGCAAAAGATTGTAGAATATTGATTCAACACGCGCCCGCCCCCCCTTCCACGCCCCGCCCTCAATATTATCTATTTCTAACAATAGCCTCAACACCAATAGAAGGAGTTGGCTAGGCCTTTGGAATACAATCACTTGAGGTAGGAGGAGATTACCATGTGGTTATTGATAGATGTCAGGCTAAATGAATGAAATTCAAAATTGACAAGAATTCTAGAAAAGTGGAATTAGGTGGCAGCAGTTTTGAACAAAATTTTCCTGCATTGTTAACAAAGTATATCACCTTGTGGATTGCCTTGCAAATGCAGAAGTTACCCAGTCATCTATCACACAACAATCAGTGAAGATCCTAGGAGTCAGGAGATCTTCATCTCTTTTAAAAGCCCAATCCTACTTTTACTTCTTTCCCCCTTCTCATGTTTTTGTGGAGACAATTTATGCTATGTACAATGAAGAATTATAAACTGCTACTGCCATGTAATGCTGGGCTACTAATTGGGTAGTACTGCATGTAGCATTTACACTGGCAAATTGGACAATCAACAGGAAGCAAATAGATTTAGGGGCTTGCAGGACCTTGAAATTTTCATTTCTCCACTGACTTCTTTTGCAGTTGCAGGTCGGCTGATAGGAGACAATGTTTAATGGTCACTGTGACAGGTATTATGAAGAGTAGGTTACATGGTAGGGGTTCTTCCTGCAGTAGTCCAATATCCGACAGGCATCTCAAACATACTTTTACCATAGAAAAAGGTTTGTGATTTTTATAAAAATAAATCCTATTTCAAAGCTTGAGCATTTAGTTCATCTACACATCTGAAGAGCAAAGCACTTTGGTGCAAAAATATAGAGGATGAAAACCCTCTCGGTTTCTTCTTCAGATTGAAGGACAAAAACCCTCTTCTCCATTCTTTGTGACTCCACTCAGGGATCACTGATGTGCTGAAGACTACAATTTGTATGCTGTAAGAACCCTGCTGGTTCTGACACCACAGTTAATTCTGGATATGTCATTTTTTAAGTTTGTTGTTTTTGCAACTTTTTTGCACTTTTGGAATATATGTATTTCATAGACTCCTAACAGGGTCAATATCCTTAACAGGATTTTTTTTATTTAGTAGATCATCTTGTGGGTATCATCCCCACCAGGGTTTTCCCTTGGCCACAATTTCTTTAGTTAACAAATAATGGTGTTATGAGTTCTATTTGTGTATGGTTATATTTACTGTTCAGCATTGTTGGTTTACTTTCATATGCAAGTTATAAAGTAATTAACAATATTCAGTTGTGGGCAAAAGATTGTAGAATATTGATTCACCCCCCCTCTCAATATTATCTATTTCTAACAAAAGCCTCAACACCAATAGAAGGGGTTGGCTAGGTCTTTGGAATGCAATCACTTGAGGTAGGAGGAGATTACCATGTGGTTATTAATAGATGTCAGGCTAAATGAATGAAATTCGAAATTGACAAGAATTCTAGAAAAGTGGAATTAGGTGGCAGCAGTTAACAGAGCATATCACCTTGTGGATTGCCTTACAAATGCAGAAGTTACCCAGTCATCTACCACACAACAATCAGTGAAGATCCTAGGGGTCAGGAGATTTTCAGGTCTTTTAAAAGCCCAAGCTCCTACTTTTACTTCTTTCCCCCTTCTCATGTTTTTGTGGAGACAATTTATACTATGTACAATGAAGAATTATAAACTGCTATTGCCATGTAATGCTGGGCTAGTAATTGGGTAGTACTGCATGTAGCATTTACACTGGCAAATTGGACAATTAATGGGAAGCAAATAGACTTGGGGGCTTGCAGTACCTTGAAATTTTCATTTCTCCACTGACTTCTTTTGCAGTTGCAGGTCAGCTGATAGGAGATGATGTTTAATGGTCACTGCAACCGGTATTATGAAGAGTAGGTTACAATGTAGGGGTTCTTCCTGCAGTGGTCCAATATCCAACAGGCATCTCAAACATACTTTTACCATAGAAAAAGGTTCATGATTTTTATAAAAATAAATCCTATTTCAAAGCTTGAGCATTCAGTTCATCTACACATCTGAAGAGCAAAGCACTTTGGTGCAAAAATATAGAGGATGAAAACCCTCTCAGTTTCTTCTTCAGATTGGAGGACAAAAACCCTCTTGTCCATTCTTGGTGACTCCACTCAAGGATCGCCGATGTGCTGAAGACTACAATTTGTATGCTGTAAGAACCCTGCTGGTTCTGACACCACGGTTAATTCTGGATATGTCATTTTTTAAGTTTGTTGTTTTATGTTTTTGCAACTTTTTTGCATTTTTGGGATATATGATTTTTTTTTTAAGTTTTCACTGAATAAATTAATTACAAAGCAAGATAACTGAAATTGAAAACCAACTTTAAGTCCAACTTATTCTCCTAAAACACAGGCAATTTACAAGGATAGATTTATATACTCTATGCTCGCAGACTTTATTCAAATCTATTAGAGAAAACCTGATATAGTTACGCCTGGCTAGATTATGTCTGCACCAAATTGCTTTAGCAGCATGCAAACAATCTTCACCAAATTGACATGGCTGCTGAGATACAGATCATGGCCCTTTGAAGTGGCAAACAGTACATACATGACCCACGCAAATCTGCAACAATGAAGCACTGCCCTAGGTGGAGTTCCCACGTTGCTAGGTAAGTAATGATTCAAATCACAGCAGTCTATAAATCCATACACAGTCTCTGTGATTATGGAACAAACAAACTCCGCCACCCAAGGTAGCAAAAAACTAATATATCCATCGCCAATAATACCAGCTATAGCACCTGTTTGATGCCATCATCAATGCACAAATTGCTGGGTGTTGCAACAGCTCTAAGCACCCACAAACCAGCTGCAAACGAGAGGGAGAACAAGTGTCTTCAATGATTCCTATCCACTCAAAATGAAGGCATATATCATTCCAACCCTATTGTGGGTGAAGCTTCAGCGTCACATTCCATATAGCTTAAACTTAAAGTGTATTTGGTCAAAACCAAGCTTCAGCTGCAAATACAACTCCTGCATCGAGCCAGAGGCTTTAACCATACACCTCGTATGGATTGGATAGAATTTGAAATAATATAATTTATAACTCCCCCCTCCTTATGTTGGCACCAAGACATAGATATCTTTTAATTAACATTAAATGGCTTGGTCATATAATAAGGTTTTATTGAATATTATTAATTAAGTCACACTTAATTAATAAATCCTTTATCATTAATAATTCCCTAACACCAAATGACCAAGCCAATATCCAATATCAACTGATGGCTCGCACCAAAAATACACTGCCATAAATAGTATCTGACTAAGAATAGACTCGCTATAAATGGTAAGTACTCCAATATTAAGCCAATCATGAAGATAGAAGCAGGATACCAAAGAAAGATAGCTCTGTCAAAGTGACAGGCCACCAACACAGAGATCAACAGGCCAACCAGAGCCTCTCAAATCAGTACATTGACCCGCAGGGGTCGCAATGATGGGCTAGCATCATCAACTCCAACTCCTGCTAAAAAAAGGACATTACATATGCAGTTCAATTTGTTTGAGGATCTTGAAGATTACTAATTGCAATTGTCTTTTGTTCTAGCTGGGTGACAATTTCCAGAATTCCAATTTATGTGTATGGGTGTGTCACTTCCAGTTTCTGGTTTTTGTAAAGTTGATAGTGCAGAATTAAGACAATTTGAAATATTTATTTATTATTTATATAAGATTTAGTGCTAAATATTTAATTGTTAACGTTTGGCTTCATCATGGCTGTCTTCATCAGGATACCAAAGAAAGATTAATATGTGAAAGTGACATACCACCAACACTGAGATCAACTGGCCAAATAGAGACCCTCAAATGAAAATCAGCACATTGGCCCACAGGGGTCGCAATGATGGCTAGCATCATCACCTCCAACTCCTGCTAAAAAGGGGACATTACATATGAAGTTCAATTTATTTGAGGATCTTGAAAATTTCTAACTGCAATTGTCTTTTGTTCTAGCTGGGTGAGATTTTCCAGAATTCCAATTTATCTGTATGGGTGTGTCATTTCCAGTTTCTGGTTTTTGTAAGGTTGATAGTGCCGAATTAAGACAATTTTAAATATTTATTTATATAAAATTTTGTGTTAAATATTTAATTATTAATGTTTGGCTTCATCATGGCTGGCCATAGTGATATTTCATTTGATATTGATGAATATTAATGCTTGTGGTTATTTGAAAGGAGGTAACGAACTGTCCTGCCTTAAATTTGCTAATTGCAACCCTTATACAATGCCAAGCTTCTGTTTATATCTTCATCGGTACTCTTATGAGTATTTCATATATGATATAAATGTGTCATATCAATCACTAATGGTGCAGCACATATTGTGAGCTAATATTAATATGTTAAAGTCTTTTAACTATTGATGTGGTACACTATTAAAGAAGTAACAGCCTCAATAAGCTGGTAACCTTTATCTTCTAAGGCAGCCGTACCTGCATATATTTGGGTATGATTTTATATTTCAAATCTTACAAAGTATTTTTGCTTTCTGGTAATTATTTCAAAGATATTTCTGGAGTAAAAATTTAGTATTTCAACTCATTAAAAACAACATTTTTCATTGTGAACTTTTGTGTGGTTCCCCACTCAAATCATATAAGTTTAGCAATTGATTTCGATAATGTAACTCTGGATGGCTGTGCCACCACAACATAGTGAATTAACTTAAATTCCAGTATTCTGATGATAATATGTGCGGTCCACTGCCAGTATTAATATAAAGATTGTCATTTGTTCTGGAAGGCTTGTAATTAAAACTAGCTTTAATAATTTTCCCATTTCAATTTGTAATTAATCTAGAAAGCTTGCTGCCATAATAAAGTTTAAAAATATCATTACTTCCAGGTTTTTCTAACTGTTACAATATTGAATTCTGCAGCTTTGCGCCTGCAAGCATTTTATTTTAATATCATTCTAACTATTTTATCTCGCTTTGCCCACATCAAGATATTGATGATCAAAATGTATTAAAGGTTTACGCTTGTTCATTGTGAAAGTAAAAACCGAAAAACTAAATTGTTCAAGACATTACACATGACAATTGTTTTCTAGAGACTGGAAAGATTTTTTAAAATGGGAAATTTTCAAAGAATCAAATAGTGAAGGCTTTGACGAAGACTGCTGAAGGATTTTATGTTCTGTAAGAAAACTGCTGCTATTAAAAGATTTTGTGCCAGTTTTATATGAATCGATAAGAATTCCAGAATTTGCAGCTTCTGGTAAATTTGTGTAAGCGCGATGAAATGTTTGAATGGTCTCAAAGAAGTATAGAGTTCAATTTCTTTTCTTGAATGTATATTGCATAAGCAGTCTGTTTTCAAATTTGATACTATAAGAAAAAACATAAGATTCTGATCATACAGACCTTAAGGTCTTTACAGAAACTCAAGCATTGAATGGGGGTTAAGGGGTTTTTGCCTTCACAGAGAGTGTAATGAAGGCCATTTTGGTGGCATTTGGAAACACCGTCAGATTTAAGGCTTTAAGTAACCCTTTTAGTGGCTCAGTTTATCCTTTATGCAAAGAGTGGAATCAACCTCTTATCTGGCACATCCTGCCATTACTGCAAGTTTCTCACATTTTAATACATAATCTTCTACTCTACCTTCTTGCTTTAATAGGGCTAAGTTAGGGAAATTTACTTCAGGGTCAGTTCTATCAAATCTTTCAACCAGCCTGTGACTGAAATCTTCTATGGTGGAGATTCAATCATGTCCTTGAGTTACAAGTTCATACACTCCTAAGTTACTCCTTCCATGTGTAAGGTGGTGAACTTGAGGGATTCATCAACTGTCATTGAGTTTAATAAGTATACAACTTCTGTAACCATGGTCTCATTGCAGTGTTTGCTTCTTCCGTCAAAATTAGGTAATATTACTTAAAGACGTTCAGTGTCTCTTCTTTCATTATACTCCCTCCTCTGTCCATTTTTTAGTTCCAGTCCACAGTACTCAGGGTAAGACGTGTATTCTTTACCACCTCGTTCAACATATTATATCCACTAAAAGGCAGTCCATTTCCTCAGTCAGGTATGGTTGTTCCATCCTATTCTTTTCGTTTGACAAAACATTTACCCTAAGCATTTTGTTTGACAACATCATGGACAGTTCTTACTTCACTGGCATTGCTTCCTTCACCCTGATTGTCAAACTTTCTTCTATTAGCATTGCTTTCTTCACCACTAATTGTTAAATTTGTAATGTCCTGATGTAATGAATGAGAGTTGTCACCTTCACCTGCAGCCATTTCTTCCTAATGTAATGAAAGAGAGGTGAAATTTGGGGTGTGATGCTTCCTATATTGTTTGACCATCCTAGTGGGCATTCATCCCTGCCCTATTCATTCACCCTTTTCATTTTTCTTTCATCACAAGGACATGATCTTGAGTCATCTCCTTCAGCTGCTTCCATTCAAGGAAAAATGATTTAGTCTTTTGGATATCCCAAGATGTCTTGGGGATATTTGTGCCCCTCTTTAAATGGCATTCCCAACAAACGTCTCACATGGTGAGGGTGTGTCCCTAGGATGTGCCAAACTTTTTTGGGGGAAAAGCAATGGAACCCCATCCCTGAAACACCCTACTTAAGAAAGAAATGAAAACTCCTGGGCATACATCCTTGGGAAATGTTGGTTTAAAGAATAAGAAATATTTGTATTCATAAGCAAATTCTGAGGAAAATAGAATATATTGTCAATACACATGTATATTGATGAGTCTAAGAATATTACAAAAATCTTATATGAAAACGAGATGACTTTTTGAATGTTGAAGCTTTCTGGATTAGACTGTGTGACATTTTTTTGCATCAACATTTGGGATCACACTCTGCGATCCATCATCAGGATGCTAGAGAACAAGAATACAAAAGATGATGGATCACAAAGTGTGATCCAAAATGTTGATGCAAAAAATTGTCATGTAATCTAATCCAAAAAGCTTCAACATTCAAATTATGGATTGTGGAAAGCCGATATTAGTAAAAGATAAATTTTTCCATTAATTTGCTAATTCATAATGTTCCCTTCCTAATTTCCCCTAGAATAACAATTGCAACAAATTAGGGTGAGGGTTCCATCTTAACAAGAAAAAAAAATTAAACAATGTAATTCATCATGTCCTCATTAAAAACCCTAATGATAACATCTTTTTAAGAAATGGTATTTAAAAATGAATAATAATACAATTAAAATAAATAAAGATAAATAATATCTTAATATGTGAATTTTAATATTCTAATCGGTGATCAATTCTTAACATTAATAATATAATAGTATGTTGTTAAAGATATAATATTTTCATATAAGGTTAGACAAGATATTATGTGTTGTCCTGCATTTTGTCACCACAAAATGTAGGTAACAGTATGAAACTTTTTCAACTTAGCTTCACATTTCTCTGAAATAGTGCATTATTTAGTTGACCAACATTGATCAACCAATCAACCTGAATTTGCATAGTGAATCCTTTTACTGAAGGCTTTCATCAAGTCCTTTTTGTTTTTCATTTTATTAAGCTTATGCTTGATCTATGAAGCCTTCAATGTCCTTTTTAGCATTTTTGAGTGTGTGCTTAATTGTTTTTTGGTATTTTTGTTTTATCCAATCCCTTGCTTTCAGTTTCCCCTTCGATTCGGTATATCTTAGGGCTTAATCAAACCTGGCAGTCAAAAGATATGATCATTTAAGTACCCAGAAGGTGGACTCTCCAAATGCAATTGCATATTTAAAATATCATATTATATTTTAAAGCTGACATTCACATTTTGAAAAATATAACATAAATTCACTTTATGTTACGTTTTAAAGTTACTTCGTCACTTAAGTGACTAAAGAGCACTTTATGTTATATTTTAATATTGAGTTGCTTTTTAATTTTTTCCTTAAGTGACTTTATTAACTATAAGGTCTAATTTATTTTTTAGTTACTTTATGTTTATTTTCAAAACATCTAAGTTAAATATTGTTTTTTGATTAATATTTGCACATGATATATTTATTATACAGTGTAGATGTTATTTTTTACCCAATTAAGTGATATTTTCTCAAAAAATAATTAAACATGTGCTTAATTGATCACTTAAGTTGTGCAAATTCAACTTTCAACCCATTTACATGTTTACATGCAAAGGGCCTCCAAGAGTGTGATTTGCACTAGAAAGGCATTTTTAAACACTTAAAGCAAGTTTTTAAAACACGCAATAGACCTCCAAGAGTGTGATTTGCATGAACATAGTCTTTTACATGTAAGTGTCACATGTAAATGCATTTGAAGTCCACAATTTTGCTTTCCAAGGCCAAAATTGTCAAATGCATATTACATAATGCATATTTTTAAAATATGTAATGGAGGATGGAGAGTGTGATTTTCATTCTTATTCATATTACATGTTTTTAAAATACGTAATGGAGCTTGGAGAGTGCGATTTGTATTGTTTTTTATATGTGTGCATTTTAAAACATGCAATAGCACATGGAGAATGTGATATCATGCATCCATTTTAAAACATATAAAGGCTCCAATAGAGTGTGAATTGCACTAAAACATGTAAATATGCAACTACATATTTAGAGTCCGATTTTAACATGTAAATGCATATTTGAAATATGTAATGGACTTCTAAGAGTCCATTTACATGTAAATGCACTTCCAACCAATGAAATTTACATGTAATGTGCCTTGGAGAATCCGATTTTGCACTTAAAACTCATGTAATCACCTTCCATCCAGGAGTTCGATTTGCACTTCTAGCCATCATATAAATGCATCAATAAACCCCACTTTTGCATTCCAACACATGCAATTGCAGTTAAGGAATACATTTTTGCATTCCCAAGCCAATAATGACTCAAATACATCCATTTTTTACCACATTTTTGTTAAAAACACCCAGAAAATCGGATTTTTATCGACATTTTTGCTTTGGAGGGCCAAATTTTTACATTTCGATGGATGAATATGCATTTGAAAAATCTTTTTGCATTCTTAAGTCAAAAACGACCCATGTAAATACATTTGTAAGCCACATTTTTGCAAAAACAACCCAGATTTTTGCATGAAAAGGAAAGATTTTTGTTAAAAACATCTAGAAAATGGCATTTCCAGGCCATACGTTTGGATCCAAACGAGGTGTTCTTGAGTTTTAATGCATACAAATGCATCTGAAATCCACATTTGTCACCTTTTTATGCAAAAATGACGCATACTCATGCATCTAGAGGGTGCGTTTTTACCCAAAAACATCCAATTTCATGGTGATTTTTTTAAAAAGGTTTTCTATTTGAGGGATTGAGATCACGTTTTTGGGCATTTGCATACAAAAATGAATCATGCATTGATCATTCAAAGCCATCATTTGCAAGCATTGAAAAGGTCAAGGAGTTGTTTGGAAATTCGAAATTGGAGGAAAGAAATTCATTCCAACCTCTCAATCTTCCACATTTGGCTCTTTGAGCTCCAAGTAAGTGGAAGTTTTAAATAACATGAAAACTTCTATTTTCAAATGCTTGGAATTTCCCCAAATTCCAGTTTCGAAATTGTATATAGGAGAGCAACTTGATAGGCAACTTGATAGTCGTCATGTTTGAGTTATTAACCAAAGCTATGTTTTTTGCTTTGTGCATATTTTTGCTTGTTGTTTGCTTGCTGTTTTGATTTCTTTTTTTTGGAAAGGTTAAGAATTCTTTCCCAAGAATGCAAGAGCATATCACACCTTTTCACTTTCCACCTTTCCATGCAAATGCATCACATCTTTCCATATTTCACCAACACATGTCAAAGCATGTTACGTCCATTTCCCAATATATGCAATTGTGTCCCAAGAGCAATTACATGTAAATGCGGATTGTCCATCCTCCATCCACATTTACATGTAATTCCATCCTTCAAACCCAATTGTAATTACATCCTTCGAACCTAATTACATGTCTACATCAAGTAATAATTACATGTAATTACATCTTTTGAACCTAATTACATGTCTACATCTAATAATTACATGTAATTACCTCCAAAGAACCCAGTTTTGGTAAAAGGTCACATTTTTAAACACCAAAATTGTCATTTGCACTCATCCATATGCATCCCAACTTGCATCCTTGGCCATACCCACAAAAGCCCAAATTTGCCCATATGCAATTCACCCTTGGGAGTCTAATTTTGGCCCTTTTCACCCAAATAGATATGTTTTTCAGTTCATTTCCAGCCATCATATGTGTTCCATAACTGTCTAATCCATACTTCTAACACTCATCCCTCATGGATCGTCATTGTAACTCAAATCCCAAAATTTTCATGGATCCAATATCATTGGAAGATGTTTTCATCTTCATGTTACGGCACACTCTTCAAGATATGCCAGAACTTCTTCAAAGAACAGAGACATCCTGTCGAGAAGATATGCTTTGATCCTCAAGAAGTAGTAATTCATTTGGTCTCCATTTTCCTAATGGCTACCCAAGAACCTGAGTTTGTGTGAGAATGTGCCAAGCACTTTACTTCAAAAAAAAAACATTTAAGGTGCTAACAGTTTCGAGTTTATATCCACAAACCATCAAGAAGGTTTTCAAAGTGTCTGAGACTCCAGAACGTGACAATCTACAAAGAAGAATTCACGACAACTCGAACGAGAAAAAGCTCGATCATATCAAATTTTCAAATGACGAGCAAATCATCAAAGACAGTCAAAGGCTATCAAAAGATGCAACACCATGGTTATTAAGGTGAATAGAGTGACACCAAATACAGGAACTCCCAATCCTATGATCATTTGGGATCGCATCATCAAGTAGAACACCTTTGCCGACAATCTATAGGATTGATTCATTCAGAATCAACAACCTCAACATTTTCTTCAAGTGTTTTCATGTTTTGTAGTTGGAATGAATTGCATGAAATTAAGTAATTACACGTAATTCAATTCAATTGCATATCCTTATGACATGTAATCCAATAACTTCTCTCACCTAGTTTGACCAGGTCAAAGTTGGTTAAGTTGCTCCCACTTTTTCCTCCACTTTCTTTTTCAACTCAGCCTATATAAAGGAGTGCCCTCTCATTGCAAAAATAATCTCTTATTGTATGCAAGAAAGCTCTGCCAAACTTGTGCAAGCATAATTTTGATTATGCAGGAGAAAAGTGAATAGAAGAAGCAATTGGATTTGAAGCTTTGACTGGAAGCAATTGTGATAGCACAAATTAGAAGCTTTGACTGTAATTTGTGCCAGTTGTCTTTGATTCATGTTATTGTTATTGTGTGTTTAATCCATAGCAATGAGAATCACCATGAAATTGCTTGAATCGTCGGTTTGGCGATTCGGTTCATGGTTCCCATTTTTTTTGTACCGGTGAACCAAATTAGCGATTTCAACACATGAATCACATGAATCGCCAAAACCACCTTTGTGAATCGCAAAAAATCGGCAATGTAGGTAGGTAAAAAGTCAAGTCAAAATTTAATAAAAACACAACTTGAGGATGACGACGAGGCTTGAGCTAGAGCCTTGTTTTTTCATTTTGTTTATAGATACTTAAAGACATACGTTCCATGGATCTTCATCTTACATACATTTATGATTTGATGTCTTATGGATCTTCATCTTGCATTCTATGATTTGAGTCATTATGATCCTATGATTTCTATTTACTTCAACTACAATTTACACTTTATGTGTAACATAGTTATGTATGTGATGGATTTATCATTTATGTTCCATGTTTATGTATGTTAGCTTCTATTTGATGATGTTATAGTGTGTTTTAGTCATATTCAATAAAGGGTGCATGAAATAAGTTTTAAATTATTAAAATCTCTAAATTTCAAAGGCTTTTGAAATTTGCCAATTCGTAGCTGATTCATGGCCAATTCACGATTCAATTCAACCTTGTTGATTCCGATCTAATTCCAATTCTCGTTACTTTGGTTTAATGATGGATCATACTTAGTTAAGAAACAATTGAAGTCGAAGCTTTAACTAGGAGCAGTTGTGGTAATATTTAGACTAGAAGCTTTAACTATAGCTTGTATTGTCGTCTCAATTCACAAAAATAGTTAGAATTCCCTACCTCTAGGAGTCTTTGCACCCCAATGATAGAGTTTATTCTTATAGAATAAATTAAAACAAGACCTAGAGCCAAACCAATACGCTTTCAATTAGTCTTTGAGTTGGTGTTGGCTTATCGATATCACCATTTCCAGCGATTAGATAGAAGTGTAATTAGAGATTTCATCTTGCCCATTACTCGCTTCACAGGTAAGTGGCTTTTTTTTTAAAAGTTAGGAAAGAATATTGGCAGTACCCTTTCAAAATATCTCAACTTCTTGCTTACCTTGAGTTGATCCAAGGAAGGGTGAGAAGGGGGAGCCTTCCCTTTAAGGGAGGAGAGTCCTTGTCTCATACACTATGGTTGATCATCCTATTTTGCGACTAGATTTTCACAGAACTATTGATTGCAAAATATCCACCCAACATTTGATATTAGGAAATGATACAAGTATACAACATTAGCAATATATATAAATACATACACCCACAAAAGAACACACACATATATATGTCAGTTTAATAGCCTCCTGAGTCTAGTGGTTCTATAAGTCTAGTTCTTGTATTCCGCATTGTCAAGTCAATCTTTTGGTGCAACAACCGCCCTAGCAATTAACAAGTGGTATCTGAGCTTGATCACAGGTTTGAATCCTTGCAAGCTGCAACAAGTAATGCTAGGAGGGAGATTGTTAGTAGTGGGCCAGTGTCTCGCCTTGGATTAGCGACATGGTTTAACAACCTTTCTTTCTTCTATAAGTCTAGTGGTGGTATCGGCATTGACATGTCAATCTTTTGGTGCAACAACCCTACTGATTAACAATATATATATTCAATCATTAGGGTTAGACTAGATCATATCATATTCATTTATTGTAAAGTTTCTGCAAATTCTGATCAATCAAACTTTACAATGCCTTTAATCTACTTGTATAATAACTATTATGGAAATGTTCTTATCTCTGCAAAAAATCGGATAGGACAGTATTGCTAAAGGAGCAGACCATATAATTTCCGTGTGTCCTTTATCCACAATAATACCCTACATAAATATGGCAACCAAGGGGTATGTCCCTAGAAGGGACATGTCCCTCTCTATGTTGGCCCTGAACTGTATTCTTCTAAGTGGCATCTAATGGAGGAATAGAATTTGTTAGTGATTTAAACTACGTTTAGACAAGTTTATTCTCAAATAACATTCCAAAGGAGACGCCAATCATACCTAAAGAAGGAACAATTATATATAGGCCTTCAATAGTAAGGCATTTCATGCATAATTAGATCTATACGATCTATACAATCAGATCAGTATGAGATCAAAGTTACAGAATTAACATATACTATCAATGATAAAAGAAGCTTATTAGGGTTCAAGTAGAAACATGTTAGATCCACCTAAAGCTATTTCTACACTAAGCCCAAGAGTGAATGTCTACCAGAGCCCTCTTTGCTTACCTAGTGAGTTGCATGTACCTACTTTCCCTATCAATGACTCATTATCCTAAAGACAAGTGTCATCTAGCACAGTTGGGTGGAGATCCTACAAAGATTTCGTGTTTCTTTTGTGTAAGTGCCCTCTTGTCCATATGAGCTAATTATATGGTTAACTCGTCCTACTTACATAACACTCTTATAACCCACCTCTAATACCCCAAGCCCTGCCTACAACATGGGTTTCAGACAATCAAACATTTCTTAGATTCTATCGGATGAACAAAGACGTCAGCATTGTTTATATATACCATTATTTATTGTGAGAATGAGTGTTGAAAAAGGTCAATCTAGTATGATATTAATCTATTATACTATGCCTAATCTGAAGATAAATTCCTTTGGTGTACATGTTGTTCAACTTCTATAAATCAATCCTAGACTTATGTGCTCTCGTGCTCTCATGATGAATGATTTGATCTTCCTTGGTAATTGTAATTGTTTTTTATGTGTTTTGATCTGATAAAATGTCTACTGATTGTACTTGATTGATTGGATAATATTTGTAAGAATGATTAACTAAATCAATTCTTGTGACAGAATGATTTGAGGTAATGGTGATTGATGATCATAAGTTAATTAGAACATTGATGAGTGATGACAAAACAAGTGCTAGTATGATATATGTATACTGATTTTGTAATGTACCAAACGATGGAGTTCACTTGATGGCAAGTCACTCAATGGCATGTACCTAACGACAATGTATCCAAGTGCAAGTACCTGACGGAAAGTACAAGAGGGCAATTACCCAACAAGAAATATAAAAGGGCAATGTACCTAAGGGGAACTACCCAAGGGCAAATACCCCAAGGGAAATACCCAAGAGGAAATACCCAAGGGAAAATAAATGAGGGGAAGTACCTGAGGGGAGTTCCCAGCGACACCTTCGACCCTCAATTGTCAACTCCCTTCTACACTTAGCAACCTTGGCTCCAACTGAAATTTTTCACTTGTACAGCCAAGTACTTGTACTATAATTAGGATTCACCATACAATCACACTAATTGCCCCTTCGTCCCACATGCAATGTCTCACTCATATGGCCAAGTACTCGTACAGTTAGTATATGTACAATCCAATACTTCCACACACATGGATACAATATTTGACCTATTCAAAAAATATAAATGGCTATTATTATAATCCAAGGTAACACAATAGATCTACGATCAGAGCATATGCAAGCCACAAAAATGAATTTCTATCAATTGGAGTCTTATATTCTAGGATTATATTCAAATACACAAATTTGTCTTTGCAATAAGGCTTCAAAATTTTGACAATGACGTACACAGTGAAATATCTGAAATGGTATCTCCAACAAAAGACTAGAGTAGCTACTAACCACCGAAACTGCAATTACAAACTAGGGAGGGTCTTGCACCTCTATAGCTACAAACAAGAACTCAATTCCAATTGGAATTGCAAATACACAAGAAAAAGATAACTCCACAACGATTACCTATGATGCCAACCAGCAGCTTATAAAAGCCTCCAAGAAGCTTCTAATAAAAGTTACGATGGGCCACCATAACTTAATTTATTATTATTTTCATTTTGGCCCCTTTATTTTCTAACTAGATTAATTAATTAAGTTCATTTTATAATTATATTTAAATTTTGGGACCGCCTAATTAATTTACCTTAATTTATTCACTCGTCATTCATTTGGGGACATTACAGTCCTCGGCATCCACAGATTGCTTGCCCTCAAATAATCTGTCATCAAACCGTTTGCTAATTGTGAAGCTCCAAGATCCCAAACTAAGCACAGTTATTGATAGTTCTATTTGCTGAAACCTTGAAGTCACACCATGATTGCGAGCAGCACATGCAAATCCCCAACAAGCTTTCATTACACCACATTGATATAGACATTTCCCTACTTAGAATTGAGGAACAAGTACAACACATCAAAATCCAGCTTGCTTACTCCATATAGATGCCCCTCACAAGGAGAGATGGCAATCATGCATGCGTCATGCCCAATCAAAGGGCAAACTTCATACCCGATCAACTGAAAAGACTGCTCATTCAAAAGGTCGTTAGTAGATCCCATCTCTAAGAAAATTGACTAGCCAATGTAACCTACACAAACTTAGTGTAAGCATCTCCCTCACCTTTGTGGTTGTCTTGAAGATTTGGGTCATCTCCACTTCAAAGGACAATTGTTGATTCTAGCTTGTCCATATCCTCTTGTTGCTAAAGTGGATCTGTGAACATGTCTTTAACCTCTTTAAATTTAAGGTGTCGTAAAGCCTATTATCCATCTCCCTCTTCAAATTATATTTTAGGACTATATTACCCTTGGAGGATGGATACTTCATTTGCAACTCTATGAGTCCTTAAGAGGTATGACCATCCATCATCTATCATCAACCCAATCTTGCTTGAATTGCTTTTGTGACTCAACAAAAGGGGGTGTTTGGATTTCTTGTTGTACAATCCTAGAAAGAAAGGTTAGCAATGGGCATCATCGGCCTTGTGTTTAAAGCATTAAATCTCCCTTTGTCATTGCTTTTGACAACAGATTATCTCCTCCATTTGTTGGTACCCTGTTGTGAAGGTCTCACTATGTTGTTGTTGACTTCTTATCAACTCCCTCAACATTGTAAATGGGGGCATGAAATCATATGACAACCCAGCAACATTAAGTCAAGATTTGTGATCTTTTAAGGTTTGGGACTGAATAAGTCCCAGGCAAGACTGGAGGTTTTCTAAATGTTTTTCTTTCCTACCAATGCCAATGCAAATGGAATTGTATTATAAATTTTAATTATTAATTAAAAATTGGGCTTCAACCTTTTACCAATCAAAAAATTATTATTATTATTATACAATATAATTATATTATCACATAATAACATAAATAATTATTAAATATATTGTGATAATATAATTATATTGTGTAATTATTATATTATATAATAATATACTAATTGGAGCCACTAGGAAGAGCGGCATCCCTTTGGAGAAGGGGTGCCACAAAAGGTATAAAGGAAGATTACAAGAGACATCACACATAATATGCTTTATTGAGAATTAGCAGTGCTCAGGGGAACAATCATTTATTGTCTATGGATGGGAAGGCAAATAAGTGCCCATGGTTAAATGAGCACAAGAAAACAACAGAAAGTAAATTTCTCTAGTGCTTTTAAGTCTTGGAAAAGGAGAAGACAAGAGTAAATTAACACAATTTTCTAAGTTATAAGAGGAGATTTTCTAAATTGTGACGGCAATTAAGGAGGTTCATGAAGTGAATTTCTCTCTAATGGTTTTATTCTGACTAGCAGCAAGGAGGCATTTTGCAGTTGGCTGAATGCCTTGTCCAGGCTGAATTCTGGGTTGATTTGAAGGGAGCTCTGGAGCTTGCAGACGGTCTACCAGCACTCTTTCAATTGCTGGAACTGAGTTCAGTGGCATGGCATCCTTCGGGGAGCTGGAAGTAGTTTTTTTTGCTGCGGTTCATTTAATGGAGAATCTTCAGACATTGATAGCGGATGCAGACATCAAAACATTTTACTTTCATGCTCTACCCAGGCTAATTCTCACACATTCAGCATAGCAATACTGTGAGATGATTGCCGGTACTGGGAGCACTGCAAAGACTTTATTGAGGAATGCTGTTTTTTTCTGAATCATTTTCCTACTGGATCTGTGAACACTATTTGTCCATCCAGAGCTTCTCTGATTGAGTTTGGTTCTGTGAACCTTAAGTTGGGTTGCGGTGATCTAGGTGTTAGTTTTTCCATTTACAGATTAAATTCGTCGCCTTTTTCGTAAGAGTAAGTGGATTGTTGTGGGTTTGTAATCCTTTGGTTGATAACCCTTTGATCCGTGAACATTATTGGTCCATCCAGAGCTGCTGTGTCTGGGTTGGGTTCTGTGGTCCTTAAGTTGATTTGGGGTGATCTAGGTGTTAGATTTTCTGTTCCTAGACTAATTTCACTCCCCTTTTTGTTAATAGTATGGGAATTGTTGGGCGGCTTGTACTCGTTTGGTTAATGATGGCAATTCTCCTCACTCTGATTGTGAGAAGCCATTTTTTGTAGAACCGGCAAAAAAAGTATAAACTCTTTTCAGTTAAAATTTAATGTCCGATTTTGAGAAGGTCAACTTCCTTTCTGATAAACGAAAAAGCAAAACCAATAAAAATTAGCCAAACGGCATGAAAAATAAACCAGCTCTAACCTCAATTTTACATTGTACATTCCACCATTCTTTACAATTGGGTTTTCGATTCTTTTAATTGTTTTTGGAACAGTGAAGGCTCCAGAATCAAATGCAAACTACGTCTTCCTTAAACGTGTGGATATTAGTACCTTGAATTGTACGAACACTTATTTCAATCTCACTCCAGATTGCAATGTGGCAGATGCACATGCATTGGTGGCTCAAAAAAACTGGAAACACTCCAAATTACAGGTGGAAACACAATAGATGCAAAGACTCAATAGTCTCACCTCTACGCAACTCGAAAAGTGGTTTGATCATTGCCCTACATGATTCGACATTGGGTCTTAAGCGCAAATCAAAATAGCAAACATGTGTCCAGCGGGTTGAGCTCAAATGGTAAACAATATTGAAGCTACGACTACCAGCATCTAGATTAAACTGCAGGACGCATAATAAAATGCAGGAATTGAATAAAATATACACCCAAACAGGTTACACTTGTTAGATGCATCAAGGGGTGAGGTTAGGTGGGCATTGGGATCGGCCCTAAAAAGAAAGCTGCCCAATATAAATAGTTCATCCAATCTGAGACAAAAAAAACAAACGACGCCTACACAAGGACATAGAATTTTACCAAATCACATAGAAGAAAGAGGTGAAATAGTTGGGAAAGGCCACAACTGCAAGGTACCTCTCTGGCAACTTCTTGGGCTCTGCGTTCTTTCTCGGCGTGGGTTTGTTCGGCAATCCATTTGCGCTTCTGGTTGGGGTAAGAAAGAGGATGCCATGGTTTCTGATTAAGGTATGAATGGCTCCACGCTGTTCCTGCTTTCGATGAGTAGTCCACTTCACCTTGAGCTATTCTCTTGCTCAGTCTCAGCCCGCCTTCTTCCTCTCCCTCCATTCCACTGTAATTTTTTGTGGGGATGGCTGTTTTGATAATTCAACAAATGAAGATATTGTGGGGTGGGTTGTCGACTGATTTGTGAATAATTCGGTATAGAAACGAAGTTTGCTGATATTTTTTATTAGTCCCTGCCTTGCATAAGGCAGGGTACTGGTGGGCACCATTAGTTTCTATAATCAAAGCTAATAAATTTCTAAGGTCAAAATGCAGATTATTTTTTAATTAATTTTAAAGTACTAATTTCTAATTTCTGATTGGATGGTAGCAATTTAGTAGGGGTAAAACATAATTTTCTGCATTAAAAAATGAAGAAAAATAAACAATGTCTGGAAAGTTCTCCGTTCTAGAACATATCCTGTCAGTATTACTAAAGTATTCTGCAAAAGGCTGAAAGCGAAGTGGTGGTTATTACAAGTCAATGAGATGAGCTCAAGTGAACAAATAATAAAGCTTTCTAGCTCCGTGTTCAAATCTCTGAACCACGCTGCCCTTGCGTAAATTTCAAATAATAGAGCACACGTAATTCTAGTTCCAACGGATGACATTTTTCAGAATATGTAGAAATATTTCTTCAGTAGAAGTTTCAGCGCCGTTTAAGAGAACGCAAGATGAGAATATTGTCACTCTGAGACAATGACTTACCAATACAACAAAAAAGGCAAACATTGGGCGGATTTATCATCTAACAAAATGCATACGGTCAATAAATTTCCAGATCAAATTAAATAGAAATAATTCTTCACCATAAGCTCCTACCCATTGTAATCCAAAATAGTTTCAACAAAATAGACATCCTCTATTTATAGCATCGGAGCTAGAGGTTTCCCCTCCAAGAATGACAATTTACCAAAGGAAAAAAAATGTTGGAGCTACTGTAATGTTCAAAACTAAAGCCAAAACATCAAAAATATTTACAGCAAACGTATATAATAAAGCAGCTCACAAGGGAGTGCTAATACACCATGAAAGACAACAGATTTCATGTTGGGTACCACTGCAATCCTCAAAAAAACATACCACCCTACAAGAGAGTTTTCATACACCATAACGAGCGACGTATTTAAAGTTGGGCATTACTATTATCCTCAAAACCATAGCCAAAGCACTGAAAATGTTCAAATAAATCTTAAAGCATCTAGCGGGCCACAAGATGAAGCATGTTTGCATACTATAACAGGAAATAGATTTATAGATTTGTGCTCCCATATAGAACATGCCATTTTAGCATGTTTGAAACTTATAATATGGGCTTCACTTGTGGGTTGTGGATAGGAGATTCGAGGCGATCCAGTTTGGTGCCGACCACCCTAAGCTTACGCCTGACTGCCGTCAAGACATGGTAAGAAGGATTTGCCCCTACTTCCATTATAGAATCTCGTTCTCTGATATAAGACTAGGTTATCATTATTTTATTTTTACCTTGCACCCAAAAGATAAGGATGTAATCAATAATCTTGTCAGAATTATTTTAGAAGTTGTCGATTACTCATAAATGTCTTCAACCGCCATACGAGTATCATTTGTAAAAGATCTATGTAAAGGTTTTAATAATCAGATATAATTGATAGATCACTTGCATATAGTTGCTACAATTCTTTAAATATTTTTTTCTATAATAATGTAGTTTTCAATTTTGATTCCTTTTATTAGACTTTTAAATAGTAAATTGTTTATATTCTTATTTTTGTATTTTTTTTTTTAAATATATCAAATCTTCAATCTTCAAACTATTGTATTTCAGAAATTCATTATCTTAATTTCTAACATTAAAGTCTCATATACTAGGCTCTATTTTTCAAAACCAAAATCCATTCTTACTATATTAACCTTTGGATCACAAATATCAAAAAAATGCCTTCTTTACAATATGAACTTTAAAATTTAAAACACGCTTTTTCCTTCCCAAAATCCTATACTACAATATTCATTTCAACTTATTAAAACATAAATATATTTTCTTTTATTTCTTACCAACTTCTTAATATTTTTTAAGAATATTATTACATTTCAAACAAAATAGAATGATTAACTAAGACAAAAAAACTAAGATAAAAATAATATATCTTCTAACTCTACCATAAGGCAGGGACTCAAGCTCTTATTACAGAGCTCTTGTTTTTTAAGCGTCCACAAAGCTAATGATGAAAAAATAGCATTTAAACAAATTTAGAGTGTTTTTTAAAGAGTGGAAGAACAACACTAATTATAATAATTATTAATTTTAAATAATAATTAAAGTTTATATATATAATGTTTTAATAGTATAGCTAGTAGGTTTCTACAATCCATAATAGTATTCTTGATGTTTTTGGATTCTAATTGTGAGTCAATTTTTTGATCCAATATTTCATGTCACACTCAAGAGAGAATCAAGGAGAGAAAGATCATAAAGGGGATGAAAAAATAATTCAAAAGCATCAAAATAGTATTAATAGTAGTTCATATGTAGTTTCAATAATGATTGTTAGGGTATTTGTACATAAGTATTCACAATTTTTTAAGGATTATTGGGACATTTGTATGTGAGTATAGACAATTTTTGAGATGGTTGTAGTGCACAATTATTGGGACATTTTTAAGTGGGTGTTGGAAAACATTTTGAAACGATCACTTTTTAACCTTTGCACATAATAGATCCCACAATTGAGTAATTACTACCCTAAAGCCAAAACTATAGCTATAAGCAATTAAGTTGCATACAAAAATAACCAAAAAAAAAACTGTCAAAATCAAATTTGCCATTTAAGATTTAAGAAGTATGCAAAATTATCTATAATAGCCACTAGTATGCTTCCCCTAGAAGCTTAAGAAGATCATGTCAAGATGTTTTGAATCAAGTCTCATAAAGGTGGTTGCTAGTGTCTTTTATAAATGCTTTGGTATTTTATTACTTATAATTGCTTATAGCAGTATCTTAAGTATGGCAATGCTTATATCTTTTGGAGTTAAATCTAGCAATGTTGTGAGTATAGCAATTGTTGATATCAATTAGATCTTGGGGTTGATTCAATAATTAGGTTTTAAAGAAATAGATTTATGAATCTAAGTGTTAAGTGTTTTCAAACCATTTTTTATTTTGAACGAAATATTGAAAATCAATATCTTGATTTCAATATTCATCAATGTAGTTTACAAATTTGAAATTTTCATTATCTCCAAACACTTATCGATAAGAAAATTGAAGATTGACTTTAAACTCAATTGTGTGTTAGTTTTTGCATCAATGTTTTGGATCATACTTTGTGATTCGTTATCATTTTACTCTACTA
This sequence comes from Cupressus sempervirens, assembly GCA_028749045.1. Taxonomy (NCBI): domain Eukaryota; kingdom Viridiplantae; phylum Streptophyta; class Pinopsida; order Cupressales; family Cupressaceae; genus Cupressus; species Cupressus sempervirens. The sequence goes on from CM053784.1 coordinate 652,554,798, forward strand.
GTACTTCTATATCATAATAATGGATCATAAAGTATGATTTGAAATGTCAATGCAAAAAAAATCAAATAATTGATAATCTTCAAATAATTTATAGTTTGTAGAAACTTAATATATTTGAATAAGAATGTTGTCTATGATTGAAGGCTTTGTCAATATTTCCACCTTTGAGATACCTATTTATGTCAATTCTTATGATCATTACATTCTTTTATTTTTCTACCCAAGTGATTTGAAAGACATCGGATAATTTAAAAATTCTAGTAAAGTGTGATTGTATAATTCTAGTATTTTAATTCTTAAAAGTGTGTAGTCCCTTAATTTAAATGGTGAGTAGCTCTAATTCATCTAATACCTTTAATTCTTCTCCTTATGTTTAATAGTCAAACTTAATTGTGGTAGTAGTGTTCCATACTCTATAATGTTATTAATGCATTAAAACCCCAATTCAAACAGGAATTGGAAGATTTTCCTTGATAAAAATGAGTGTACTCCACCCCCTTCTTCATTTTCGCAACACACCAAATGATGTAGGGAGAGCAAACTTAGTAGATACAACTCAACTTAAGCTTACAAACAACCATGCTTAGAGTTACACATGGAAGCAACATACACACAACTATGTACATAAGGCTAGATTCCAGACTTTTACTTAGGTGTAATCAGTAAGAAAGACATTTGAACATAAGGCTTGTCAATTGGTAGCTATACTAGTGTAATAATTAAAAGAAGTCTTTCAACATGCCTAGTTGTGAGGCCATCTAGATTTTTGCCATATACAATGAAATTACAAAGTTAGAATCCAAGTTTGCATCTATCATTCTTCTCAATATCTCTTATCATCTTCCCTTATCTCTCTGTACATTGCTCTATCTCTAACCAAGCTTCTTATATAACCAGTTAAGCCATGTTTTGGCTAGTCAAGCATTTAATTACATTATAGGTCCAACCTAGGAAGAGTAAACCAAAATCGAAGCTAAATGAAACATAAGGCATTGTGCACTTGAAGGAGGATCCACGTGTGTTTTAGGATTTGCTCCTAACTTCGCAACACATCATGTTAACATAAGAAACTACGCCAAATGAAACAACATGCCTCGCTAGAAGGAAACATGCCAAAAAAAGACCTTAATGAACAATTCATAACTCAAGAAATACAAATGATCAAAGCTTGCGCTCTTAGGAGGAGGATTAAGGATAGGCCATCATCAACATGTTAACCATGCATAACATGACACCAAAAATAGTAATGGCTACTTCACGAACAACGGACTGGTACAGGAAACAAAAAATATTTATGGTTGATGCAAGATTGCTCACAAACCCAAGATGCTCCTACATCAGACACTTGGGGTTAATAAAGAATTGATGTCCACATCAAGCACTAGTTGTATTCTAACCTAAATCATAAAGATCCAACTCAGCTCGTGTAATCCATGAACTATCTTCAACCGGTTTGTTTTTCCATTGAACTAGGTATTCCATGTAATCTTTTCCTCTACAACTCTTGCTTGCTTTGCTATTCATAATATTTTCAATGTCTTATTTCTACTTTCTAGGATAATCTAGGTTATTGTCATTCACATCCTTTGATTCATAGTACTCAAAGATATCAGCAATGTTAAATATAGGTGATATATCCATATCTCTTGGTAACTCCACCTCACTGGCATTTCCATTATCAAGCTTCTTCAAAATCTTACAAGGTCCAAACTTTCTCAATTTCATCTTACTATAGGTAACAACTAGAAATCTATTCTTCTTCAAATGAATCATAACATAACAACCAACTTCAAAGATTTGTGTCTCTTCCTTTTGTCATCTCTTTATTAATACTTCTAATTATTGTCTTCCAAATTTCTTTTAACTTCTTCATATAAAGTCTTCATGAAAATCGTAAAATCCTTAGCTTCATCACTCCTTGTCTCAGTAGGTGATCCTCTTAACTCTATGGTTCCTTTAGAATGAAATCCAATGATAGTCTCAAATGGTGTTTTCTTGGTACTTCTATTCACAAAAATATTGTATGCAAACTCTGTTTGTGCCAAAACTAAATCCCAATTAGCAAGTTTATCTCCAACTAAGAATATTAGTAAGTTACCCAAACTTCTATTCACTATTTTATTTTGTCCATCTTTTTGAGGGTGAAATGTAGAAGTAAACTTCAACTCTGTGTTCATCTTTTTCAAAAGTGTTCTCCAGAAATATCTAGTAAACTTAGGGTCTCTATCTAAAACAAAAGTCTTAAGTAAACCATGCAACCTTGCTATTTCCTTGAAAAATAACTCAGCTACATGTAATGCATCAGAGGTCTTCTTACAAGGTATGAAATGTGCTAATTTTTTAAATCTCTCAACCACTACAAAAATAGAATCATTATCCCTCTGAGTTATAGGTAATCCAAGAACAAAATCCATGCTCACATCTTCCCAATGTCTATTGGGTACAGGTACAAGTGAATACAATCCCACATTCTGACTAGTTCCTTTTGCTACTTCACAAATTCTACAACTTCCAACAGTTTGTTGCACATCCCTATAAATCTGTGGCCAACAATATCTCTCATAAATCAATTTAACAATCTTATCAATTCGAAAATGTCCAGTAAGTCCACCACTATGTTTTTCTTTTATTATGTTCTCTCTCATATATCATCTAGGTGTGCATAATCGAATTCTTTTGAACAACATATCTTCTTAAATGAAATAATCAATCCACTTATCACTCATTGTCTATTCCTTACAAACTCTCCAAGGTTTTGCAAAATCGAGATTGGTCTCATACAAACACTTCAAGTCATCAAAACCAAGTCCTTGACTCTCATCTCTATCAACAAATTTCTTCTTTGGCTCAATGCATCAACAACTTTGTTTAACTATCTAGTCTCATGCTTCAATGAAAAGGAAAAACTCTACAAGAACTCAACCCACTTCATATGTCTCCAATTCAACTTATTATGACTTCCCAAATATTGTGAAGCTTTATGGTCAGTGTATAATAAAAAATCCTTAGGCATCAAATAATCTCCATTTCTTCGAAGCTTGAACAATAGAATATAATTCTTGATCATAAATTGAATATTTTCTCTTAGCATCATTCAATTTTTCACTAAAGAAAGTTATAGGCCTTCCTTCTTGACTCAAAACAGCTCCAATTGTACTTCCACTAGCATTACATTCAACTTGAAAAACTTTATTGAAATAATGCAAAGCAAGGGTAGGCAATACTACAATCTTTTGCTTCAATGTTTCAAAACTCTTTTGTGCTCCATGTGTCCATTTGAAATCCATTTTGAAATCCATTTTATCTCCTCTCATAGTCTTAGTCGTAGCATTACAAATAGAACTAAAATTCCTGATAAACTTCCTATAAAAACTTGCCAATCTATGATCTTACCTCTCCAATGTTCTCGGGTGTAGGCCAATCAAGAATTACTCTTGCCTTTTCATGTTCTATTTTCAAACCATCAGTTGATGTTACAAAACCAAGGTACACTATCTCCTCTTTCATAAATGAGCATTTCTTTAAGTTAATCAACAACTTCTCCTCTTTCAATCTTTGCAATACTTGTCTGATATGCTCAAGGTGCTCTTTCTTACTTTTATTAAATATCAAAATGTCATCAAGGTATATAATTTCAAGTGTACCCAAGAAACTTTTCAAAACTTCATTTATTAGTCTCATGAAAGTATTGGGTGCATTAGTTAGACCAAAGGGCATAACCAACCATTTATATAAACCTTCATTAGTCTTAAAAGTAGTCTTCCATTCATCTCCTTCTCTGATTCCAATATGGTGATATCCACTTTCAAATCAGTCTTTGTAAATATTTTTCTCCACTCAAACTATCCATTATGGCATCCATTCTAGGAAAAGGAAAATTGTATTTCACTATTATCTTATGTATAGCTCTAGAATCAGTCCACATCCTCCATTCCTCATCCTTCTAAAGTGCCAATACCGCAATTAAAATACATGGACTTGAGCTTGATTTGATCAAACCTTTCTCCAAAAATTCCTACACTTGTCTATTCAACTAAATCTTCTCATGACGTATTAACCTACGTGGTTCTTTATTAGAAAAACAAGCTCCAAGTATCAAATCTATACAATGACCTGTACTTGTCATAGGAGGCAAACCATTATGTACATTATCGTAAATGGTGTCATGATATTCTGTTAGCAAAGGTTCAATCTTAGGTGGATGTTCTAATTCATCTTATTTCTTAGTTTTCCTTAGAATCAAAGCATACCAAACATTTTTTTCTTTCATTTCTCTTGCAAACTCATTACCCTCAACTAAATGTACTTTGAATGTTGTACAGTGACCTTCACTCAACTTTTCCACCAAAGATAACAATGTTTTTTTCTTTCCATTCACCCAAATAGTATACTAGTTCAATCTACCATAATGCAAAGCTTGTCTATCATACTCCTAAGGTCTACCCAAAAGAATATGACAACAATCCATAGGCATAATATCACACAAGACTTCATCATGATAATTTCCAATTTTAAATTTGACAAGGCATTTTTCACTTACAATTAATTTATGCTCCCTCTAGATCCAAGCAACATGGTTCGACTTAGGGTGTCTCAATCTCTTCAACTCCAATTTGTTAACCAACCCTTCAAATGCCAAATTATTAGAGCTTCCACTATCAATGATTACCTTGCATAATTTTTAAAGGATCTCACAACTGGTCTTGAATAAACTTCTTATTAGAATAGGTTCTTCATCAGTTTCTTTATTCCATAAGACTCTTCTCACCATCAAGTTTTCACCCTTCTCAAGTTCATTATACATTTGACCAACTTCTTCACAAGCCAAAATATTTCTGCTATTACCTCCAGTTTTCTTTCCAGAATTAGAAAAGATTTGTGCCCTTCTTCTCCACATTTGTAACAAGTACCCTTAAACCAAGATGTTTTTTTCCCTTTTTCTATTATGTCATTCTTAGTGCAACCAATATAATTTCATCTGGATTAATTACCTCTTTTACTAGCAGGTTCATCCTTCCATCCTTTATCTTGCACCGAATTTTTCAGATCTACTATTTTCTCTATAAGTTCTACCTCTGCTTCTTTGAAATCCACCACCTGTTCCTCTTTATCTTTGATCATGTTAGCCTTTAAAGCAAATTGATATGCTTCCTCCACACTATATATCTTAACATAGTTAATCTCACCTTGAATTGATATTCTCAGGCCATTTAGGTATCGAGCCATCTTTTCCACTTCATCATCCACACGTCCAGATTTGATATCTAGTTTGTAGAATTCCTCAATATATTCCTTCACACTCATGTCCTTTTGCCTTAAATTTTTTACCTTCCTCAATAAACTAACCTAGTAATTTTTAGGGAGAAACTTCTTCATCTTTCCAAGCATTTTCATCCATGTCTTGATCTTTTCCTTTCCTCTCTTATGCTTATCAGCTTGCAAATGATCCCACCAAAGAGACCCATGACCTTTCAGCTTCGTAACTGTTATCTTAACCTTCTTGTTATCAAGAGTACCTGCATATTCAAAATACTTTTCCATTTTAGAGATCCAATCCAATACCACATTAGTCTCAATTTTTCCATCATAGCAAGCAACTTCAACAACAAGTCTAGCATTTTCTCTAAACAAAACTCTCATAAGCCTTTTGTCATATTGTTCAACTGCAGATTCAGGAATAAGGTTAGGTAATATTGCTTCCTCATCCCTAACATCTTCAAGATGTACTCCTCTTCACTAAGTTGTCTCCACAACTTCAAATCTGGTTACAATCTACCTCAACATATCCATTACAACATTGTCAACATTTCCTCTACTACGAACCATCTTGATAATAGTTCCTACAAGATTGTAACCTTCTACAAGTTATAGGTCAGATCTCAGATCTGCCACCCTACAACCAATCCAATAAGGTTCCCCATGAAATAATCCACAAGAAATAACTTGCTCTGATACCACCTAATGCAAGGAGAGAAAACTTAGTAGATACAACTCAACTGAAGCCTACAAACAACCTTGCTCAAAGTTACACACAAAAGAAACATACATGAAATGTACATAAGGCTAGATTCTAGACTTTTACTCGAGTGTAATTAGTAAGAAAAAAAAAATTGAACATAAGGCTCCTCAATTGGAAGCCACGTAGGTGTAATAATTAAAATAAGTCTTTCAACATGCCTGAATGTGAGGTCATCTGGCTTTTGGCCATATACAATGAAATTACAAAAGTTAGAATCCAAGTTTACATCTATCCTACTTCTCAATATCTCATATCATCTTCTCTTATCTCTATGTACACTCTTCTATCTCTAACCAAGATTCTTATATAGCAAGCTAAGCCACAAGTGAGCTAGTCAAGCATTTAATTACACTATAGGTGCAACCTAGGAAGAGTAAACTAAAACTGGTGCTAAATAAAACATAAGGAATTGCACACTTGTCCTAGGAGTTAGCTTCTAACTTTGCAACACATCGCATTAACATAAGAAACCACACCAAATGAAACAATATGCCTCGCTAGAAGGAAACACACCAAAATAGAGACTATAAAGAACAATTCACAACTCAAGAAATATAAATGATCAAGTTTGTGCTCTTAGGAGGAGAAGCAAGAATAGGTCCTCATCAACATGTTAACCATGTATAACATGACACCAACAATAGTAATGGCTACTTTGAAAACAATAGACTAGTACAAGAAACAAGAAATAATTTTGGTTGATGCAAGATTGCTCACAGGCCCAAGATGCTCCTAGATCACCAAATCAAAGTACATTGCATATACATTACTAAATTTCATTTCTCAGTCTTTTGGGTCTTCTTGGGAATGATCATCTTTCCCTACATTACTTACATCTACTAGAAAATTATCAAGATTTTTGAAGTATGTATCTATCTTATGGTCAATGAATTCTATTAGTTTTTTATAGTTTAGCTTAGAAGGTGGAGAGAAGTTGTTTTAAAGAAACTTGAGTTGGATATTTAGCAACAACTTTGTTTTTTATAATTTAAAAGATTATTTCTTAGTTTGTGAGTTTGAGAAAAAAAGAAAGTGGTTTTATATATGATTTAAAGCCTAAGAAAGCAAGAGAACATTCTTTTCCTGCAAGCTAAGTAAAGCAACTGGGCTCTATATATGTAAGATTGAGGTAGAAAGCTTGTAATTGGATTCCATTAGACTTTGAGAGAAAGTTTGTTGTTAGGTGTAATCACCTAAAAATGGTCATCTAGACTATTAGCCCCCTTCTCAACATTTTGACTAAATTAATTAATCATTTACCTAGGACAAATTGCTAAAAATTCAATTTATTTGATTTAACGCATAGTCAAATGATATCCTAAGTCCACATTTTGATTAATAGAACATGTCCCCCTTTTAATTAAATAAAAGACCCCATTCTTCTAACCCACTCAATGTGCACACATAAAGCCTTTTGCCTATTTACAAATTAAAAGAAAAAGCTTTTGTCTCACATGAAAAGTTAACTCCTTTTCATTGGTTGACTTACTCTTACATGTGCATCATGCTAGTTTCAACCCTCACCCTTGATCACCATTTCTTGATCTTGATATTAACCATTTGTATACCTTTAAAAGGAAGAGCTTGCTCCCTCTCTATGGATCCTATTTTTGAGCTAATGTTATGCTACAGATTTATTGTTAGATTTCTTAGAGATTTTGTGGAGAACTTCTATTCTCCTTACCTCATTCTTGTATCCTCCATATTAGCATTAGATTCATTTAGAATAGCTTGATTTCATTTGTTATAACATAGCTCACATAGTTTAATTAAAATGGTTGTAACACATTCATCTTGTTTAACTTAGTTGCATTCTTGCATTTTCATCATAGCATAGTTCATCTTTGCATTGCATGTTTGATAGATCTTTTGGACATTTGCACTCTTGCTCTTATCTAAGGAATCTCTTCTTGCATGATTTACTAGCAAGGGTTGTAGTGCCTGCCCTAGTTTGCATTTTTGCTATCATTATCAAACTCTTTTAGGCCAATTTTATGTTTGATGATTAGTACTATTGTTTTGAGATTATCAGATATTGTTTTACATTCAGTTTATTATATGATGAGATTACCTGATACTCTATATTTCATGTATGCATGATGATTATTTAGTGTTTTTAGTTATTGATGATGATTAGTTAGATGGTTTATTATCATATGTGTTTTCTTATGGATACTTACCCCACATTGCATGTGTATGGTGTGCATGTTTGTTTTCTTTATGTATGGTGTTTCTGATGTGATTAAGGAAAGGAGTCGTAGTCACTTGCTAGTCAGGATCTACATGATGCACCATTTCTTGCCATTGTCTATTTAGCTTAAAATATTATGTCTGTACGTGCGTAAAATTTATGCAGGTTGCAGGTACCAGGTATTGACTTTCCTGAATTGCTAGGATGAGCGTACCCTATTGCATTATCTCAATGGTAAGAGAGGGGAGATAAATTCTTAAGTCCAAACCCTAAACCTTTAAGATATTTGTCCTAATTGAAATTACGACAAGTACCTGAGTCGAGTACCCTCTGAATGCGTCAAATGACATTAATTCGTGATCATAACCATTTAGTTTGATTTTGTATGTGTTTTTCTATGATGGGTTTTTGTATTTTACTTTATGAGTCATTGGTGGATTTTCTATTAATTAAGTCTAATTAATGATTTAATTTAATTGAAAATTATTATGACATTTTAATATTTAATTATATTTAATTAATTAAGAAATTAATTAAATAAAAATAATTAAATTTGGAGATAAAAGTTATAAAAATAAATTTAGAATGTGATAATATTTATTTAATTTAATAATAATATATTTAGAGTTCATCTTTAAATAAATGCTAAATATTATTGTTAGTTAATAAATATTTATCAAATTAAATGTTCAAAAATAAATTAAAAGTAAAAAAAGATATTAAATTATGAAAAAGTTTTAAGTTTGCATGATTTATGCATGAGATTAAAATAGAAGAAATTAATTAAAAAGATAAAACATGCGAACTTAATAAAGATTTTTTTAAATTTTTTTTAAATTTTATCAGTAAAACGGCCAAGGCCATTATGATATATTTATAAAATTAAAATAGTTACAATAGCGTTCCTCCGTTCAAACGGGCATTGGTAGGAAAGAATGGGGAAAGAAAACCTCCAGTCTAGCTCGGGACCTTAGTCCTATATTATTACAAAACTTAATAAAGATATTTTAATAAAGTGTGCATGAGATTTAAAAGTTAATAAATTAATTGAAAGCGAAGTCAAGTGGAAAATTAAATAAAGTAATTTAATAATTCATTTGACGTGCATGAAAATATAAAAGAAAAGATAAATAAAAGTTAATTTAAAGTAGAGTCTTGTGAGCAAGGAGTCCTCTCGGGTGAACACACAATTAGTGCCCTGATTTGAAAAGAGAACTCCTTGTCACCAATTGAGGGTTCATTTTTGAAGAGAGGATTTTGGATTCGAATTTTGGAAGTGAATTTTAGAAGGAGAATTTTGGGAAAATTTTCAGAGAGAAGTTTTTGAAGAGAAGTGAATTCTCTCACAATTTTCGGGTGGTTGTGTTTTAGCATCAGGCTCAGGTAGGGTCTTGTGTTTTGATCACTGATTAATTACACAACTTTCCTTTCCTATCTTCTTTGTGTCTGTGATTGTTGAGATCGAATTCTCTAGATATCATGGTATGATTCTTTCGTTCTCTTGTCTGAATCTTATGATATTTGTATCGTATCTCATCTATATGCTAAGATTGAAAGAAAAATAAATCAATTTGAAACCCCGTCCATTGGTGAAAGAAAAATGTAGTTAAACCAAGGAGGGTTTGAGATTTAAAAGAAAAGTTTTAAATTGAAATTTTGAATGGTTAAACATAATTTTCCTATTAGGCTAATATTGTAAATATTATATATAGATTATTGTTTTATCACAATTTAAATAAATTAAATTTTAAATACATAAAATACATATTTCTATGCATTGCGAGGGGATTTGATTTAAGATTTTTAAAATTTTGAATAAATAAAATATATATATATATTTGGGAGGGCGGGGGTTATACCCAACCCCACCCCCTTACCTTGTTGATGTTGTGGCCTGCATGTGGAGGCGTACTGCTGCACACAAGCATAGCTTGCGGCAGCAGTTAGCCTACCGCACGACCTTTGCCTTTAAAGGTGGCAGCCTTTTAAAATAAACGCCATTTTTATATAGTTTGTTTTTAATAATTTCTTTATATTAATAATGTTTTTTATAATTTTATTTATAATATTAAATTTTAATTAATAATATTTATTAAAAAGTTTTAAAATATTATTAATAAGATTTTAATAATTCTTTATTATTATTTCAATAATATTTATTAACAAAGTTTTATTATTGTTTATTGATGCTTTTAATATAATTATTTTTTAATTAATAAAATGAGTGATAATTTTATTAATTATTTATAACTAATAATTGTTGAGATATTAAAATAAGTATTTAGTTTTTTGATAATCATTAATTAATTAAAAATTACTTTAATTAAATTTAATAAATGATGAATATAGTTAAATGGAAATTGTACATTTATTCTAATATTATTCTTAATAATATTTTTTAGATTGGAATTACCTAATTATTTTAATGAGCTAAATAAATAACTTGCCTCTGGATTATTTTAGAAAAATTGATTTAAATCAAGTGGGGTAGTTGGACTTTTAATCTAATATGGGAAATGGGTTAAACTATGTGGATTAAGATGTACTCTTTTAAATTCAAAAACTCACACTCAAATGAAGATTGGAACCTTACTGTGAACTGACACTATGTGTATTCAATTTTAAACCAATTTGTGGAACTATTCTCTGTTCCTATATGTTATCTGTGTTTTGGAGTTTTCAGGGTTGTCCTAGCATGACTAGTTTAGGTTGTTACCAAAGGCTCAGGGGTTGTGTGATTGTGATGTTATGATGTCTTGATCTCAATCATTTTAAAACCAAACCATGGTAATGCGATGGCATGCTCTATGATGTGTGTGGATTATTGATTGTTATTGCTTTCCAGTTTCCTTGTGTGAAGCTAAGGTATGTATATGAGATACCTGACTTAACCATTTTTGAGTCATCGATCAGTTATATTTGATTTTCTTTCTAGTCACTTTGAGAGGACTAAGGTGTTTTGAATGATTTGTTCTTGATGATATCATGTTGTGACATATTTTGACTTGACCATTTTGGAGTCTTCGATTAGTATTATTATTGAGATACTTTTTGGTTGTTCATTGAGAACCGATGGATCTTATGATTTATCTTTGATGCTTTCCAGTTGCTCATTGAGAACTGTTGTGATTATTATGATCATCTTTTGGTGCTTTCTAGTTGCTCATGGAGAACTGATGTGAATATTGTGTATTATCTTTTGATGCTTTTCAGTCACTTGTATAGGGTTGAGGTGATTTTTATATGATTATTGATTTGTGCTTTTATTGAGCCTAGGGTAGGTTATCTATATGTGGTGTCGGGAAGTGGCTTGCAATGGGGGATGGGGGCCTTAAGTGGCTCTAGAGATAACCCATTGTAAGTTGTTTAATAAGTGATAACATTACACTAAATACTAACTTAAATGAACCTAATAAGAGTTAATTATATGTTCTCACCCATGCCTCGAGTGCTAGTACAGACTAGGATGGGAGTAAAGAGAATGCTTAGTTATGACCTTGCATTTCGTAGTATGCCTTGTTAGTATGAGAGGATACTAGTGGACGTAGTGGGATCACTAGGGACTCGGGAGTCCTAACGGACTACTCAGGTAACTCTGAGCGTGATTCGTGCAATGACACTTGCCCGCTTACATAGCAGGTTTCCTATGTGTCTTGTGTGCCTCTGGGTCTAGATGTTGATCTATTTTGGAACCTTTGAGTTAGTATACTTTTAGGATTTCCTGGACTTAGAGAGTATTTGTGTTATGTAATTTGATATCCTATTTGAGACTTGAGACTATCTCCTCAGCGCGGTGGGAGTGGGCCATTTAGGTTCCATGCAGTCAGGTGGTAGTGCTTTTTACTCTTACCATTGAGATCCATCCATAGTCACTGTGGCTAGAGCTTCTTGGGATTCTTGTTTATTATGTTTAGATTATGTTGTTTACTGATGCATTTCCTTATATTGATGATTAGCATGTGATAGATGATGTTATCTACTTTGTATGATCATCTCATGCTTTATTCTAGCATGTTAGATTTCTTTATGCATATGTTGTAGCATGTTTTAGTGGTGATGTCCCTATTATGATAGTACCAATGATTTGATCGGTGGCTTGGGATGTTACGTGCGGGGGATGGCTAGGGTCCACGATGATCTAATGATGTTATTGATGGTTGGGAGGAACTGCGTACTTAGTTAGTTGAGTTTTATGATAGATAGTTGTATTTTATGATGGATGTTATATATTTTATGATGAATGGATGTATCTTGTATGGTGGATGGTTTCATTTATTTTATTGTATTGGTATCATGGATCGAAGAGGATGTTGTATTTCTATTTGTACACATGTATATTCTTTTAAGCCTTTCATACCTTGTGACATGTACAGTGGATGATTGAGCATTCCAAATTAATTTTCCAAGAGGCATTCAGAACAAATGTATATTATGGACTTTGGACTTTCTATTATTCTTTCATGTGGATGTGGTAGTTGTTAGATTTAGTATTAATTAGATTTAAATGTGATTCAACATCATGGGATCCTTAAGGAATGTATGCTTTTAAGTTGATTGTATGTTATTGCTTCTGCTAAATTATGTGTTTGATGTGAATGATCTATCTTTTTTGTTAAAAAAAAATTGTATGATAAACTTAGTAAAACTTTAGGTTAATTATTTTGGATAATTTAGGTTAATTCTTTTGGATCCCTTGGCAGGGCGTTACATTTGGTATCAAAGCCTAAGTTTCTACATTGGGAGTTCTGGGTATATTGGAACACCACTAGTGTTAACTAGTTGAACAAAAAGGAAAACATTAAACTGTTATGTATATCTATTTCAAACTGAAACCTGAACTAGTTGAACTAAAAACATAACTTAAACTTTTAGTTGTATATTTTTCATACTTCAACACTTAGACTTCAAAATTGAAATTATACGTAAACCTAATATAGGCAAAACTGAAATTGAAACTTATTCTATTAGTAAAACATGTATCTTTCATCTATGCTTTAAGGTAGTACATCGTTGATTGTCTTTGTGAGCATTATGTTCTTGTTTAGAGAGTTTAGGAGATCTATTTTAGTAGTTGTTAAAGGGATGAATGTTGGATCCATATGGTTTTCGGTTTACTATTAAACTAGAATCATATTGCTCTAAATGATTTAAAGTAGTATGTGTATGTTTATGATAGCATCTTTTATCTGGATATTATTGTAGGATGGTATCTGGGACAAGATTTTCTGTTAGAGGCTATAGCCTAGGTCATGGTAGAGGCCATGGACAAGGCAGAGCTCTCAATTCCATGAGCCTATCCACAAAGAACCTATCGAATATGAGAACAGGGAAGGGCATGTCAAAGAGCTTCAAGAAGAGAACCATAGAGAATAGTAGGTTGTCTCTGAGGAGGTTGATATGAGGCAAATGATGCAGATCATTATTGATCGCCTACCTCGTATTCATGATCAGGATAGAGCACATCGGGTAGGACTTGAGCATAGACCTAAGTGTACGAGCTCTCATAAATCTCGCAATGCATGGCATAATAAGTGCCACCAGCTTCACCAACCATCTCAGGGTATTCCTTCTTCTATCAATGGGGGTAGCGGTTAGCAGTCTAGTGCACCTAGAGTTTAGTAGAGCTTCAATGGAAAGTCTTTCTCATGTGGACAACGTGGACACAGGTCGCCTCATTTCCCTCAAGGGAAACCATAGCTCTCAAATTAGAGACCCACAACTTTAGAACCTACAATTGGCAATATTGGTAGATCCCAGAGAGTGTTCTCAGTGGAGACATATCCTCCTACTGGGGAAAGGGTTCAATGGGACCCACACAGTGTGTCCCTTAGTTTTATCATTCATGTAGGCTTCCAGGAGTAAGCCTAAGTCTGGGGGGTGGATGCAGTGCCTGCCCTAGTTTGCATTTTTGCTATCATTGCCGAACTCTTTTAGGCCAGTTTTATGTTTGGTGATTAGTACTATTGTTTTGAAATTATCAGATATTGTTTTACATTCAGTTTATTATATGATGAGATTACTAGGTATTCTATATTTCATGTATGCATGATGATTACTTAGTGTTTTCAGTTATTGATGATGATTAGTTAGATGGTTTATTACCGTATGTGTTTTCTTATGGATACTTATCTCATACGACATGTGTATGGTGTGTGTATTTTTTTCTTTATGTATAGTGTTTCTGATGTGGTTAAGGAAGGGAGTCATAGTCACCTACTAGTTAGGATCTACACGATGCACCACATCCTACCATTGCCTGTTTAGCTTAGAATATTGTGTCTGTACATGCATGAAATTTATGTAGGTTGTAGGTACAGGGTATCAACTTCCTTGAATTGCTAAGATGAGCGTAGTCTATCACATTATCTCAATGGTAAGAGAGGAGAGATAAATTCTTAAGTCCAAACCCTAAACCTTTAAGCCATTGTCCTAATTGAAAATTAGGACAAGTATCTGAGTCGAGTACCCTCTGAATGCATCGAATGATGTTAATTCGTGATTATAACCATTTAATTTGATTTTGTATGTATTTTTCTATGATGGGTTTTTGTATTTTACTTTATGAGTCTTTGGTGGATTTTTTATTAATTAAGTCTAATTAAAAGACTAAATTAATGATTTAATTTAATTGAAAATTATTATGACATTTTAATATTTAATTAATTGAGAAATTAATTAAATAAAAAGAATTAAATTTGGAGATAAAAGTTATAAGAATAAATTTAGAACGCGATAATATTTATTTAATTTAATAATAATATATTTAGAGTTCATTTTTAAATAAATGCTAAATATTACTGTTAGTTAAGTTAATAAATATTTATCAAATTAAATGTTCGAAAATAAATTAAAAGTGAAAATGATATTAAATTATGAAAAACTTATAATTTTGCATGATTTATGCATGAGATTAAAATAAAAGAAATTAATTAAAAAGCTAAAATGTGGGAACTTAATAAAGATATTTTAATAAAGTGCACATGAGATTTAAAAGTTAATAAATTAATTGAAAGCGAAGTCAAGTGGAAAATTAAATAAAGTAATTTAATAATTCATTTGACGTACATGAAAATATAAAAGAAAAGATAAATACAAGTTAATTTAAAGTTGAGTCTTGTGAGCAAGGAGTCCTCTTGGGTGAATACACAATTAATGCCATGATTTGAGGAGAGAACTCCTTATCACCAATTGAGGGTTCATTTTCAAAGAGAGGATTTAGGACGCAAATTTTGGAAGTGAATTTCAAAAGGAGAATTTTGGGAAAAAATTCAGAGAGAAGTTCTTGAAGAGAAGAGAATTCTCTCACAATTTTCGGGTAGTTGTGTATTAGCATTAGGCTTATGTAGGGTCTTGTGTTTTGATCATTGATTAATTATGCAACTTTCCTTTCCCATCTTTTTCATATCTGTGATTGTTAAGATTGAATTCTCTAGATATCATGGTATGATTCTTTCATTCTCTTGTCTGAATCTTATGATATTCGTATTGTATCTCATCTGTACGCTAAGATTGAAAGAAAAATAAATCAATTTGAAACCTCGTCCACTGGTAAAAGAAAAACGTACTTAAACTAGGGAGGGTTTGAGATTTACAAGAAAAGTTTCAAATTGAAAATTTGAATGGTTAAATGCAATTTTCCTATTAGGCTAATATTGTAAAGATTATATATATATATATATATATATATATATATATATATATATGTAGAGGGTTTGAGATTTAAAAGAAAAGTTTCAAATTGAAAATTTGAATGGTTAAATGCAATTTTTCTATTAGACTAATATTGTAAAGATTATATGTGTGTGTGTGTGTGTGTGTATATACATATACACATAGACACACACACACACACACACACACACACACACACACACACACACATATATACATAAATATAATATATATGTATATGTATATGTGTATATGTATATGTATATATGTATATTATATATATGTATATGTACATGTACATGTACATATATATAATATATATGTATATGTACATGTACATGTACATATATATAATATATATGTATACATATACATAATATATATGTATACATATACATAATATACATACACATATACATATAAATATACATATGTATAATATACATGTATATGTGTACATGTACATGTACATGTACATGTACATATGTATATGTACATATATATATGCATATACATATATATGTATATATGTATACAATATACATGTACATATACATACACATATACATATACATATGTATATGCATATATATATGTACATATACATATGTACATGTACATGTACATGTACATGTACACATATACATGTATATTATACATATGTATATGTATATGTATATATATAGTTATAGTTATGGGCAAGTATTGTTTTATCACAATTAAAATAAATGAAATTTTAAATACATAAAATACATATTTCTATGCATTACGAGAGGATTTGATTTACGATTTTTAAAATTTTAAATAAATAAAAAATATTTGGGAGGGTGAGGGTTATACTCCACTCCACCCCCTTACCTTGCTAATGCCACGACCTACGTGTACAAGCGTAATGCTGTGGCAGCAGTCAGCCTTCCGCATAGCCTTTGCCTTTAAAGGCGACGACCTTTTAAAATAAACGTCATTTTTATAAAGTTTGTTTTTAATAATTTTATTGTATTAATAATGTTTGTTAATAATTTTATTTATAATATTAATTTTTAATTATATTTTAAATTAATAATATTTATTAAAAAGTTTTAATATATTATTAATAAGATTTTATTAATTCTTTATTATTATTTAAATAATATTTACTAACAAAGTTTTATTATTGTTTATTGATGCTTTTAATATAGTTAATTTTTAATTAATAAAATTATTGATAATTTTATTAATTATTTATAACTAATAATTGTTGAGATATTAAAATAAGTATTTAGTTTTTTGATAATCATTAATTAATTAAAACTTACTTTAATTAAATTTAATTAATGATGAATATAGTTAAATGGAAATTGTAGATTTATTCTAATATTATTCTTAATAATATGTATATATATATATATATTTGATAGATAAATGGCTGACGCCTAGCTTATTTATTATTATTATTAAGATTAATTATTATTATGTGTTAATTGTGAGTAGATTTGAACCTAAGACCTCCCTAATGAGAGGCTCACAATTTACCAATGCATTGTAGGCTCTTGCCTATTATTCTTAATAATATTGTTTAGATTGGAATTACCTAATTATTTTAATGAGCTAAATAAATAACTTGCCTCTGGATTATTTTAGAAAAATTGATTTAAATCAAGTGGGGTAATTGGACTTTTAATCAAATATGGGAAATGGGTTAAACTATATGGATTAAGATGTACTCTTTTAAATTCAAAAACTCACACTCAAATGAAGATTGGAACTTTACTGTGAACTGACACTATGTGTATTCAAGATTAAACCAAATTGTGAAACTATTCTCTATTCCTAAATGTTATCTGTGTTTTGGAGTTTTCAGGGTTGTCCTAGCATGATCGGTTTAGGTTGTTACTAGAGGCTCGGGGGTTGTGTGATTGTGATGTTATGATGTGTTGATCTCAATCTTTTTAAAAGCCAACCATGGTAATGCGATGGCATGCTCTATGATGTGCATGGATTATTGATTGTTATTGCTTTCCAGTTTTCTTGTGTGAAGTTGAGGTGTATGTATATGATATACATGACTTAACCATTTTTGAGTCATCGATCAGTTATATTTGATTTGATTTCCAGTCGCTTTGAGAGGACTGAGGTGTTTTGAATGATTTGTTCTTGATGATATCATGTTGTGACATGTTTTGACTTGACCATTTTGGAGTCTCCGGTCAAAATTATTATTGGGATACTTTCTGGTTGTTCGTTGAGAACCGATAGATCTTGTGATTTATCTTTGATGCTTTTCAGTTGCTTGTTGAGAACTGTTGTGATTATTATGATTATCTTTTTGTGCTTTCCAGTTGCTCATGGAGAACTAATGTGAATATTGTGGATTATCTTTTGATGCTTTTCAGTTGCTTGTATAGGGCTGAGGTGATTTTTATATGATTATTGATTTGTGCTTTTATTGAGCCTAGGGTAGGTTATCTATATGTAGTGTCGAGAAGTAGCTTGCAATGGGGGACAGGGGCCTTAAGTGGCTCTAGGGATAACCCATTGTAAGTTGTTTAATAAGTGATAACATTACACTAAATACTAACTTAAATGAACTTAATAAGAGTTAATTGTATGTTCTTGCCCATGCCTCGAGTGCTAGTATAGACTAGGATGGGAGTAGAGAGAACGCTTGGTTATGACCTTGCATTCCGTAGTATGCCTTGTTAGTATGAGAGGATACTAGTGGCCATAGTGGGATCACTAGGGACCCAGGAGTCCTGAGGGACTACTGAGGTAACTCTGAGCGTGATTTGTGTGATGACACTTGCCCTCTTACATAGTAGGTTTCCTACATGCACTAGTACATTTGAGGCCATTTTTTGACCAAAATTGGTCGAAATTTTGACCCAATTTTTTACCAAAGTTTGACCAACCCATTGGTCAAAGTTTTTCTCATCAAAATTTTGACCAACCTACTAGTTGGTTGAAATTTTGACCAATACATTGGTCGAAAATTGTCAAACATGTTGGCCCAAGTTCTGCCAAGCATTGGTCAAAATTTTGACTAATGCTTGGTAGTTCTCGACCAAACATTGGTCAAGAACCGTCAAACATGTTGGCCCAAATTTTACCAAGCATTGGTCAAAATTTTGACCAATGCTTGGATGTTCTCGACCAAACATTGGTCAAAATTGGTCGAGAACATCCAAGCATTGGTCAAAATTTTGACCAGTGCTTGGTCAAAATTTTTTTTAGGCTCACACTTGTTGAGGTCCACTTTAGCAATGGCCCTTCCTGTGAAATTGTTGTCTAAAACCTTTCTAATGAGATAATGTGTTATGAGCTCTTCATCAGTGGGATGGAACATGAATCTAGGAGGCAGTTGTACATCACCCATATCATGATTGTAACTAAAGTTAAGAGCCTTTATTATTGAATTCTCTTCCCTATCACCCATATTCATTTCCTTTGCTATGGGAAATAAGGAAGAGAATTCAATAATAGAGGCTCTTAACTTTAGTTATAGTCATGATATGGGTGATGCACAACTGCCTCTTAGATTCACATTCCATGCCACTTATGAAGAGCTCATAACACATTATCTCATTAGAAAGGTTTTAGACATCAATTTCATAGGAAGGGCCATTACTGAAGTGGACCTCCACAAGTGTGAGCCTCAGGGAGGGTTCAATTCCCTTCTTTATTATTCACTATGCGTATAATCCCACACACCCATTTGATCTCGAATGATGATGTATTAAATGCTGAGTGCTCCAAAACCATCCATTTTGTTGGTATTTAAAACTATTAAGCAACAAAATGCTCAATATCATAGTGAAATTACTCACACAATCTAAGGATTAGCTAATTCCTAGTAGCAATTACATGAATAAACCACTTTGACCCAACTTCAACAAAACCAAAAATGGTTTTCTACTCTTTAGGCTCTACTAAACCAAGGTGGGTATACCTAGGGATGATTCTAATGCAAACTGTGGTATGAAATTATCTTAGTTTCATTTTGATTCTCATCTTTTACCCTCAGACATATACATAGTTTATCAATTTTCACTAAAAGCTTCTCAAATCTATATGCATCCCCTATAAGCAGATCTAGTTATAAATCTCCTATTAGTTTACAAGTATTCTTGGAATTAGTGGCTATCTAAGACTCAGAAAACTATATGTAAATGAGTGGTAAGCAGCATTTGTAACTTTAAACAAAATGGAATGAAATAATTTTGATTTTTAAAAAATGATTTGATATGTAGCAGCAGAATTCACCCTTGCCCATTTCTGACTCATGTGACTAGTGCCTTATCCATTGGGCAAAAAATTGACTATTGGCAGGAGATCTAATTCAAATAACTTGCAAATGAATAAATCAATTGTAATCACCCATTTCCCTTCTTATGAAATATCCCTTTTATAAGCTCACAAACCCTACTAATTCATTGAAGCATTTCCATAATCCTTTGAATTATAAGCAACAATAAAACCAACATACAACTTATCCAAATTGCATTCAACCAATTAAACCTTATTTAAGTGACTTCAGAGTAAACAAACTCATAAAATGGAGATAGAAATTGGTGACACAAATATAGTGTTAATACCCCTTTGTATTATCCTTTTGAATGACTAATACAATAACCGATAGAATTCAAAGAAAAGCCTAGAACATCTTGCTAATTCTATCATTTCAATATCACCAGAGAGTACAAGTGGAAGCAAACTCAAAACAACTACATACTATTGGACTAAGTGTCTATACTTTTCTTGAGAAACACTAAAATTATACAAGTTTTCAGACCATCACATTGCCTTGAAAACTCATTTATATAAACATGAGTTGCAAAAAGAAAAGGGCAATTGTGATTGGCAAGTGTCCTTCCAAACAAGAAATAAAACATCATAACAAGCGACAAAAACAAGCATAACAGAATGCCAAGTGCATCAAAAACTCTTTGGGTAGGCCCATTTCTATTACTACTACAAATCATCAACTTTTGATTTGTCCCCTACTATTTCAGATCTTCAGAATACGTGGCTACCAAACTAGCCAATGAAGGGTTATCATGTGGTGCCTCCAAATCAATTTTTTCCTATGGATTTTCATTGCTTTCACCTTGAACAGGCAATATTACTTTTTCACCTTCTTCGTCTATCAGATCTGGTGTTGATGTGTCAATGATCTACACCTCACCTTTCAGTTCTTCATCATCATCTGTACCGCCTTCTTTTAATTGCTCATCATGAGAAATATCTGCCATCCAGGTGTTAAATTGTGCATCATCAGGCTAGCTGAATCGAAGGATATCATCTTGCTTCTTTAATATATAGTTAGCCTCATTTTCAAAACCAACAAACTCTTGTCTCAAAGAATTAAAAAAACTAAACTTTAACCAATTCCTCTGTTGTGATGGCCCACCAAGCATGCCACTTTTCATTTAAAACTTTATTTATCCTTATGCAGAACAGGTCATCTAATTCTTTTCTCCATTCATCCTTATTTTTCAATTTATTCTTGAATAAGAAACAATTTTCAGTTGCAAAGCAATTCTCTTGTTATCAAAATCTGACAGGTCATTAGCAACATCATACACTTTTTCAATATGATCATGGGAAGACCTTATAATTGAATGACATAAAAGGGTGATTTCTTTCTCCCTTTTTCCCCACTTATTAACAATAGGCTTGAGGGTTTCATCATGGGTTTTCAGTTCCTCCCATACACTTGTCACTCTTGCCAACTGATCATAAAACAAGGGCCATTCAATTTTATCTACTAAATACATTAGAGCCTTTCTAAGCTTGTCCTCATATTGCATATTTAGCTCTATATGTAAGGCCCATAGCTTGCTTTTCTCTTCTTCAAAATCCTCAGTTGTGTAATATTTTGGCCTTTGAGGTGTGTCTGGTATTTCTACAAGGGGGTGGATTTAAAAGGTTCCACTGGAGGACAGGGGTATGTTATTCTTGGCTTGGTAGACTTTCCCATTAGCTTGTCTTCAAGCTCAATTCTCCTTTTTACAGCCAGGATAGCTCAATTGGTAGAGCAAAGGACTGAAAATCCTTTTGTCACTAGTTCAAATTTGGTTTCTGGCATATACACTTTGTATAAGTATGAAAAAGGATAAGTAGACCTTATTTTATATTTATTTAAATATTAAAAATAAATAATATTGATTATTTACGAATAGTCATCAGTAATTCTATGTTATTGAATTAATAGGGAGTTCGTCCAAGTTATTTCAAAGGGGATAAAAACTACTTGAAATAACTCGAACTAGAGAGCAATTTTCTCTATTTCATTCGTATTAATATCTTCTCATAAAGATAGAAATAAATAGAAACTATTATATAGTTTATAGTTTCCAATTCCTCTGGAAGATTCTATATATAAATGATTTTGATTAATATAAAGATTTAGAAAAAATAGCTTCTACCTTAGCACTATATAAAAATAGGACTAGATCGGGGTAAAGACCAATACCTATAATTGGTAGAAAGAGGCAGATCAAAATAAAAAGTTCGCGTGGTCCTAAATCTTTAAAATAAGGATTGGGGACATTAAAAACCTTATATCCATAAAACATTTGACATAACATAGATAACAAATAAATGGGAGTTAATATCATTCCAATTGCCGCTATTGCAGTAATAATGATCCGAAAGGTTGAAGAATAATTATGATTAGTAATTATGCCCAAAAATATCATAAATTCTGCTACAAAACCACTCATTCCTGGCAATGCAAGAGAAGCCATTGAAAAGCTACTGAACATAGTAAAGATTTTAGGAATTGATATAGTGATTCCTCCCAATTCATCAAGAAAAAGAGTACGTATCCTATCATAACTTGTTCCTACTAAGAAAAAAAAAGTGCAGCGCCAATTAATCCATGAGAAATCATTTGCAAAATGGCTCCACTGAGACCTGTATACGTCATGGACTATATTTCTAATCAAAACAATGAATGAATTCTAGGACCTGGGAATAAACTCTCCATTTTTCCTTTTTAGTTTCCTGCTCTTGCAATGAGAATTCATTCCTTATAATGTCCTTTGGATAATATGAATCATGTTTGACCTGTTCTAGCTTAATTCTATGCCTCAAAGTTTGATTAAAAAATCCTTCAGAATCACATAAATGGGGATGGGAGACAACCATCATATACTGATCCAAAATCTTATGCAAAAAGAGCCAACCCCCTTTGGTAATCACAAACTGACGGACCACTGTACATGTAGGGAAAATTGACCCTAGTTGCCTTTTCAACAGAAACATTTCTTCTACTCCTCCTAATTGCCACAAAACTTCAACCATTCCTACCTTGAAAGGTACTTGGTAAGGCAAGGCATGAGGACTCCCTTTAAAACCATAGATTCTAAAAACTGGAGAAACAGGGTAAGGAATGATATCTCCCCAATTATGTGAAACTTTCAAGTTATGGGGTTTGTCCATAGGTCTGAGGAGGTCCATTAATACCTTAGGGATTCTGGGATTGTCTCTTAATATGAGGCATATCAATTTAGAAGAAAAATACTTATCGAATCTGACAAAACTGGCATTATTTGCATCCTAGGTCATATCCGCACTCCACAAGTAGACTAGCAGTGCTTCCCCATTCTCTTCTCTATTTAATTCCATCTCATTACCAAAATATGTCACCCCCTTGAACAAGAACATATGCATCAATAGAGAATAGTGGCCAAAAGTTTTCTCCACTTTGCCTTTCGCAATTCCAACTAAACTAGTATGAATTTCCTCAGCCAAAAAGGAGGCAAAATCAAAGATAACATCTACACCAAAAGAAGCAATCTGAACCATCATATACATAAGGCCAATGGGCATGAAATCCTGCTCATCCTCACCAAAAACACGACACAGGGTTCTGTATATTTCTATAGCCTGGGAAGTGAAAAGATTCTTCTTAAAAGGTTCCCTAGAGGCTGCGATAATTACTGATAAAGTTCCTATTGTACCAATGTGTGCCCTCAGTGCACCTCCCCTAATCACATCCTTCTTTGCTTTGTATTCATTTTCTAGTTCTGCCAGATTTATTGGCATATGGTAATCTGACAATGGTTCTAGGTGAAAAACCTCTCTAATTTCTTTAGGACTAATCAAGATTAAAGGCACACCATCATTTCTTCTTACCACCCTAATAGCTTGGTCATAATTCTTGGCAATGGCTTCAAGCAAATCATAATCCATGAAAACACTTGGGACTACTAGCTTTCCCAAGTCAAAATTCCATACGTTAGCATGTGGGGCAAACAAATTCCTCTCTGAAAACCACTTTTTAAACAAGACAAGACTAGTTTGCGTAGTTGTTGTGTCCCTAACCTAGTTCCCCTTGTCATCAACAATATTAAGCCTAGGGTTTAAAGAAATTAACCTTTTGACTTGTGCAGGCTCGGTGGTGGATTTTGGGAGTAATTCTAGCAAATCATCATGGACATTTCTATCCATATAATTAATTTTCCTAGAAAATGCTTTCTTAGGAGGCATCTTGATCATAATAATAGGAACTAGAATGCTATAGAGGTTGTATGTGAATACTTGCTTGACTTGCCAGACTTGTTCTTCTTTGAACTCTGCAATTGCTCTCAAACAAATGAGGAATCGCTTCACATCTTTACCAGGCCTAACACAATACAATCAACAAGCTCTTGTGCTCAGAAAATGCAAAATCTTTGTTTGAGTGAGACTGGAAGTGATGAAATCTCCTATATTATACTCTATTTTTTTCACACACGAAGCTTTCATTCATCGTAAATGCACAAAATAAAGTGGCACCATACTTCCTTTTAATTTGCGCCATCAATTTTTGGAAACTCCTATGATCATGGAATGAAAACTGTGTTGACTCACATTTCCTCTTAACACACTGGCGATCAACCCAATAAAATAACTCCATTTGTACCTTTCCTCTAATGCTGGCATTTCAAACTAGGCCCACGGATGACTGAGGACACGTGTCATCAACTCGCCACTTTGCTATACATAACTTTCGCACATCTTTCCATAGCGAGTTAGCGAGTATTGTCGATTTATGCTTGATCTGATGATTTAGAATCATTTACATGTTCTATGCATGGGGAGTGGGTCCAAGATACTGCTATTGCTGAGCTGGCTTAACATGCTGGCACACATATATTATTTAATTTCTAATGACATCATTTTTCCTTGACTCTGCCATGTTTGTCATTTTCAGGCATGTTGCTACCTCACTATCGGTGAAAAACGCAAACTTCTCGGTAGCGACATAGAGAGCTCTAGCAAAGTCAAAGCTTCTAGCCTATAAATGCTAAGTAGGATGCCACCGTGTCATTTAATCTACACAATTCATTTTTGACGAATCACTTGTTTGGGGCCCATCTCTTTTAAAATTTTCATTACATCACAACCCTCCAACTAGTCATTACCTCGCTACCGATGAAAACACCAACTTCCCGGCTAGCGAGATAGCGACTTTCGATGGAGTCAAAACTCTGGTGACGGAGAACAAAAACAAATTGATTGAAAATTCATCAATTAATACTAGTGTCGAAGAAGGTGGTCACGCATATTTATGAACTTGCATGGGAATTTTCACGATCACATTAGTTTTTAAAAAAATTGCCGCTTCCTTTAAAATCTGGGCACTTGCTATGTCACTACTGGTAGGTCGCATAGATTTTTCGATAGCAACTTAGCAAGTCGTCGGAGAAACTTCAATTTCGGTGACACCATTTGCGAATTCCTCTTTGTGTGTCCTTTCTGACACTGACAATCCTGGGAGATAGCACGTGACCATAATGCCTTCATATTAATATAGTTTTATCGGCGTCAAACTTCACTTTCAGCACCAAGACATAGTTCTCTGATGGTCACTACATCACTATAGGAAACAACCTCGCAACTTTTTATAGTGAGTACGCAACATTTGTTGATTTTAACAAGATCCAACAGCGGGATAAGATTTTTCAAAAGGACTCAACAATGACCTCGATGTAGGTGGGAAAGAATATTTAGTTGTTGTTAAGACTTTTTTGCCAAAATAAGATTTAAAAGGCAAGACCTAGGGTTTTACATAGATTTTTAAAGATATCAAAATATAAGACCAAAACCTAAAACCCTAGGACCTAACAAAAGAACTCTTATCTGATTTTTTCACCATGATTCTAAGAAAAAATTAATATGTAAAAAACCAGACCAACACATTTCATGCCTTCATCTATACACAATGTATTTCTAGTTTCTTTCTACTTGCACACCCATTTCATTTCATATGATCATTTGAAAATTGTGTCGCTCTAAGCTCTCAACTGTTTCCTCATGATTGATCATCTCATAACTATTGAACAAGAGCTTTGGGATAAGCTATAGGCATCCATCAAAGCATAAAGGATTTTGTTAGACAATGTAGATGAAGTAGTAGCATTTGCCTTGGGAAACATGTTTGCAAAATGGAAGCATAGATAAGTCATGTGAACTGTTTGACAGGATGCCTAAACATAATGTGGTCATCAAAAGCCATGGTTGCTGGATATGCACAAAATAGATATATTGAGAGAATATATTTGTTTAAGTTGCAATTGCCCTAGTAGACATGCATGCAAAATGTGGAATCCTAGATGAATAGTTCAATTGAATCCTCCTCCTGGAGGAAGGCTACAACAAATACATAGTTCAATTAAATGGTCTATATATACCATCAAGATAAATTGCAACTATGGATAAATCATCATATTAGAGAATCATAATGATGGATAAATCGTCATTTAGAACTATTTTCACTAGTAGCTAGGATATCAATTTGCATCATACATGGAAGAAGTTGAAGAGTAGTCAATACAAATCAACATCATGAGAAGAAGTGATTGGGTTAATGAACTCATTACTAAATCAATATGGATTGATACAGAATAGCAAATGAGGAATCTGTAATGGGTATTCTAGTTCCCAAGTGCTGATAAATATGATAGCTACTATGAAGACCATAAACCAAGTGATAATTGATCAATGATCATATGTATATCCAATGATGGTCCATGATTACTATGTAATAGGATGATACACAAATCAAGAGAAGTTGTATCAATAAACATAAATAATCAAGAGGACATCAATCAACATATGATTGAGCAATAATAATCATACAACACTCATAACCGATATTGATATGGAGGAACAACAATATGTTATGATAATGATTAAGTGAAAAAATGACAAACTTTGAGATTTATTTAACCAACAAACCATATTATTATACTAGCTCATGCATGTTGACTAGTGAGATTATTACTATTGGCATCCAATAAGGAGAATATTATAATCAATAACTAAAGGCTGATTAATTATTGAATGAAAGGATGCAAATCTAACAAGGAAAAGGTGCATCTAGAAATGATCATGAAGGGATACAATCTTCATTATTAAAAAATGTTATACTAATTGATCTTATTGTTATAAGACTTGTAATGGAAAGGTGCAATTAGCAAAGGAAACGAAGGGACATGAGACATGTCCCATACAATGGCACTCCTTACTCAAGGATGCATATATATGAAAGCTTTTCCATTGATCATTCAAAAATACAATACAAATTATTCAAAACACAAAATAATTTAACACAAATATCTTATGCTCATTTAAAGATGTTCTTCAAAATCTATTTCTTCTTTCAATCATTTTATCTTTATTATCCCTAGCTAAAAGAAATGAATATTTCTAAGTTTTGAATCTACATGAATAGTGCACAACTTTTATTCAATAGAGGTACGAAGAATACTCATGATAGATAGGCATTGTCAGTATGCTCCAGAATACTGTCAGCTGGCTTATTCTCGTATGTTTTGATTGTCTCCAAGTAACGAGCACACTCTTCCACACTGCAATCTCCAAACAACAATCCTAATTAAAGACAAAAAAAATTCTCCCATTTAAAAGAAAATAAAATAGTTTTTCATGCATGTTTGACCCTATGTTCTGAGTGTTCCTTGGTGGGGTAGTACAAAGGATCCGTGGTGTCTTCCTAGGCAAGTTTGCAAGAGGTTGGAACACAGTAAATTAGAAGCAAATCCCAGTAACAAATCTATAATGTATAGTAATATTAAAACCTGGAAGGATTGCTACCGAAGAGGCAAAACTGATGCTAAAGATAACAATTTGATTTTGGAAGGTGAAGTAAAAGTGATTGCAATAGATGATCTAGTACTCAATTATGAAGTATTTTCCAAGAGTTCAAAAATTATGGCAAAACATTCATGTGAGCTAGTATTTTAAGAAAGAAGCCCCATTTTATCCATTTGTGAAGTTGTATATTAAAAGTGTTACTCAAAATTTTGACTTTTACTAGCTTTGAGGACGAGTCTCTTTAAGGAAAAGGGCATGTTGTGTGCCTAGACACAAAATAACATTATACTTGTTTTCTAGTCTATAGCCCTAGTTCCCAAAAATACATCTCTTCTTTTCAAAATGCAATAGACAGAACCACCATTGTTTGAGTACTCTTTCTTTACAATCAGGAATTTGTAGCTGCAGTTTATCTTAGGAGAGCATGTACTTCCTATATTTTGCAAATATGGTGTTGTTTGATATTATTCTACAATTCATTCTATGAATGTTTAAGGAACTCCTCAGAATCCACACTATAAAGGAAAGAAAACAATATTCAAAACTAAAATGAAAACCATTTATTTCATTGGTAAATAACAGGGAACATAGTCCTCTAATGGTAGAAATGATAGCTTAAGGTGAAAAAGGCTTCTAAGGAGATGCAAGCAAGATGATTAAAGAATTTTTTCGTTCTTGATAGATAGAATCATACCTCAAAAATCCATCCACAGGTTCAATGAGAGGTTCCCAAAAGTCATGCTTTTCATTGTATGACCTTGTCACTAATGACAAATTTACTATTGAATTTAAGTAGTCGAGTCTTTTGTGTAAAATAGACATGATGCCATTGAAACAAATGTTCAACAATGGAACCATCTGCATGGACAAATGAAAAGTAAAAACCAATGTCAAACCACAGATGGATTCCATAATTTAAACATCATCATATAGATCAAAACTATTGAGATATAAGATTTACATAGCCATTTTCATCACTAAATTGTGAGAGTACATGCAAGAGAAGTGTCACATTGCAACATTCCTGCCCATGAAATGCTTACCAGACCCCCAAAATCATCAAAAAGTGTTGTTGAAATCCTTTGTACTTGGGCATCAATCACTAAGTCATCTAGTTCATGGGAATTGGTCTGATCAGCTAGTCTCAGGGCAAACCTTCTTGGTGGCCTTTTTATTCCAATTCTTACAAGTAACGTACCAGCCTGTAAATTGCCTCACATGGTCAGATTCTAGAAAAATAAAAAAAGAATCTCAATTATCCTTCTACAAAAGTGATCAACAGATTATACCTCACTATCTAGCATCCATATGCTAAAGTCTTCTCTTGTCTGTTTAATTTCAATTGCATCCCAAATATTGTTATCAGGGAACTGAGCTCCAGTTACTAAATCATTGCGAATACAATGCAATGAATTGAATTCACTTGGTTTTGAGGGAGATTTTCTTGCAATGCATCCTAGAGAAACATATCCAGGAGGAGCCTGAGGCAACCAGGAGGAGATACTTTTCACGCCTCTATGTTTATGTATTTGTCCCATTTTTATGAAGTCTTATGGTGGTTTTAAAAGAACCCCATCAATTTAGGTCATGAAGAATCAAACTTTCATTTGGAGGCTCAAATCTACATTCTAAAACATTTCAACAATAGGAGAAATGTTAATAATAGCAGTCGCTTGAAGCACAAAATAAAGAAAAGCATTATAGCAATTGACCTGTACAGTGAAGAATTGAACATATAAGGAAGATAGTTAAGAACCAAGATTGATGTACAAAAATAAAAAAATATAGATAAAGTGTGCTTTTCCTATTGAGGTATAAGTGGAATCTACTACTGCTGTTACTTTTGTTGAATGGGTGTAGCTCTAGACCACCTAACATTAGATCGTTGTCCTTGTTGTGGTTGAACCAGAGAAAGATAGAAATTTGGAATAGGTACATTTCCTAGCCTAATACCAGGGACAAGTTGCTGTTGATAAGAAAATGCACTAGCCTATGACAAAATTGGCATCATATCATAAACCACCAATAAAAACAATGCTAAATGAAGAACTTGCAAAAATTTGGAATGGTTTTCCAAGCATGACATGCTAAAAAGGGCAATTTGTTCTTATATAATAACATAACAAATAAAAGCTGATGAACGTTGAGCTTTTCATTTCATATTGGTCACCAAACAAAAGTTGACACATCCTTTTCTTCAAGATGAGCATAAAGCCATTTGCAAGGTATCAAAATTAACTTTGAATTGATTAGCACAGATTAACAGCATCAATGGCAAATATATCAAAAAATATGAATATATATACATCATATTTACTTGAGGTGGCATGAGTGTGGGTGGTCCCTATCCATAGAACATTGGTTGGCTTAGACCTAGACCTCTAGGAGGGTATATAGGAAGACGAGTTGGCATAGCTTGTGCCATGCCAACCGAATTTCACATTTGTGAGAATTGCACCTGCATAAAACAATAAAGATATGCCAAATTAGTATGGCATTTCCATTGATAGAATACTAATAATTTCAACTAACCAAATAGACATTGTGAATCAATAATTCCCAGAGCCATACTAGTTATAGCAATATTTTGAGTAAGCAAATACATTCCAATAATAAACACACATTTAGGAACCCAACAATTCCTAAATTTCTACCTAGACTTAACCATCTAACCTACTGACTCTATTATTAATACCCTTCCACCCCCTATAACCTCATGACCATTCTTTCCTACTCTTATCAAAAATAGTTCCATCAAGATAGCTCAAGTCCATACTAAATGTCTTAATGATTGAGTTTCTATATATAGTTATCTTATTTAGACTACCTGACTTTGACTTTCAATAAATTTGCTAAATCTTAGAGATAAATTGTAAGATAAGCACAAGAATCGAATATGGATCCATCTTGCTGAATTGGTTTCAAAATAAACCGCATGGAATCAAGTTTGTAAATCTACTCCTCAAAATAAGAATGAAAATAAGTACCTGTAACCTTGCTCTTCTCTCTTCTTTGCATTGAGCTAGCGCAACATAGAGTGGCTTGCTGACTACTATTTTCCCATTCATTTTTACAAGCTACATACAAAAACTTACAATCTTAAGACAAGAGATATCAGAAGACAAGTTTTAGGAGTTCAAAATATTTAATAAACATTTACATCTGCTCAAAACAAGCCATGCTTATAGCTCGAGATGTTTCATCAAGAGTTGAGAAGGCCACAAAACCGGAGCCCCAACTATAACATTCAATGAATACAATCACATAACATTCATTAATATGATATAAAATTCATTAATATGCAATAATCAGCATTGGTTTCCATTCTTTAATGATGTGGAGGGAGGGTGGTGATCTTCAAGACACAATGAGAATTTAAAAATTTCAGAGGTTTAGGCAATCTAGCCTATCAACTACTTCAAATGCTTAAGAGATCAAACTTGTCAAAGCCTTATACTACACTCCTAAATGATAATTTTGGTGTTATAGGCTATTAATAACTTTGATTCAATGGATTCTAAGGTTGTATATCAATCCCATACTCCACATTTGGTAAAATGCTCACAATCTATCACAAAGACCTACTTCAGCAACCAAGTGGCCCTACAACAGAGCAACAAATGGAAATAACTTTGTTTTTGCTCAAAACACCTGGCAAGACATTTGCATTTACAAATAACCTTTTGGGAGTACTACAACATATCAAAAACTTCTTATTGATTGTTTTGGACTAGTACACCTATTCTTAATAGTTACCCTATTTCAATGCATGAAAATTGTCCAAATTAACAAAGGAAGTATGTGGTAGATTACACTTGGCACTTCCAACTCTTGGATAGTGACTTATTCTATCTCCAATTGCCCAAATCCAAAGGAAATTTGTCTCACGGGCCCTGTAACACCTGTATCCCCAATTGGTGTCTTCCAACCCTATCAATTAGGGCTTCCTCAATCCACTATCTCCACACAACTCTGAAATGAATTGGTCATAGATTCACCATCAAATGAACATTGTATAATATTCCCAAACATAAAATATAGTTGTTGCTTGGCTAGGTTAGCCACTGCAATACTCGGTACCCAATTTCAGCACTTGTTCTCACTATTCAACTTGTGATCACACTGTATCAGAACTACTCTTCCTTTAGGTGAGGCTTAATTTTTGTTGAGATAGCATACTCCTATTTTCCTTATTTGGAATATGTGTTATTTGAAGCCATTCAAGCATGGGAGATTTTTCCTAGTTGAATCTGGTGTAACTTTTCTAACCCTTCTAAGCCATATATAATCTACCCTTTCTCATTTTATATAGTTTATTTTCTAGTTTGGACACTGATATTTAAGCAATCATACTTGATAGGTTGTGGAAGTTTTTTAATATGCTCAAAAGATAGTTCTTCATCCCACAACACCATTATTTGACCAAGAAAATCAATTGCTAAAATATGGTTCTGTAAGAGCATTGAAGGGAGTGTTCATCATGTGTGATCATGACAAAGATGGCGGTCTTAGTGATGCAGAGCTTAATGAATTTCAAGTATGGCATGGTTTCAAGATATTTTTAAAATATCAGATGCTTCTAGTTTGCTCTTTGGGGATGCACCAATTTTTAAGAGCTATTTTTTGCACTGTAACTTGAAATCTATCCATCTTGTTCATTGGACAGGATGTTAATCTTCAAATCTATTTTGTTAAAAAAATTCTTTGCATATAAAAACTATTGGACATTGTGTATCATCTAAGAACTTGCCATTAGAATGGAGGCTCATGATAGCTTATTCTCCTATTTATTGAGTAGGTTAGATGCTTTAATGCTCCTTTACAACCCTTTGAGATTGTTGATGTGAAAAGGGTTGTCTCAGAGAGACTTCCACAAGCTGTCAATGAAAATGGCTTGAAACTAACAAGATTTCTTTTTCTCCATGCTCTTTCTATTGAGAAAGGACGTTTGGAAACTACTTGGACAGTTATGTGAAGTTTTGGTTATGATGATGAGATTAAGCTAAGAGATGAACTCCTTCCAACTGCACAATTCAAGCGAGCACCTTGTTGGTGGTTGAAAATGTTGGATGGTTTTCAATTATCCCAATGAGAATATGACATATCTAGGGGCAGCTAACTCCCATTTTCAACACATCATTTCAGACACTGGGCCAACTATAAGGCTAGACCTTTCTTCTACTTCAGGCTCTGCAAGACCTAAGTAGGTGGACCTCAGATTCAATTGATACCGTACCAGTGCAAAACATATCCCTAAATCTATTAAGTAGATGAAAACCCCTTATATCTCCTAAAGCATTATGTAGTAACAAAGAAGTGCAGTAGCTAATTACAACTCTTATGAAATGCACAAGTTGAGTGAGGGTTAAACTTTGATAGCTCTTCAACATAAAATGTAAAGATGATTTGAATTTTGATTTGATTTTATGTGGGTGGGGAAAGTGGATGAAAACCAAGTATAGAAAACAAACTAATGATCCTGTAGCTAATCAGTGCTTGATCCATTGGGCAATTCATGAATCTCCCTCGTGCATTTTGGATATCTGATACTTATTCATATATTTAGATATATGATCTATCCATTTGCCTTGTAAATAGAGATCAATGTTCGGTCTAAATCTTATTCTTACCTGATATCCTCCTCAATAAACGTGCAACCCTGTTGAATCTCTAAAGCATTTACACAATTTCTTGAATTACAAGCAACAATGAAGCAACATATAGCCTTAAGGGACTGCATTTATGATCTAGGCTCTTTGTTCAAAGACCATAAAACATCATAACTCAACTGAGAAACGAGACAAGATTTAAACTGGAACTAAACACTTGCTGTTCCTTGTATTGATTTCCTTAAAATAATACATAAAAATGCATGAACTTAACTCATAAAAAACTTAATAAACCAAACTATTCAATGAACAAATACTATCATACAAGAGAGAAAATGGTGGGAATGAGAAACTGATGGGGTGGGAAGGGGGTATCATAGCCAAAGCAAAGCTTCATGGTTTGGAACTAGCACATCCTAGATCTTCCATTCAGAGTTCATCAATTCCAGGGCTAGTTCTACTAAATGCCTTCATTCTAGAGAAACTTTCCAAAATTTCCAACCCTTACAAAAGAGAAGAAGAAATTATAAATATCAAGAGGACAATTCTCGAATTCAACTTGCAAATGACACGTGTCCCTTCAAAATTCTTCCTGAAGAAGCTGAAAAGAATCTCTCTACCTTCTCTCTTCCATGGGTAAATCAATTCACTGATCAACTTGCCTTCAAAGTCATCAAGTATCTCAAAAACTTGATGATGAAAGAAGAATTGATTTTTGATGTTAAAATAAACACAAGGTAAAAGTAAAAATCAGTTTAATGTAACCTCCAGAATGCAAGAAAACTATTTAAAGTTGATTTTCTTCACATTTTTATCCCAACAAGCCTTTAAAATTGCCCTCTAACCAATTATGATGCTCCATGATCAAATTTGCCTATTCTTCTGCCAATGCCCTAAGAATCACAAATTGACTTACAACACGAACCAATGAATACCTATGCACAATTTAACTTCATATTTGGAAAATTCAGATTCTTCCAGTTCCAACGGTATATTATAAGGCCTATTTTGGACAAAAATTTCCCCCCTGGTAGTAATTTGAAAAAATCAGGTTTGGACTGTGCCTTTGCATTAAAATGCAAAATTTAAAATATTATATAGTCTGAACTATATAAAAATTCAAAATATTTCAATTTTTCATTCAAATGATTTTCATGCGTTTGAAGCATCTTTTGAATTTTCACTTTATGTTCAATACTCTCCCTCCTGTGACACCACATGGCAGGTCCCTATTGGCTTAGAACCGTCTTGAAATATTTTTAATTAATAAATTAATATTAATTAATTCCTACTCGTAGCACTGAAGGCTCTCATTTCTCCATTTATGCCTATATGCTGCCTTTGAAATGTAAAACTGGAAGCTCTGGAAAATTCATTCATGACCGTACGATGAACGTTGCCCTTTATGCTTTGACGACCTTGGACATAGCACCAAAGAGCTTGAAAATTTGATTCATGCCCATACGGTGGGCCTCATCTCACATCCTAATCATACGGGTAAGCGTAACAACGTGGAGGCTTTCCTTTTAACTTCTGCACATACGCTTAACCTTTGGCAATTTCACAAGTCAAAATATAATTAACCTTTGACCTGCGGGCCCCTTCACATGGCTGTGGCTTCTAAAAGCCCATGTCCTTAGACATACTACACACTAAGTGGGAGTACATTTAAAGATATAAAATCAAATCACATAATAGATGTGGGACAAAAGCCTTTGAAGGCTTCCCACGTCCTGACACCTCCTCTACTTCAGTCAGCTACTTCTTTGGCGTGTGCTTCCTCATTGTTTGGCATGGGTGTCTTTGCTAGAATAGGCATCTCCATTTCTACCAGCTCGTGGGTTTGCTTTTCTCTATGCAAGTTTCTTCTATCTTTGCATATGGAGCTTCCCTTCAACTTTTCTACCTTTGCACTTTCTTTGCTCTATTCCTCTGCATTTTAACGACTTCCCCTTTGTTCTTTACATGAGATTGAACTTTGACTCTACATTTTAAACTCCCCTGTTTATAATCCATGGCTTGATCTTTGCTTTGGCCTTTTATAGCATAACATTCTTGCTTTTTAACATATTGGTTCCTCCAATACTACCATTTCACTCAGCACCTGTGGATCTTTTCATGCTAACGCGTGGGTTTTTTTTGGTCACAATGTGGATTTCTTCTTTTTAATGCATGGGTTCTTGCTTAACGCTGGTCTACCCTATGATTTAGCATGGAAACTTGCTTCTTTGTCTAGTCAAGTCATCCCTGTGGCTTGTTCCCTTTTGTTTTCACGCAGTGGGTTTGCCTTGCTTCCATTCTTTACGTGAGATTCCTACTTTGTTTACAACAGATTCCTATGACTTCAACTGGTGATTGCTCACGGCTTTTGCCTCTTTCAGGCCTTCCCTTTTTTACCTACAGCTTTGCTTGAGCATGGAGCTCCCTGTTCTTTGGAGGCAGTTTGCACACTTTCAATATGTGAGTTCATTTGTTTGACTGTGGCCTCATGCTCCTTTGATCAAGGCATTTCCGTCTGGACCCACTAGCGACTAAGGACACATGTCGACAAGTCGCTACTTCACTATACATATAGAACAAACACCTTTCCATAGTGAAGTAGTGATAACCATTAATTTGATCTTGATCCTATGGATGACATATTACTGCGTTGCTTAGAAGAACAGTGGTGGGCCCTTATTTGCTACCTCGCTATACATATCCTCCGAGCAACTCTTCATAGCAAGCTAGCAATAACCATTTATTTTACTTTGATCCTATGGCAGACATTTGATACAACCCTTGAGAGAACAATGGTGGGTCCCTCACTCACTACCTCACTATACATAACTTTTCCACATCTTTCCATAGCGAGTTAACGAGTATCGTCGATTTATGCTTGATTTGACGATTTAGAATCCCTTATATGCTTTATAAATGAGTGCTGGGTCTAGGGCTCTAATGACGTAGGAAATTTTGCACTACCGGCAACAAGCAAAACCCTTTTTTACTCTTAGTCATCTTTCCACATTGCTTGAGGTCCCACCACGTGTTCATTTCATGGTGCCTCACTATGATGCACGGCATGAAGGCGCATTCTCGCATTCCTTAAATTTTGAGCAGTTCTTTATTGCGGGCTTACACCAGCCCTTGATCTTTAAAGGATCTATGGCTAACCAAACTTCGATCACATATGGTAGGGAAACCTCCTTAATGGCACAACTAGCAGTACATGTCAGCAACTACTTTTCAATTTGGTACACCGCAACATATACTAAGAACTCTTGACCCCACCTGGCTACATGTCCAAAAAACTACTTGCCCACTTTATTTAAAAGCTTTGCATGGTCAATGAGTTTTTAAACAAGCTTTTAAATAAAACCATGCTTGCATAAGCCTGACCTTAGGGTAAAATGATATATTTTCAAAATCATTTTTATGAAAAACTATTTCGAGGGCTTTTAAAAACTAGGGTAAAATAAGGCATGGTACTAGGGTTTCTGAGAAATTCTCTGAAGACAAACCTTGAGAATTTAATAGGATTTCAAAGACATAGAGATCAGGCTATGAACTAGGGCAATCTAAGGGTTTGAAAAATACAAGGAAAAAAACCCTAATTTGCAAGACACAAAGACTCAAATAATTTTTCACTAAAAATTTTCAAAATTTTTGCATTGTGGAAAATCAGACTCAAGTGATACTTGGATAGTTATGCGAAGTTTTGGTTATGATGATGAGATTAAGCTAAGAGATGAACTCCTTCCAACTGCACAATTCAAGCGAGCACCTGACTAGGTTTTTTTTTAAGATTATATAATTTTTGAGGGTCCTCATTCATGTTTGACTATTACCTCATATAAATCAATAATCCACTTGGATATAGAAACTGAGTGACTATTACCTGCGACTGAGAGTTGTGTAGCATAAACAAGATATGGTTGGAAGTAAGCGTTCATGTATTTTGTGCAGCTAGATAGTCTACAAATGTCCCAAAAGGGATCAAACATATGTCATAAACAAAAACAATTTTGTATGGTAAATTTCAAAATGATATCCAATATGACCAAGCCTCCTTCATGATGCTCCTGATTTTCCTATTCGAATATTGCCAGTTTTTTAAATGCAAGGTAAATACCATTCAATCACCTTTAATTACTATATTATCCATATTAAAAGCTTTGATAATTTGGAGGACAAGAAGCAGAGCTTCAACACCTATTTGTCTAGGACAAAGTACCAATGGTGGTTCAAGACTAGATAAAATTTTGTAGAGAAATTAAAAAAAGTTTACCCATAGACTGGTTTGCATAAAATGTCACATGGCCTAGTTTCCTTGATCTCTTGTGGGCTCCATTTTGAGAGGAATCCAATTTTCCTTTGTTTGTTGCAGCTACACTCCTGTCTCGTGAACTAGTCAAGGATCTTTTAGAAGTTGATTTAAATGCTACCACAACCATCATTGGTTTGAGCACATGCCAAGCTAATTGAAAAGAAACAACACATATAATATCAGCTTACACATAAAATTTGGTAATTCCCCAAAAAGGAACTAGAGGATGTAAAAGGCACTAAAAGTGCAATATTGCAAGTTTATTCTAACATATCTATTTGAAGTTCTTTGCTGTCAAAGGAAACGTGACAACCTGTCACTGTTTTGAAGAAATTTAAGGAAATATGCCTCTCCCACTTTTTGTGATTAAAATGTGACTTGTGGGAGAGGTACTTAAGCCTATAAATATGATTGTTTTACTATGATTTAGATGCAGGTGACATTGAACAGAGAAAGGAACAGTGGGTGACTGATGAACAAATATTGAGGGTGTACTTAGAAAGCACCACATGGTGAATATAGTGATCTGAGGGTTGGAGTGAATAAATGAGTGTTGGAAACAATTGAGGGAGTGTATTGTAAGGTTTCTAAACCATTAGAAAGGTTTTGTGAAATTGTTAAGGGTCTTTTCTAGAGAGCCCTAGGCTAGAAACCCTTAAAACGAGGGTTTGATGAAAGAATGCTTAGATGTGAGTGGAAGTTCAAACAAATTTAGGAATCCTTCTATTTAATAGATTCCTTAAGACTATGTCAAGGTTTGGAATGTTTGAATTAAGAGAAAAAAGGAGTTGCTTTGTAAATGGAGGGTTGATTAGGCTTAGTTGCATGTAAGAGCAGTCATAGAAAGGTTCATCGATCACAAGATGAAAGGAATGAGATTCATAGGGTTTGAAGAACTCAATAAAGGGTATTTGAAAAGGTGAAGAGATTAGTAGGTTGTTTGAGAAGTTTGGAAGTAAAGTGTAGATTACTTGTAGGACAGGGCTATTAGGATAGGCCTATTGAAGGCAGTTTTAAGTTTGAGACAAAACTAATGTTTGGTCATTGGACCTCCTTAGTTATGTTATTTTAAGGGTATTGAAGCATTGTAAGGATCAGGGGTCTTTGAGTATGGAGATCAAGAGTTGGTATTGAAGCATTGTGATCCTTAAGATTTCTAAAATTACAAGAAAAGGTGTTAAACAGGGCTTTTTGGAATATGGAAACATTTTTTTTTAGGGCATTGTATTGAAAGCTTGAGCTGACTCCTTGTGATGTCAGTCATCATAAGTATGATGCTGAAATGGCTTCAGGTATTGAGTGTTCTAGAATTGGTCATTAACTTCATTTTCTTTGAAATTGTTTGGTGAAGATTTGCACATGAAATTGAATTTAACCCTAACTTACCTAGATGCTAGGGTTCTAATTTTTGAAAACATGCAGAAGTTTTATTTTTCCAATTGGACATAGGATTATTGAGCATAAATTAATTCAATTGGGAAACACCTTTTTTCTTTGTAAAAAGAATGACCATCAAAGAAAAAATTGTCCTATTTCAAAGTAAAAATGTAATGGCCTAACCCTAGAATTCTTATACATTCTAAAGTTTCTACTTTTTTGTCAAGAATAGGATAAAATGCGGGCAAGGTAAGTACATACTTTAGAGAACTGTAGCTTCTGTTGAGCAGCCTGAACAAAATCATATTATATTAATGGGGAGTCTAAAAGGAAAACACCTACCTTAGAAAAACATACTTTTAAGAGGAATCCAAGAATAAAACAAGCTGCATGAAATGTAATGATAATGAAGACAATTAGAAGAATAATAAACTCATAGAGATAAAAGAGGAAACCCTCTAAATCTAACATCATAACCCAGAATCTGGTCAAATAGTTAGAGGGAAAAATAGTGAGTTACTTTGAAACAATACATACGGATGCCAAATCATCTCCTCTTTTGCCCCATAAATGAAGATAGATTATGTTTGTTGAAATGTTGAAGGCCTTGGTCGATTGTTACTCATTTAAACATTTTGCAACTCAAGAGACAATTTGGGTTTAATATGCTTTAGCAAGTAAAACTTGCTAGCTTTTCTTTGGAGTGTACTCTGGAATTTTTTTTGAAAAATGTCATCTTTTGTAAATATATATTATAGAAAGAAAAGGGGGTATGCTATTTTTTTGTCTTGGTTTGTTGACATTGGCTACTCCCCTTGTAATAGAGCCATGTGGGTCATTATTGAGTGTCAAGGTTATAAAATTGGGATCTGTTCTTTATATTTTGCCATTTTGGTAATGGCTATTATAGAGAATGGATAGAGGAGAGGAGTCAATTAGCCTCTAGCCTTCCTAAAGTTCCTTATATTCTTGATGGGCCAGAGACGTGAAATTTGTTAACCTACAAACTTCCTAAAGTTCCTTGGATTCTTGATGGGCCAGAGACGTGGAATTTGTTAACGTATAAACTTCCTAAAGTTCCTTGGATTCTGGTGAGGACATCAATATGATAGGAAAATAAAGATACATCTTGTTGTAACATAATATAGTTAATTTTTAAACTAAAATGAAAAGGGTCCTTAGCTTGTGTGACCCTCTTGAACATGATGAAAGATGGTCCTTAGTTTGAGCTTTACTTGGTTTCAAGAATACTATAATATTCTCTACTTAACAAGGCCAACCACGTGAAGGTGGAAGATCATCTGGCCTCACCCCTCTCCCCCTAACATCAATCTAAAGTACCCATTATCATCTAATTACATAATTTGTTCATTCATTCATCCATTTATGAACTATAACATTCAATCAATACAATCACATAACATTCATTAATACGATATAAAATTCATTAATACACAATACTAATCAAGACTTCATTAACACATAACAATATTCCTTAACATAAAATAAAAATCTGTATTAATACACATCATTCATACATAATTACTTAAAACAAAGTTCTTTCATTATCCAATAAGGTTTATCAAAGAAGATTCTTAAAACATCATTTCTTTTTTTTGTTTTTTTGAGCTCTCTTAAAAAAAGTGCTCATAGGAGCATCCATATCTGCATCATTCTCCTCCTCTTCTAGCACATGTAATGTCAAATTATGATGGCTCCTTCTCTTTGGAGGAGTAGGAGGCTACTGCACTAAAGGGGGTTCTATTGCAAGAACAGGTGAATGGGATAAATTGGCATACTCTTTTTCTTTTTCTAACTGTTACAAGTTTGTAATTAAGTACGAATAAAACATAACATGCATTTTTCTTACTTGACAATGCCACATCATATACATTAACATTTTGATCCGCCACCACATCAACATGTTGAACACTTGGAACATGGTCCACTCCTTCAACATGATGTTCAACATGCTCTGAAATATTCAAAAAAAGGATACATGTCAAATTGCAATTGAAGATGTTAAATTGTATTCATAATTGCATAATTAATTTCCAATAGCAAATTAATACCTCCACCACTATAATGCACATCATGGCCTTTGTCACGAGCAGGTTTTGTGGTAGGATATGAAGGCTGCAGTAAAATGTTATGCACATTGTTATGTAGTCAATTTATGTTTAAAATTAATACCAAAAAAGAAACTTCTCAACTATTCAATTTCATTTACTTTTCATCTAACCAATTTACCTATGAGATATCATTTGGTGCATTGGATTCTTTGGCAAGGCTTATAGATTCTTCATGTAGGCGTGCAGCCACAACTTTATAGCCTTCCTTCAAGGCAATTTTTCTATCTTCATCTGTGACCTCCACATTGAATTCTATGCCCTATATTTTTTGCTTGATAACGTCAGTTTTCCATGTATGGTTTCATTAAACAAAACTGTTTACAACATTATATTAAAAAAAAAGAAATTTCATTGCTCTACTTACAAGTCGAGACTGGAGATTCATATAGCCATCAGAGCCAAGTTTGTGTTGGCCAACCTTTTCTACTCTCTCTTTTGTAGCCACGAATGTGTCCTGCAATCTATGAACAATTTCAAACATCTTAGATTATATATTTACAAATATTAATAATTAGTGCATGATTACAATGTACTCAATACTATAATGACATACCTCTTTTTGCTCTATGCTGCTTCATTATCTCTATCTTCACATAGCCTTTTCTCCTTTGCATCTTCTATTATTTCATTCCACTCCATCGGTGGAATCATAGGAGGATGGTCGTACTTTGAGTTATCCTTAAGAGCCCTTCTATATTGATCCCTCACAGTCTTTATATGCTTTGCTGCTCTTTTCAGAAGTAGGCCAGTGTCAAAAATGTTTTTCCCAAATTTCTCCTCAAAAGATGCAATCAGCTGATTTTTTAATTCCACAGCTTGTACATTGCACCTTTTTAAAAACAAATAGATTGTTAGATCAATAACTTTAATATATTACAATAAATGAAAGAAAAGAAAAATTATGTAGCAATGATATGAAACTACATACCTTTTACGTATGGTGGGTCCAAATAGTCTCAATGTCATATGAAAAAGATGTTCAAAGAAAGCATTATTACCTACAAAAACATAAAGGATTTATCAGTCCAAAATGAGTAATGTAAAAGTAAACTAAATTTACACTTTAAATAATAACAATTTCAAAGCACCTAGAAGCTTTTGTTCTTTTAACAGAAACATAGTTTTCTTATTCAGCAACAATGTCCCTTCATACGAACCAGTACTAATCACATGAACTGCTTTAGGAAATGGATCAACTTCAGTAGTACTACTCTTTGTTGGTCTATCACTAAAACATCATGACAATTAAATGACAATTCTAGTACTGCTCTCTGTTGGTCTACCTCCCTGCTTATCTCCGTGTCTCTCTATGTGTGAGTATATATATATGTATGCATGTATGTATGCGTGGTGTGTGTATGCAGGTGTTTGTGTGTATGCAGGCTTATGTAGACTTCATTTAAGCACTAATTTTCTACATCATTGTTCATCAACTTGTAGAAATACATTACAAATAGCACATTACAAAATATAGCAAAACAAGGTTTAACCAGTTCTAGTGGGCATAGACGAGGATCTTTGCATGGTCCTTATTTCCAACAATGCACTAGGCAATACTGGACCGCCAACTGAAGGAGGAGTCCACACTTCATCATGAGATGAAGAA
Source organism: Cupressus sempervirens (assembly GCA_028749045.1). NCBI lineage: Eukaryota > Viridiplantae > Streptophyta > Pinopsida > Cupressales > Cupressaceae > Cupressus > Cupressus sempervirens. Next base: position 652,597,793 of record CM053784.1, read on the forward strand.
TAGAATATTGTTAGCAAATACATTTGCAATGGATAAAGATCAAATGTGATACTAGCGAGAAACGTCCAAAAAAAAAAGGTAAGTGTTATAATGTTGATCAATACAAACAAAGTGTTACTTACACGAAGGTTGTGTGCAACAACCCTGACCATGTTCACCATGTGATGTTGCAACTGGCATATATGTATATACAAGAACACATAAAATTAGAGACGATGATCCATAAGATACTATAAAATATTAATATTTACTACTTTAGTCGAATTACTGCTTACCTTCAAAGATTGGATTCTACGGTCCAATTCTATTCTCAGTGCTTCTTTCTCCTCACTTCTGTTACCCTCAATGATATTGTTAACAAGTTCATCAGTTTATCTTTGCTTAGTTTGCTGGGTGATGAATACAGGGTTAATACTAAGGGCAATGTCATGTAGATATGACACCCGTATTTTAGATCACATTTGATCAGTGATCATTCTAGCTTTTTCCTATCATTTGTGACATCAAATATTGATATAATTTCATCAAAATAACTCCAAAGCCATAAAGAAAAGAACATAATAATATGACATGTGTTTCTATATTAACATTAAAATTTACAATAATTAATGTTTACCTCTATTGAAGGTATCTGAGATGGTGCATCCATATCGCCCTGTGAAAAAAATTAGTAAGTCTTAGAAATCAGTAGTGAAATTAAAGTAATAGACTTACTAAAAAAAATATTAATAATAAAGTAGATTGTATATGTAAATCATTTGTCTTAAGTTAAAAATTTAGTGTAACTAATGTTTATATCTAAAAAAATATTTGACATGTTCTACTTAATGTTTATATGTGCACATATGGTTTGGAAAGAAAAATTTGGTCATACAAGACTCCATCATAGTTGACATTGATCCTACTTGAACATTTCATTGATCATCATGATCTTCATCCATGTCATCATCATCATCATCACCATCATCGTACTTGTCACTTTGATCGTCATCGTCACCACCACCATCTTCATCACCATCATCATCATCTTGACCATCATCACCATGATCATCACCATCTTCATCACCATGATCATGATTGTCATCAGCATCATCATCATCATTATCACCATTATCGTTAGCATGACCAAAATCATCACCATCTTCTTCTTCTTCATCACTGGGTAACTACCATTCCTGATAATCATTTACTTCCTCTTGTGCTTCTTCAATATCTTCTTCTTCGATCACATTATACTTTATTGGCCTTCCTCTTGGGTCATATCTAACAACAAATGACCAACTTGGTTTGTGTGGAATACCAAAGTAAAACACTTGCTCACATTGGCTTGGAAGAACATAGGGCTCATCTCCGACTGACTCAAATGACCTTATATTAATCACAGTAAATCCACTATCGTGTTCAATAACAGTCCTATCAAGATTATTTTGATTCTGTCGTAACTTGAACCATTTGACGACAAATAGAACTATTTTGAATGAATTAAAGTTGCACTCAAGTATATCATCCAAAATGCCATAGTATCGATTTTCAGATTGTTGAGGATGTATATCAGTTCTAAATAAAATATTGGTGATCGCAAAGACAACACTTATCCCGAAATCACACATTTTCTTTGTTTCATCTAACTTTTTTGTACAGAATTTATAGCCATGGTAGTACATAGCTTTGTGGTGTTTGACCTGCAATTATTCAAACATGTCAAGAATCTTCTCATTGATCTGTGAGTTGATATTAAACTTATGTCTCATGATTAGTAATCTTATGCGTACCTTTGTATCTCTTAAGCCATATATTAGATCAAGTACCATTGGCGTAACATTGGGATCTCCATTATGATGAGCTTCTTTAACCAACGATGCAACACCATCCCATGTTAATGAGCAACCATTTTCTTGAGACTGTTCAATCCATATTGTCATCCAATCAAGATTGTTTGCAAAATACAAGTGTAGTGCAACCCACTCACAACCAACTATAAAGAAGGCAATTACACCAGTTAGAAACAATTTATATATATTGATGATGGATAAGAATTATTAAATTATAAAAATAAAATTATAATTACCTCTCACCCTCCTCAATCTAGCTTTCCTCGTCAGGTACTCCCCTTTGAATTTGTCATTATAGTTGGGATCCCAAATGCGATCTACATGGATATCTACTACAAACTTTGGAAGATATTCACTAATATACACCATGGTTTGGTATATCATATATCCCTCTATCATAGAACCCTCAAGACATGCTCTTTATTGAACCAAGCCTTTCATAAATTTCAAATGCCTCTCAACCATCCACATTGATCTAGCTTGTATAGGTCCACACAATTCAATCTCCTCAACTTGATGTATGAGGTAGTGTTCATGAGCATTGAAAAATGTTGGAGGTAAACACTTTTGCATTTCACACAAGCTCTGGAATTTTTCTCTTCCAATATTTTATATATTTTTTAATCAATTTCTTTAGATGATAACCACCTAAAAGGGATTCAACACACAAAAACACATAAAAGAGATTTCAAATAAAATTATACAATAGATTTCAGATAAAAAGCTACAAATCTAAGAAAAAATTTCTAACCTCATGTATTTTCCAAGATCATATATAACTTATTTAATACTGTTGTCAAACTATTGTGGAAGAGGTAGAGGTAGAACGAACTGCAATCATTAAAAAATGATCATTTCAATATATTATTAAATAATGTAATTGGTACTACATTCAATCTTGCAAATATACTGTAAATAGAGAACATGACTTACTTTGAGGAAGGTATGCCAATTATGTGTTTTCAACCCTAGCCCAAAATCACCTTTCTTTGATAGAAGAGTGCTTATATTTGCAGCAAATTTTGTTGGAAATTTTGCTTTTTTTATGACTTCTTTTAATGCATCACTTTGTTGCTCTGTTAATAACCAAGGAAGGACACTTGTATTTATGCAGTCTCCATTGCTATTTGATTCAATGAGAAATTATAGTGCATGATTGGATTCATGAATGTCAGTACAAATTTTGGTAATTTGTTCTCTATCACACCTTCCATCCAACATTTTTCATAGTGTCTCTGTTACATTCTTTCCAATATGCATAGCATCAAACAAATGCTCAATTGAGAGATCCTTGTAGCATGGTAACCTACTAAATTGAGTAGGATAACTTTTCATTCCTCTAAAAAGTTGGTCATTGATGCCTTGATGACCCTCACGAGCATCAATTATAGTATTAATAAATATAAGACAATATCAAAATACAAATTTTAAACTTCGAACGACAAATTGGACATTACCTCGACGATTTAGTCGATCGTATTCCAACTTCCATAAATGATGTGTCATTCTTCGTGACCTTGATGATGTTTCTTCTTTCCCATTGAAAAGATGTTTTTAGACAATTCAATACCTGTGATTATTGTGGAGAAAGTGTCTAAACTCATCAAGCACCTGCTTTCCTAAACTTCTCGAATAACAACATTTCATCTTCGGACCACAAACTGGATATGCAAATTTTTCCTTTGTTTGAAGACCTAAAAGATCATGTATAATTGGATCATGTACAATTATCATTTGCAACTTAAGCATTCAATAGTAATGTGTAAGCACTATAATATACCAAAAATATGTGATCTTAACAATATAACATATCGCAAAAATGAGTTAGCCCAGGGGCATCATGTATTGTCTATACAAGCATTGCATGGAATTGAAATTGTCGATGTCCTATCAGTCTAGAGATGTCATACATAGTGATGCCATTCCATAATTTCAACAACTCGTCAATTAGGGGCTCAATATACATATTCATATCTTTAACTTGTATTTACCTAGCAATTGAATGAACATAAACATTATGTAATTATTATAACCATTTTCATGCACTATTTATAAATTAATTTAGATAACTATAAAATAAAAAAATACCTGGCACAATCATTGACAACATTATGTGCTCTCTCTTTATGGACATTCAAGGAGGAATGTTATTGTTAATAACAAAAATATGCCACACTGAGTAAACAAATCTCATATCTCCATATGGATTGACACCGTCTGCCGCCAATGAAAGCTTCAAATTATGAGGTTCTTCTTTAAAGTGTGACCATGTTTCTTCTATCTCCTTACATGCAAAACCATCAACAGACATTCACATAATGTCATCCAGACTTCTATTGCGTGCATGGTAATTCATAAATTGTGCCAAGCTAGCACATTTGAATAACTGTTGAAGACGTGAAATAATTGGAATGTACCGAAGAACTTTGTGAGGCACTTTTTTTGTTATTTGATCCAATTGATATCTACTAACATGACAATCAGGGCATTCTATTGCAAATCATGTTGTTTATGATATAGAATGTGATAATTGGGACATGCATGTATTGTCTGATACTTCATTCCAATATGATCCATAATGTTAGATAATTCTCAGTACGAACGAGGCAAAATGTTTGATGGTGGTAACAAAAACTCACTAATTAACCTACAACAACAACTATGCATTGTTAATATAATGAATAGTAATTGTATGCTAACACTAAAGATGACAAAAATGACATACCTTAGCATATGTGACATTGTTACATTGGATATACCATTCATAACCTTTAAGTTCACCAACAACACTATAGTCGAGAGTAGAGTTGTTTGGGAGCCTTCGTATAAGGGCTTGTGTGCCTTCTCAAGTAAAGGTATATCAAGACCATCTTCATCATCATTATCATGTTTGCTAGTACCATCATTGTGAGCCTCTTCATCACCTACCCCAATACCATCTTCTTCAATCATGTCCTCTGGCACATTATCATCTTCTTCAATGGGAGTGTTATCCTCAGCTTGGATATTCACACCTCCATGTTCCTCCAGTAGGAAATCCACATTCAACAATGGACAAAAATTGTGGCCCTCTTCAACATGACCATATTACCTATAATGAATTTGGGCTATTGTGATTATAATTCTCCAATTCTTTAAGCCTTTACACTTTTTGCAAGGACAATAACATTCATCAAGTTTTCTTCAGAACTGAGCCCACAATGTAGCCATTGTCTCATTATTTTGTTTTGGGTTCATATTGTTAGGCATGGTCTTTCTTCATAGGAAAATATACCTGCAAATAAATTGGACATGTTGTAGTTAATGTTTATATCTGTACATATGGAAATTGTTGATTTTTCAAATGTAACTAAAATGATTCTATAATTTCTAGAAGGCCTAGATGTTTGCAAAATGTGGATTTATAGACAATGTATCTTAGTTATTTGTAAAATGCCTCAAAGAGATGTCACAAGGTGAAAGTTGCTTAGGTGCTAACAACATCATGCCATGACTAATCCTGATAGCAATGACTAATGTGATTAATGCATCAACTAATGAAGATGAATAAAAGATTGAAACATATTAGTGCAATCTTCAATCAAGAACATGTGAGCTCAAAAGATCGGTAAATCTCAAAAACTCGTGAGCCTAAGATCATTACAATTTCAGCCATGAAATAATTGCAATTGAAGTTTGTTGAAAAATAGGCCTAAGTGGGTTGGCCTAAGGGTCAAAAGAAGAAATCATATTTCACTTAATTACAAATCAATTAGCTTATGCAAGTTTGGCCTCATGGTGGTTGTACAATTAAAAAAAACTTAATCCTTAGACCATTTGGGCCTAACATCAAGGGACATGAATTTAAGACTCAAACGTCTATAAAGGTTGGATGTTGAAATTATTTGGAACATACAAAACAATTCCATAAGTATATAAGAAGAGAAGATTGGCGAGTTCCACCTTGGAGGATGATTTTGGAAAAGAAATTAGAGATTGAGATATCTAAACTCAAATGGATTTAGTGTTTAACTTAGAGTTTATAAAGGAATATTATATTTGGAGGGTTCAAATGCTTGTAGATCTGAGTTTAGAAATGCAACATTTTGTTACAAGCAACAAGGTAAGTGTTGATAAATATTTTGTGGGAATCATAGGTCTGGAGGTGTTACTCGGTGTTGGGATAGTCATAGGTTTGGAGGTTCCATCTGAAGGAGGATTATATTTTATGACAAGGAAGGTCATATTTATGAGATTTCCACAATCCATGAATATGAGTTCTAGTTTTTGGATTCGATTGTGTGTAGTTTTTTATCATCAACGTTTCAGATCATACTACATGATCCATCATCAGGATGCTAGAGAACATGAAGAACAAAAAAAATAAAAAATAGAAAATATTTTTTTTGTTCTTCATGTTCTCTAGCATCCTGATGATGGATCATGTAGTATGATCCGAAACATTGATGATAAAAAACTACACACAATCGAATCCAAAAACTAGAACTCAAGGAAGGTCATGTTAGGGCTATATGAAGGTGTTGGATCCATTGGAAGGATCGGGAAATGTTTGGAAAGGTGAGTTTGGTAAAACCCTTGGTTTAGGCACCTAGGAAGGAGGGTTTGTTGGTTGGGTGTGTAAAAATTGATGTAATCTCCTATGAATTTGAAAATCCTTTTTTTTGGATGACAAGACAACTTTGTTTGAGGTCAGATGGTTTGTGAGATGAGATATGTTAGTGGTTGCTTTGTAACAGAAGGGCTAAAAGAGGGTTAATTACGGGGCAACAATGTTAATTTGGGCATTTGGTCCAAGGGAGTAGCATGAGCATTTGAAGTATGTTGTGTAGAATCCAAAACAATATCTAGATATGGTCTTAGTTTTTTGAGAGTTTTGGAAAAAGTGAGAGAAAAGTGTGAAAAACTGATCAGTAAGTGCTAATTGGGAAATAGGCCTAGTGAAGGGCTTGTAGTGGGTTTTTAGTATTAGATAATAAGATGAGCATTTGGTAACCTTGGAAATAGGTTAGTACTTGTCTTGCAACAACAACACCAAATAAATCTCAAGTGCTTCGAATGTATGAGGATCACATGGATGCAATGAGTGGTAGGTGGACTATTTGTAATCACAATAGATGAGCTCTTGTAAACCACTACTCTTGCAATTGTTTCAAGATCGGTACTAATTAAACATCACATAATTTGACATGACAAAAAATACCACCTAGTTGTTAATGAAGGAACTGAGCAGATCTATGATTAATGGTTCATAGGGCACATAACTTGTTGAAGTTTTTGCAAATGGCATGGCAAGCTAAGAAGGCTTAATCTTGGGCAAAACTATATGGTCAAGGAAAGTTGGATCATCACAGAATTGAGTAGGCAAACCTTCTAGGAAGTTGCAATACTTCAACCTTGTAAGTGTCACCTCAATGCAATGGGTACTAAAAAAACAATTTAAGTTGGTGAGAAATGGTTGTTATGAATTCAACTTGTAAGCGTCACCTCAATGCATTGGGTATTAAACAAGAAATTCAAGCTAATGAGTATGGGTTGTTATGAACATGTATGTCAATTATAATTCAATTTAGTAACCTGGAACATGTATGTCATAGTTTGGGCAATAATGCTTGGTAAAGGCATCCAGAATTGGTAAGATTAGAAGCACCAAGGTTGGCATTGATTGTAGATGGAAAGCACCCAGAAATGGCATCCACTCTCATAGCTACAAACACAACTTGCACACTCCAAATGTAGATTGGTCCACAGAAGATACTACTCCCAAAAAGTTAGTAATTGGCATTAAACTGGAAAAAATTTTTCGGGCACCAAACTAACATGGATTTTTGACTCCAATAATGGAGCAATTATGATTCCAAGTGATGGTGATTCTCAACATCTAAATGCAGATTGAAAGACACCCACATTAGATGGGATTGGACAGCAAACAAGCCTTAAATTTGCTATCAAAAATCCCTCCTCAGCCACAATAAGAAATAGAAAGAGGAGATTCCCAACAAGCAACCTTCTTCCTAGTTAAAATGGGTATTAAACAAACATGTTCCACTTACCTCAGCATGACTGAATTTCTAGTTGGTTCAGAGAGCACAGATCTGTCTTCACTCTTTAGGAGAGCTAGCTTTGGATCAATTCCATCAAATTTCAAAGTAAAATCTCCCACCCTCTCCTTAAAAATTTACTTCCTACCTTCCTCTCTGCCATAACAATGAATTAGGGCGTGTGAAATGAAAAACCTACCTTTCTCTCTACCATAACAATGAATTAGGGCACGTGAAATGAAAAACCTGCCTTCCTCTCTACCATAACAATGAATTAACTTTTTTCATTTTCATATAATGAACCCGTGTTGGTTGAAATTTTGACCAACATGAGCATGGGTTCTTAAAAAAAGACATTTTTCCTTGCCTATTGCGACCAATTTGACCAAATTTGACCCCATTTTAATAAATGGTCAAAAAATTTGGTCTAAAAATGGGGTCAAATGTACTAGTGATGCAAATTAGGCCTCTTAATAACAACAAATGTACAGATAATAGTCAAGCACATACATAAAATCTCTAAAAACTAATTACTTGTCTCTTGGTCAAAGGTGACAGCGGCTGTCAAACCAACACCAAAAGACCCTCATCCTATAGTTGATATTGCCAGGGAAGCAATATTCATGATGGCTCTCAGGAGTTGGGATTTGGAAATAGAAGGATCACCAACCATCATCATGTTTATGACCCTGCAATGAAATTGACAGAAATGCATGAGCTCAACAACCATTAGAAAGAGAAGTATATTGAAAGTATGAAATCAAGGGTTTTACCCTCTCAAACGAGTTCCATTCTTCAAATTCTTCTCAACACTTCCTAGTAGCTTCAATACAACAACTTTCTTTATCCAAGTATGCCCATAGATTAAAGGTGCAAGTGAATCTACCAGTAGACTAAATGTATCCTGCTTATTTCCTATTTTCTTGATTTTTTTATGTCATTGCTTGTAAAAATAGGAGTATTTATCTCTTTATTGAGCTAAAACACATTATTGGCAACAACAATAGTCCTGCATTGAATGGAATGCTAAATTGTCTTGTAATTGGCTTTGCAAGAAAATTGTTTAGGCTTTCCAAGATAGCCAAATATGGGACATTACATAACTACTTCAATCAAGAAGGAAATGCATACAAAAGCAACATGACACTACATGACATTTCTGCAAAAAATTATAGGCTGCCAAGCGAGCATACAAGTAATCAATCAAACCAGTTACATGTTGCAATTCATTAACAATTCAAACATTTATTTAGATGAAAAACAACTCTCTTTTCACATGGTAGGACCATCTCTCTATACATTTTTTAAAAACTGCCAATTCTAGAAGGCTTTTCAATGCATATAATATATGAAAGGTCATAATAGGAAAAAGTTAAGCACTTTGGTCCAAGAACTTACTTTGCAAGAGAATAGTAATGTTGCATGATAGGCCCATCTAAGGCATCAACTATGCTAAGACTCTCTCCATCCTTAGCACCCACAAAAGAGAAATTCTCTGGCAAGCTAAACAACTTTACTCCTACTGCCGTTGCCTCCTATAAGATAGTTCTGGGAAAACTTGCATTCATTAACAGATAAAACTACAAGCTATAACTAACTTCTTTATCCAAAATTTTGAAAAAAACCATGTGTGTGTCATTTTATTAAAACTAGAATAGTTTTTCTAATTGAAAACATACTTCATTTACAAAAACATAAATGCTTAGAAAATGACTTCTTTCTTGTCAGATATGAATATCCTTTAAAAAAATTGTACGGTATAAGCATTATACATACTAGGGATATTGGATTTAAGAACAAATCCAAATTTATTATGTCTTGAATGTTGGATCTACTTCTAGACCCCCATTCAACACAAGAAGAAACTGATGCCTGTTGAGATCTAGAATGGGAACCCATTGTAAATATCGATAGATTCTATCCTTAATGTAAAAAATTCTAATTAAAAGTGAAAATTCATATCCATCCCCTTTTCCCTTATGTTTTAAGCCCACTTTGGTAGGATTTCATTAATGTAATAATTAGCTTACAAATGGCATATTCATGTGTAAATTTGGCTTATATTGTGATCCTTGTCATCAATTATTCTAGATTTTCATCCTTGATCCCTAGATACGTTAATCAACTCCCTAGATCAGATCTGTAGGTGCAGACTTGATCTAGGTGTTCCACAATCACAAGAATTGATCCCTAATTTTTTTGAATTCAAATTCAGATGTCCCACCTTACTGACCATTCACTAGTTGTTGTGCCCCACTTAGCATTTTTTAAAGTCAAATTGTGTGTTTGATCGTTGTATTTAAGAACATGCGTTCATTCAAATGAAAATGAACTTGGGATTGATAGATCATGGAGTTTGATCCAAAATGTTGGATTAAAAAAAATACACAGTTAAATTCAAAAAAATAATTGCTAGACTGAATCTAGGAACAAGCCCAAAAATGCTCCAATCTTGTGCTTTTGGCTAATATATGCATCTTCCATTCATAACAACCATGCCCAGAGAAAAGGAACCCTATGACCAAAAAAGATATAACAACAACCACACCCTTCTAAACTCTCAAAAATTTGGATTTGATAAGGTACAAAGAACCCTTCAATCAAGCCCCACCACAGTAAATACCCTGAAAATCACATGGCAACAACAACACCAATGACAAGAGAACCACCACAAAAATACTCACTGCAGCTTATAAGAAGTGAAAGACTAGTCAATCAAAGTTAATATTGGTAAAGGATGTGAATATTTGGAACTCCACCAATCAAATCACCCAACTCCAAATGTCCTATATTGGGAACTCATGGCACAATGCTAGCAATTTTATTTCAAGCTAGAGGACCTGCTCTTGCATCCTACTCAAATATTGCCGTGATGCAAGCTCTATGGACTGACAATGAATGATTTGTGATTTCTCCTTGTGAATTCTTCACTTTAAAGACAACCTCAATAGAACTGAACAAGAAGAATCAGTGTGCTTGAATCCTCATTTGAGTCATCTTCTCCATGAGTAGTGAAGTAATTGCCCAGTGAGATAAATGAACTTCTACACTAAACCTAGCAAACTTATAACTTCAACAGTTCTCTTTTATTTCAATGCCAAAATCTCATCAATTGAAATGATAATTAATAAATCAAACTTAGCACACAATCATTATTTGAAGCAAAATGATAGCCAACAAATAATATTTATCAATCATCAGATAACTTGCAATACTTTCACCCACCATACCACGTTTCATATCGTTTGACAATATATAATGTTACTTAACTTCTAACTTATCAATAGTCCAACAATGAAGCACATTGGTGAACCCTGAAATGAATCTACACCAAAGATGAATTTGGGTTTCCAGCCAATCCACTAAGAAATCCAGAAGGTTTTTGCCCTCAAGTTTCAAATAGGCAAGCCAAATGCTCGCAAACTTTTCCAAATAAAGATATCAAACCAAGTACAATCAAGCATGAACCTCTCATTCTTTAGTAGCATATCTCGGTGACTTTTCATTTTCCCTCTATGTGTCTCTTAATATTCTTTTTCTTTGTCTCTTTATTATTCGTCTCTTGAAAATTAAAATGACTATTAGTTTTTTTCAGTAAACTCAATTGAAGTCCTTTTATTACTTTATTAAATTATTGATTTAAGTTTTCATCAAATTTGATATAATTTGACAACTTAAAGCTTAATTATCTAATTGATTTCTAATGTCCCAAGAAGGGGACATAATAGCGGTACTGCACAAATTAACTTGTAAGGGATCTTTTACTGTTCATAGTTTCATACCTCTATTATGGGGTTATTTTTTCCCCTTATAATCTCAAATTCACTGACATGTTGTGAGGTGCATGCCCAAGAATTCGAAAGGGAGCTTTTGTTTGGAATTGATTTTCTTAGATAGGCACAACCGTTAATAGGGAAATGCCAGGTTAGAATCAAAATGGAAGTGCCTCTTTTACATGTGTATCTTAATGAGATGATAAAATTAGAGTCTAAATTGCATGGACTCTAGTATGTGCTTCAACGGGAGCATGGCTTTCAAATTTCACATTTTCAAATTTGTTGTTCCAAATTAGATTTTCATATTAACACTTTTGCAATATACGTTACATTTCAATGTTACAGTTTACAAATTTCTGAGTCTTGTTTACTATATTGTCTTGCTAATTGCTTTTCTTTCTTATTGTTAAGGTCTTTATGTTATTTAGTGATTTTCATCCTTTCTAATCCTCTTTTTGTAGGATAAGAATTATTCTTGTTGGCATTTTTGGTCAATCCCAATTCAATGCTTATGCTATGTGAATAAATGTTTATAGTTTGTGAATTAACACATATTGATCAGCACTTCCATGCTATCATTTAGTCCTTTTGTGCTTAGGGATTTTTTCTATATCTTTTATTCTATTGTATTTTTTTGCTTTTTTCAATTTTTTATTTGTATAAGCTAATGTGCTATAATAAACCTATTTCATAAGTTAAGAGGAATAAGGCCAAAGGCCACTAAATTTTACAAGAAGTCACATAAAATAAATTTCAAGAAGGAAATTGAGAGGAGAAATCAAATATTGGCAATATCAATGTATATTCAAGCAACATCAATTTGTTTGCCAACTTAAACATAAAACAATTACAAAGAGAAGTGATTGGTGTTTTACAAAAGAAGCAATTAAAGAAAGTTTAAATTAAAGATTTAAACTATATTGTTAGCCAACTACCTTTGGCATCTCATTGCCAAAGTTTTTAGATACATTAGCAGTAAGGTGATAATGATTATGTGAAGGTCGAGTGAGTCTTTAAACAATATGCTGATCCAAACATAATAGTGATTACACTTTATTAAGGAAGAGCATTATTGAGGCAACAACATATGATTAATTGTTAAGGTAGTAGTTAACTAAAAGTAGCGACCTTTATTAATTGAAGTTAAAAAAATTGGTAGGCAGAATTTGTGTTTATAGTGGTAGTGTTTCCAGAGGGGCTTGGATTATGACTAGCGATCAGTATAGATGGTTTAGTAACTATCCTCAATTTGAAAATATCAAAATTCTGATTTGTTTGGAAGCTTTTTTGTACTTAAATTAGATTTTTTGATTTTTTTAGTATTCTAAAATTTTAAGTTTCAATTGCGTACTTTGCAAAATAATGGAAACATAATAAACTACTGTTGATAATTACAGAACAACAAATACATGCAAAAAGTAAGTTTTTTAAAATTTTATTTAGATCAGTTATCTAGATTCAGTACATACCAGGACTTATTAGCACAAATATGATTTATTAAGTATTTGCTAAGTTTAACTCTGAAAGTTACAGATTTGATATCCTCTCTTGAACAACAACGAACAACTATTTTCTTCTATTGCCTAGTATTGTCGGGCAACTCAAATCCCACTAAAATTAAAATATTAACACAAGACAAACTAAACTAATAAAAAAGCATAACTGTTCTTATTAGTTAGGTTTTTTGTTCGTGCAAAAGATTCAAAAATACCATAGGCATGCAACTTAATCAATTAATTTGTTTGTTCGGCTAAGAAGCAACTTTGCATTGAGACATAAATCTTTTTCTAGTATGACCTTAAAAGCTAAAAGTTAGAATTGTGACAGTCCTAAGCACATGAAAATGATTACGCTAAGTTATTAGATGGTAAAATGATGATTTCTTCAGTTAATGCTTCATGCTCAAAGACTACAAAGATCTCAATGCCCTTTTTATGCCCAAAATATGGCTTTCTGTAGTCTATAATTATTATAAAAAAACTATATATATATATATATAATTTCCCCCCCCCCATATTTCACAATGATGCATGTAGCCATGTGATCAAGAAATGTACAGATCTAATATGAAGGCTTTAGAAGGATTAAAATAGTTTCAAGATAGCAAAACTAGAAAAAAAAATGTTTCCTTCTTTGTTGTTTGCAATGTAAGTAAGGAGTAAATTATGTCCACAAAATATGTTCTACAAAATTGCCAAAAATCAGAATTGATGCTTCTAGGAATGAAGTCCAAACCTGATATATAAAAGAGATTAATTTTAACTTTTGACATTGGGAAACTAGCATCGAAGAAAACATTGTTCCAAGTCATGCAAAGTCCATTAAGGATTGTTTGGAGGGAGGCATATTCTCAAGCATGAAATATCATAGAATTCATTGAGGAGAGGGCATCACTGGCCAAGCAATACCATACGAGGAAAGTGAAGAATGGGTCCCTTGCACTTGCTACCAAGTTCAAAAGATAAGAAAGAACAAGGGAAAAAAAAAGCCCATCAAAGAAAGAACAAGGAAAAAATGCCCATCAAATCGATGGAAGAGAATTGGATGTAATGATTCCTTGGATTGAAAAGAAGCAGCCATGTACAAGTTATACAACTGCATTGAATACAATCATGGAACAAATGATAATGAAGAGATGAAAGAATAAGAAATCACTTTTGGTAGATGTAAAGGCAACGAATCTAAAGAGAAAACAATTGAAACTCTACCTTATGCATTCGGCCTTACTGTTTCCAAATCTAAACTTCCAAAAGATCGATCACTTCCTTTTCAAAATATCAAGTTTCCAACTCCAACCGTGAGCAAGCTAGGGCAGAACTAGGGCATCCAATTTTTTTTCTGGTGATGGTGCATCAAGTATCCAACTCCAAAAAAACATCCCATGAGCATGAAAAAAAACAAACATGAAATGTTTTTATTTTTTACATCTAAGCCCCCCATTTCGACCAAAATTTTGACCAACACGGGGCTTAGTTTTAATTTTAATTTTTTTCCTTCTACATTCTGACCAAACTAAAATTTTTTAGTTGATGGTCAAAAATTTTGGTAGAAAAATGATGTCAAATGTAGTAGTGTGTGTCTTGTGTGCCTCTAGGTCTAGATGCTGATCTATTTTGGAACCTTTGAGTTAGTATACTTTTAGGATTTCCTGGACTTAAAGAGTATTTGTGTTATGTGATTTGATATCCTGTTTGAGACTTGAGACTATCTCCTCAATGCACTAGGAGTGGACCATTTAGGTTCCACACAGTCGGGTGGTAGTGCTTTTTACTCTTATTGTTGAGATCCGTCTGTAGTCACCGTGGTTGGAGCTTCTAGGGATGCTTGTTTATTATGTTTAGATGATGTTGTTTATTGATGCATTTCCTTATATTGATGATTAGCTTGTGATAGATGATGTTATCTACTTTGTATGAACATCTTATGCTTTATTCTAGCATGTTAGATTTCTTTATGCATATGTTGTAGCATGTTTTAGTAGTGACATCCCTATTACAATAGTACCGATGATCTGATCGGTGGCTTGGGATGCTACGCACAGGGGATGGCTAGGGCCCACGATGGTGTAATGATGCTATTGATGGTTGGGAGGAACCCCATACTCAGTTAGTTGTGTTTTATGATGGATACTTGTGTTTTATGATGGATAGATGTATTTTATGATGAATGTTATATCTTTTATGATGAATGGATGTATCTTGTATGGTGGATGGTTTCATTTATTTTATTATACTGGTATCATGGATCTAAAGAGGATGCTGTATTTCTATTTCTACACATATATATTCTTTTAAGCCTTTCATATCCTGTGACATGTATAGTGGATGATTGAGCATTCCGAATTAGTTTGCTAAGAGGCATTCAGAACAAATGTATATTATGGACTTTGGACTTTCTATTATTCTTTCATGTGGATGTGGTAGTTGTTAGACTTAGTATTAATTAGATTTGAATGTGATTCAACATCATGGGATCCTTAAGGAATGTAACCTTTTATGTATGCTTTTAAGTTGATTGTATGTTATTGCTTTTGCTACTATGTGTTTGATGTGAATGATCTATCTTTCTTGTTTAAAAAAAAAAAATTGTATGGCAAACTTAGTAAAACTTTAGGTTAATTCTTTTGGATCCCTTGACGGGGCATTACAAGGGTTGTGTCTCTAAGGCTTAGCTAAGAACTCCTCATATGCACAAACATGAACCTTTGCACTCCATGTATAGGAAGCTCTAAGCCACCATTCAAGTGTTCCAATCTATGGGATACCTTGGATAGAAGGGTTTACAAAAGTTCACAAATTGAGTGTATATTTTTTATTCCTCTAAGCCATCATTCAAGTGTTCTAATCTATGGGATACCTTGGATAAAAGGGTTTATAGAAGTGCACAAATTGAGTGTATATTTTTAATGCCCACGATGGTGCAGAAAGTCCTAGTTTTGCCTCTTAATCTACACTTTTATCTTGCATTTTCCACTTGCTATTTTGTATATTTTTTAGTAGTCACAATTATCGGGTGATACTTTATTAGTATCGTATGATAGTTCTCAATATTTTGTGAGATAATTTTCTAGTAAAAGTATCGTACACCTATACAAAAAACTAACGCACCAATATATAAAGTTCTATTGCATAGGTGTGGTACAAAATATTGCATAGAGCTGAAATATTGTTCTGCTATATTGAAAAGTATTGTACGATATTTTGCTAGTAGAAAACCATTGCCCAGTATGGAACTTTTTGTTGTTTGAGTTCTTTAGTCAAGTTTTGGCCTTTGACATTCTATTTTTCAAATTTCTAGGATTTATTACTATTTGACAGAGGTTTTATTACAGGATTTTACATTGTTTTGGACTAACCTTTTGTTCGACTAACATTTTTGCTTGTAGGGTTTCTCTAAGAATGCTTGCAAAATTACCCTAGACATGCATGTTAAAGCTTCAAATGCTAAAATTCTACTAATTCTTGTTTATATGGCTGCTTAAAAGTATAAAAATAAAAAAATAAGTGTGTTTGTGTTTCCGTTTTTGTGTGTGTGACATTCTACTAGTTGTTCATTTTTGTAGGCACATAAAACTTACAATTAGGATCTTATGGTGGTAGGGAAGTATGCTCTTCACCCTAAGGGTGAAAAATTTTGACCCACTTTTAGATTTTGAAAAGTAAGAGGGATAATTAAGATTTTTGGTGTGTTTGGGGAAAACAATTGGGATAGGAGAGTATGCTCTTCACTCTTATGGTGAATTAGGAATCTTGACCTCCAAAAGTGAATCCATTTTGTGTAGTTTAGGATCCTTTAGAGGGCTCTCTCTTGAGCAATCAAGAGGAATGGCCCAAGTGGGGCAATCAAACCTAGCTAGTCTGACCCACTATAAACTCAAAGCTATCAAGGACAAAAAACCTTGGTAGACATAGTGCTTGTCTTCACTTAGTGTGAGTACTTGTAGGATTGGGACCATGAGGAAAATGCTAGGCAAGTATGCTTAAGGTATTCTTGTGGCTACGAGGTCTATTATTTTTTGCAAGTTAAGGTGTCCCATAATTGGGAGCAAGGGGAGTTTTATGAATGGAAGCCCTTTCTAAACATCGTAGGTTAGAAGCTACCTTGTTTTTCTATTCAACATCTTGGTGCAAGGATTTATCCTAGTGGATTACCTAGATCACCCCAATATTTTACACAAGCCATTTGTGTTCCCTTGGTTGTGCCAATGGCGCTTCCATGATAAAGCCAATATCTCTCGTGGGTAACCACTTGGTGTGAGGTGAAGGGGCATTAAGTGTGGTCCAAGTTGTTGAGTAATGAACCGTGACCTTAGGTAGTATTGTTTGGCATGTGTCTTTGAATGTGTTAGACCCATGGGAATTATTTGAACACACACATGATGGTAGTCTTCATAAGATTTTTTTCTTTGAAACCTCACAAGTGCTTGTACTAGAAAGGTTGCTTTGTCCCTTGTCCAATTTCTTGAAGGCATGTGTTTGTATCTCAATGGCTATCAAAAAATTCTACTTTGCTATCAAAACTGCAACCAAACACTGCTAAACTAGTCAATTCAGATAGAAAAATCAACTAGATCAATCCCTTTGAGAAAAAACACCTCAAAATTAGTCTTTTCTATCAAACTAGTAAAGTATTGTATTGGTGCGTGAAAATTATCATATGATACTTTTGGTTATTATGAAGTATTGCATAACCTCTTGCAAAGTGTAGTACTGCTTCTTATAAAGTATAGCATGACCTCTTGGAAAAGTGTATTATGGGACTAAAGTATCACACAACTTCCTATAAAGTGTAGTATGACATTTTATGCTATCAAACTATCTCCTAGCTTATTGTATTGTCTCGCCTAGTTGATAAACTTGATTTTTCTTGCTCCAAACTTCTTCTTGGGTTGTCTAGGGTGTCTATACTTGGTCTACGATGGTTCCTTGGGTCTAAAATCTACATAGAATATGTTTTTCTAAAATGGTTGCCTTGATCTCTTGATTACATTGCTTGATTGAGAAAGTCATTCACTTATCTTTACCTATCTATCTACTTGACTACTTGGCTGTTTGGCCACTTTCCTCGCTCTTGACTTGAGTCACTTGTGTCATAAATTTCTTGGAAACTTTTTTCAATAAGTCACTCATTAATTGCTACCTCTCTTTGAAAAGTGCACACTTCACCCCTCTAGTTTGAACATCAAGTTCTCTTGTGTCATGTTATTATCTTCTAGTCTCTTTCATGCTTGACTTTTTCTTCTACAACTATGGTATTAAAATATTGTGCTATCAAATTTCAAAAAATTCTATATGATCCTAGATTGCTTAATCTCTTTAAGGAATTGCAAATCCTACGCACTCAATACAATAAATGTGAAGAGACCCCTGACCTTGCTTACACTAGTCTCACTAAGGGTGTGATAAAAAAATACTCTAGATTTGAAAAATGGTAGAGGAACAAATGACATCATCATCCAATTCTCTCTCTAGTCCTCTATATGCACACTAGAAACCTTCTTTAATGTAATCCTTTTCTTCTAGGTCTACATGCTCTGCTTCAAGACATTAATTGTCTTCACCTACTAGATCTAGAGACCTCTTTAGAGATCTAGCAAGTAAAATCTCCTTGAAGTCTATGCTAAAATTTCATGAAAAGCCTATATTTGACCAATATAATGAAGATATGGATGCATGCTATGCACTTGAGAAGCAACAAAAAGAGCTTAGCACTAGTAAATTTGGACCTATTTTTCGATGAGCATTGGTTGATATTTCGATGGACAATGGTCAAAAAATTGCGTCGCTATAATTTTGTCAAAAAATTTGATGCAATTCAAGGCTATTGATATATCAACAAATAACCCCATAAAAAATGATCCCAATCTTTGTCACAAGGCGATGTTAGACAACTACTAGGAAATGTCAAAATTTTGGCAATTATGACATTATTATCAATGACAAGAATCATAAAAAAATTGATGTTTGGGAGATTGTTATCGATGATCTTGTTATGCCCTTGATGACAGGCTGCATTGAATCATCGATGATTAGGAGATTGTTATCAATGACCTTGCCATGCCATCAATGATAGACCACATTGAAACATTGACTAATAGTCATCAAAAATTTAATGAAAGCCCTATTTTTTTGAAAAAAATCATAAGAATCCTATTGTTTGGTGTTCCAAGATAATTGGTGACTGTCATGCTATTTGTTTGATGATCCAAGGTAAGGAAATTGTCGGTCTATGAGGAGTAAGTGCCCCTATTGATTTAAGAGTGGGGGAATACATTTTCTAGTTTTATAAGTGAGTGACGTTCCACATGTTTAGTTGTCTATCATAAGTTTGACAAAGTTAAGGATTCTATTGGGGGTTTAGTATAAAATATCGTCTCTTTGCATCCTTCAAGATATAAGATGGGATTCAAACTCTTTTCAAGGGGGGATCAGCCAGATATTATCCTTTACATATTACTATAATTAGAGTAGCCTTAATAACATTCTATCCTATTGGAATAAGAAGGATAAGATAATCGATTGACATCCCTCATTCAACACCAAACATGTAACAAAACAACATTATGCAAGAATCTTTAAAAAACATTCTCATCGATGCTTTCCTTCTAGATTCAAACCATAAATAGATTCAATCCTTATCTAGAATTACCCTCAAATGATGGAGAGATGCTTTCTTTACCCTACAACCTCAATTTCTCATTCAGTTTAGCTGCTTGGTACCTTGCAACCAAATACAACGAAATAATGATCAATTAACATTATAATAACTTTAAGAAGACTAAGATCAGCATGCTACCAATATGGTTGCAATTAGTAGAGATCTATTTTAGTGAATGAAGTCATGAAACATTTCAACAAAGGAAACAAAACATTATTTTAATAACATCAAAATGTAGAATGTAACAATAGTTAAAAAGGGACTCAGCGGTAGAGCTACAATGTAAATAGTGAAGAATAATTGTCTGTAGCCACTTAAGCATCCATATGTCTTTGGTTTCTCTCCTTGCCATCCAAAATGATATTCAACCACTATGAATCAAGAATGCACATGCAATAGTGTTCCATATGCATGGACAATATGTGGAGCTAAAAAAAATGCAACACATTGACATTAATGACCCATACCAAAAATGCAAACATGTTGCATTTTTAAGCTCCACCCGATGTCATATGCATATTAATTGAGATTTCATATTGAACTAGGGCCTCCTTCTGCATTTCCTAAAACCAAGAAAAATGAAACAAATTAATCCAAAATATAGATTTACAGAATAAGTGATATGTATAATGACCCAAATTGTAAAACCATTGGCCTTAGTTGCATACATAAGCCATCATGGTCAAACTGGTTAAGGGGGTAAGGATAGAATTTGGTGTTCTTAGGTTTTGGGAACATTTTCAAGTCATACTGCACCTATTGTATGAGGTCTAAAATGTTTTGGGTGTAATTTGTTGGAAAATGCATAAAGTTTTCAATGTTACTTGACAACATTGTCAACATCTAAATGTAATCTCCTTAAAAATCTCATCAAATACCTTTCTCATTGGCTAGATGGTTCAAATTTCAATTTATTGATAGGGTATCGATATATCTATGATCTAATGGGTCAAATTCAAAGACATGTATGAAGGATTGGTGCTGGGGGTTCAGAGGAACATAGGGTCACAAGGTGATCCAAAAAGTGGCATGAAAACTAATAAGGACTTCAAGTTCATAAAACAAAGTAATAATGCTCATTAGAGCCATTTGAATGAAGTTTGAATAAGTCAAAATGTTAAAGGTTACCAATATGGGAAAATAGGCCTAACAAGGTCTAATAGATGGGTTCAAGGATAGCTTTAGAGTTTAGTTGATGTTTGAGTTCAAAGAGGTAATAAGAGGCTATTTGATGTAACAAAATAAGAAATACATGTTAAAGTTGCAAAAATGGTGTAACTTTTCAAATTCACAACATAAGGGATTAAGAAACAAAATCAGTCTATTATGTTTATAGGGTAGTTACAAAGGTGATGGTTGGTTTCAGTAGATTGTATTGGTCTATAAAAGATGTCAAAGCCTGATGATAAGTGTAATGGTCAAATGATTTTTGAGCATCAATTAAGGGAAAGTTTCTGCATATTTATATGTTTTGACTGATATAACAATGCTTTAAAATGGTTCTTTCATGGTTGATTTGTTAGTACCTAAATTATTTTTTTTGTGGATGAAAGAATGGTGAATGCCCCTAAATAATAGTTTTTTTTGTAGAGAAACAATTTCCAAGGGTTCTGGAGTCCTATTTTGTGGAATTAGGACACATTTGAGGGATGGAGTTGTGATAAGAAGAATGTGATGACAATCAATAAATTGTTATGCAATCAGTACTTAGGTGTGATCAGATATTGATGGAAAACCAATATGTGAAGCATGGTGGTTGGACAAAGTTATTTGTGATAGGCTCTAACCATTAATAGGTCTTAATAGATTCATTAAGTGATTGGATGATTAGTTAAGGGACTTGGTGTTGGTTTAATTAGTTTAGTGGTTTAAGAGGATATGTTTGATGTGAGAAGTTGTATCTCACTAGAATAATTAAAGAATTTGTCCTTGTACATGGGAAAAATGTGTTGAACCACTATGTTTTGCATCATGGTGTTATCAGAGAAAGGGATTAGATCATTGCATGTTGGTGAAGGTTAAGAGGAAGTCTAGGAAAGACAATGATGGGTTTGATAAAAATTAGAATGAAATATGCTTGAATCATACAAAGCATTGAAGGGATCATTAAGTAATGGAAAGAAGAAAAGAGAGCAAGACAAGAAGAGGAAAAAAATATGTGAGGAAAGGAGGTAGAGCTATACTATTGAGAAAGAGGTAGATAATGACACTTGATGTCATAAAGAGGAAGATGGGGTTGAAGTAGAAAAAGGATAAAGAAATTTAAAATGAGTTGGTTCAAGATGTTTAAGTAGTGATGGATGGTGAAGAAGATGAAGAACCTAGTTCTAAAGAGGTTTAAGGTGTTCAAGTAGATGTGGAAGACAAAGGTGCTAGTGAGGATATCAAGGAAGCAAGTCGTACAAGGCTTGAATATGATAAGTTAGTGGTGTTTGGTATAATGATGAATCCTTTGAGTGAGGAGAAGGGTACAATGGAAGAGAGTACCCCTATGATAGAGAGTATAGAGGCTAATGATGTAACCTTGATAGTGAATGAAGACTTAGAATACCAAAAGGAACGACATGAGGTAAGTGACAATTTAGTAGAAGAAATGATCTGAGTGAAAAGGATGCAATGGTGTTGGTGATGGGTCATGAGAAGATCATCGAGATTGTTTATGATCCAAGAATGAAGATTGGATATGTTTTTGTTACCAAGACATATGATGAAAATGAAGATATTTGACCAGATGAAGAGCAGTGAGCAAGATGGAGTGTTCACAATGCCAAGGAAGAATCTTCCCAAGCCATCTTCCCCCTAAAATTCCTTTCCATGTGTACAATATCACAATAGAATATTATCTTTAGGCAATGAGATTGGTTATTTTTATAAAGTTGAGAAGTGTGTTAGGTGGAGTTTGGTGATGACCAAAGGAGTTAATTAGACATGTCTACATCATCATGGAAGAAATGATAGTCTCATATTATTCCATGAAATTTAATGAGATGAACCCTCACATATGATGGAAATGGCTTTTAAGTTGTTTTGATTCCTTTTGTAGAAAAGATATTATCATACTATCTTGACCATGATAGTGGCAATCACAATAATATATTGATTCATTAAATGTAAGATCTATATGGTTGGAAACAAAACACTGTGGTTGACCTTGAAGTGCATTGAGGTTATTTATCTAGTTTGAAGTGTGTGTTGGAAGGTTTGAATCCTTTCATGTGTCACCATTATGCCACAATCATAGTATTGTTGGAATTCTTTAGAATAACAGAGAGGGGGGTGAATCAGTTATCTAAGATCTAGATGTACAAATAAAACTTTTCAATGCTAAGTAGACCCATATCCATAAAAACTTAGTATGTATGAATCCACTAGATCATACAATCACTTAGCTTTGCAAATTATTGTCCTATGTCAAAATAACTTTGTTGAAATGTAAACATGCAATACCATAAGAACATTTACACAATTTGACACAAGGATTATACATGGAAACCCAATTTGGGAAAAACCACCAGTAACATGCTACTAAGTTTCACTCTTCTAAAGTGATGCCCTATGAAAGGCCAACCCTATTAAAGGTTACAATACACAATTTTAAATGTGACTTGGTTAAATGATTTAGTCACCCTATTAGGATTGAGCCTTGTTAGAGGAATTTAGAACATTCCATTAGAATGTCACCTTGTTAGAGGATTTAAAAATGACTGTTAAGTCAACCTTAGTCCAAAGGATTTATCCACACTGGTATAGTTGTTAGAAAGCAACAACAATATTTAATCTGATAAAGAACTTACAACTCACTTGCAGATTACAGATCTCTATTTCAGTCCTCTATTCTACTTGGCATTCCTAGTCTTTATCTTTGATAGCTTGTTCACCCTTCAAGCATTCATCCCAGTTAGCCTTCTTTCTTTGTATGCCAACTACAGTCTCTTTTGTTCAACCACTAGATGAAGCAATACCCTAGACTCCTTGTCTTCCTTAGGTTCTCGCACATGACATTCATTTATTTGGGCCAACCATCTCTATAAATAGAAAACTTAGATCTCTTGTCTCTTAACCAAAATCATCTATTTTAGGGTTAGGTAATATTCAATGAATCTACTCACTTTTTCATTTGAGTCCCTTCTAGAAACTTCCTCTTCAATCTTCCTTGAATTCTCCTTAAAATTGTTTACCTTGAATTATGTGCCACCAAATCATCATAGTTATCTTCCACATGCCTCACATAATTCAATAAATCAAATTAGTTTGCTTAGATTCGATAAATCTTTGATCAAACTATATTACTATCACTCGACACTCACAGTGTTCTATCACTTAGCCAACACTAGTTCACTCGACAAAAACTAAAGTTTATTGATGCTCAACACCAAGTAAACTTTACTTAGCTTATACTAACATTCACTTGGCTTGTATTAGTTTCCTTTTTCACTCAGCTTCTATTGATTTTCACTCAGCTTCTACCATTTTTTTCTCACTTGATCTTCTTCCAGTCTTTGCTTGAGTAATATTTCATTCCAGACTTTAAGTAAATAAACAATACACTATAGTATCAATTTCTTACTTGGTCTTAGTATTCCTATTATACACCAAATAACTCAACCTTTCTCTAGGTGCTCTTGTTATCTTCTCTTTTCAAATCCTCTTCATCAATCAACTAAATGATAACATTTAGACAAAAAAAAATTGTCTCACCAAAAAGTAGCAAGTTCAACATCATTGACAAAATAATGATTTTTTCATTTCAGATCACATACTCCAAACAATTTCTTTTCAACAATCTCCCTCTTTGGCATTAATGACAAACCAATATCAACAACAATACCAAAAATAAAATTATAGCTTTGAAAATTCTCGCTCTATCAGTATAAGTCCTTCCTTTGTATAGGGTAATGAATATTTGTTAGTCTCCTTCCATATATCTTCTCCTTACTCTATCCTACTTTGACAATAATCTTTGCTTGATTTTCTTTTTTTGATTTGATTTCTCCCTCGTAGACATTTCTCCCTCTATAGATTATGGTTACTTCTTTCTTCCTTTGAACTTCTCCCTCTTACTAATATCTCCCTCTTTGAAAATAATGCCAAAGACTTGTCATTTGTTCGTACAGATATAGTCAATTCAGGTTCTCCCTCTGTCACCTTGCATGTGACTATAAAGTCTTCTAATTCAACTCCTTCAATACTTTAGGCAGATCTTAAAGTAATATCAACTACATGAAGTGTTGGATACAATTATTCAATTGTGTGTTGTCTTTAATGTTACACAAATGTCATATCATTCATCAGAAAAAGTCTACCGAGCTCAGATGGTTAGCAAAGAAAAAAATAGAGTCTATCGAGCTCAGTTGGTTAGCAAGGCAAAAGACAAAGTCTATCAAGCTCAGATGGTCAACAAGGCAAAAGATAGAGCCTACCGAGCTCAGAAGGTTAGTAAAGAAGGTTTACAGTGTCTACCGAGCAGATAGTTCTTACCGAGCTCTCACGGATAACGAAGGAATTTAGTTCTTATCAAGTTAACTCAGTAGCCAAAGGATTTTGTAGATGTTGCAATGTTAACCGAGTCAAGATGGTTAACTCAAGAAATTATTTGTGAAGCAGTATTTATTGAGCAGGGTCGGCCAATGAAAGATTTCATTAATTTATGAAATAACATTTATTTGTTTAATGTAATATTTGTAGCTGACTAATGTATGATTTATTGGTAAGTGTAACATGTGAATGAGCTGACTTGATAATTTGAATGGTATATATAAGAGGTCAAGTTGCAAATTCTAAGTGTGTGGTGGATTTGATGTGATATGAATGTGAAGAAGGACAAAGTATTGTGAAAGAAAATTTTGAAGAATGATCAGAGATCATTGAGGAGCAACAAAGCCATATTTGATCGAGGAGGATCTAATGGTGTAGAAGAGACTTGTAATCAAAAAATTCAGTTGCATCTTATTTAGGTCAATTCATTGTTACTTTCTAACCATTGTAGCAATGATTTCAAATCTGTTAACAGAGTTGGTTTAATAGCCATTTTGTAAATCCTCTAACAAGGTGACAGTTTAGTTGAATTGTTCTACAG
The DNA here is from genome assembly GCA_028749045.1 of Cupressus sempervirens. NCBI lineage: Eukaryota > Viridiplantae > Streptophyta > Pinopsida > Cupressales > Cupressaceae > Cupressus > Cupressus sempervirens. The sequence continues at coordinate 652,623,672 of CM053784.1, forward strand.
ACCTCTAGCAAGGCCACTTCTAACAGGTTGATTAAATCCTCTAACAGGGTCACACCTAATAGTGTGTATTATAACCTTTTACATGGTTGGCTCCTAATAGGGCTCACTTCAGAAGAGTGAAAAATTGGTAACTAGTTACTTGGTGGTTTTTCTCATATTGGGTTTCCACGTTAAATCTAGTGTCTCTTATGTTCATTTTATTTATAGTTGCATGCATGAATGCTTGAAGATCAGCAACAAGTTAATTTATTGAGTTACAACATATTTTTTTATGTTTACCGAGTATCAATAGTAACTAATTATTGAAGACATCTAAGGGATCTGTGGATTAGTTTTTGAGTAACTGATTCACCTCCCCCTCTCAGTTACTCCATCTTTAATCCCAACAATTGGTATCAGAGCTCTTGGTGCTTTCAGGAAAAGATTTCAAAGATCTAAGCTAAAGATCAGGATGTCTTACAAGAGGGAAATTCCAAGACTTAACAGGGACAACTTATCAGAATGGCAGGGATTGATGAGACTTCATCTGGCTTCTATTGGTGATTCAGGACTAAATATCTTGATGAAAAATATGTAGAACCTGCTGGTACATTATCTATCAATGACATTGCTGAAAAGAAACTCACAACAACATGATGATAGATATATCATCTGCACTAAGTTTTGAAGAATTTGATGACGTTAGAGATTGCAAAACTACCTTTGAAATGTGGAACAAGTTGAAAGAGATCTATGGAGGAGATGATAATGTGAGAAGAGCCAAAGCAGAAAGTTTGAGAAGACAATTTGATCAAATGAGGATGAGAGATGATGAAAACATTGCAAAATATGTTGAAAGAGTTAAAGCACGTGTTAGTGCAATTAAAGCATTTGGAGGAGATAGTTATAAATAAAGTTCTTAGAACTCTACTTCCTATTTATGTAATTAGAGTCTCTGCAATTCAAGAAAGAAGATGTGAAGCAAATCATACGATAAATTTAGAGGCCATAGTTGGAAGATTGACTGCATTTGAGCTGGAAAACTATGATAATTATGTTCCAGCTGCCAAGAACATTGAATCAGCATTTGAAGCCAAGCTTTCACTCAAAGAAAAAGGAAAGAAGATAAAGGATCCATAGTTAGATAGTGATGAAGAATCATAACAGAATTCAGATAATGATCTTGAGGTGGTTGAAGCTCTGCTAGCAAGGAAATATTCAAGAGGCAAAGGGAAATACAAAGGTAAGGTTCCTCTAATCTATTTTTCTTGTGAAGAAATTGGACATATTGCTGCTAGGTGCCCAAATAAATAGAACAAGGATGAGAAGAAAGGTCACAAGTGCAATGGCAAGCAAGACTTCAAATCATTCAAGGATAAAGGTAAGAAAACATGTTTCATGGCTAAAGATTCTAATGATTTTGATGATGAAGAAGAAGATGAAATTGTTTACATTGCTATAAAAGATGAATTTGATAATGATGAAGAAATGGAACTCATTTCTCATATGAGCATAAATGATACATGGATTATAGATAGTGGTTGTTCTCATCACATGACTGGTGATAAAACTAAGTTTGAATATTTTGAAGACTATGATGGTGGCAGTGTAAGATTTGGTAACAATGAACCTTGTTGTATAAAAGGAAAAGGAAGAATCTCACTAACCAGGGAACTTGTATGTGATAATGCATATTGGGTAGAAGGACTAAAGCACAATCTATTGAGTGTGGCACAACTACTCAATAATGGATTTAAAGTAGAATTCATGCATGGAAAAGAAAGACTACTGAATGGCAAAGGTAAGCTGATTGGATCAGGCACTCAAACAAAAGGTACTTGTTTTATCTTGAACTTGGTCAATGTTCATGTTTTATTGCTCAATTTGAAGAAAGTTGGTTATGGCATAGGAGGTTGTGTCATGTAAACTTTGACAACTTGATAAAAATCAGTAAATTCAAGAAAGTAAGAGGCATTCCTAACATAAAGAAACCAGAGGTTGGTCTATGCAAGAATTGTCAAATTGGCAAAATGGGAAAGACTAGCTTTAAAAGCAAGAATTATCAGTCTGAAGAAATTCTAGAAATTGTGCATACAGATTTTTTTGGCCCATTCGCATTCAAAGTTATACTGGTGAATTTTTTTTTATTCTTTTTGTTGATGATTATTCAAGAATGATGACTGTCATGTACCTGAGAGAGAAATCAAAAGCATTTGAAAGGTTCAAATGGTAATTGGCTAGAGTAGAAAAGGAAATAGGAAAAAGACTGAAATGCTTAAGGTCTGACAGAGGTGGTGAATTCATTTCACATGAGTTTAATAAATTTTGCATTGAAAGGGGAATCAAAAGACAGGTTTCAGCACCTGGAACTCCTTAACAAAATGGAATAACAGACAGAAGGAACAAATCTATCATGGACTGTGCAAGAACCTTAATGATTGAAAAAAATATTACTATCAAATATTGGAAGGAAGCTATTAGCACTATAGTTCATACCTTGAACCAAGTATAGCTGAAAAAGGACTTATTCAAAACCCCCTATGAGTTATGGTATGGCTACAAACCTAATGTAAGTTACCTAAAAGTATTTGGAAGCAAATGTTACATTTTGAAAGAATCTAGAAAAGGTACATTTGATGTAAAAGGTGATGAAAGAATATTTTTGGGATACTCTTGCAAAAGTAAAGCATATAGATGTTTGAATTTATCTACTCACAAAGTCATAGAAAGTGCACATGTGAAAGTTGATGAGTTTGCAGAAAGAACTGAAGAAGAAAGCAAAAGGGAACCTGAAGAGATTTGTTTACATTGAACCTGATACAATGCCAAATACACCTACCAATTAGGAATCTTCAACTCACGAGTCTTTAGTAACCAAGTCACAGGAAGTTTAAACCGAGCTAATACCTACCAAGTTGCAAGAACTTGAGTTGCAAACAGAAGCTACCAAATCAACATCTACCAAGCCTTAGCAACCAAAATTAGAACTAGAAGTTGAAGCACAGAAGGATAACAATGCAAGTCACTTAAAAGACAAGGAGCCCAAGTATGTCAGGAAGCATCATGCACTAGATTAGATCATTGGAGATAAATCAGAAGGAACAATGACAAGAAGTAAGTTGAAAAACACTTGTTTACTTGCTGATTTTGAACCTAGAAATGTCAAAGATGCATTAGATAATGAAAGTTGGATTGAAGCTATGAATGAAGAGATAGGACAAATAGAGAAAAAAAAAAATGGACTCTTGTACCTAGACCCAAAGACAAGAATGTGATTGGAACTAAGTGGATATTTAGAAACAAGTTAAATGAAGATGGTAAGGTGTCACTGAACAAAGCTAGACTGGTATGCAAAGGACACTCTCAAGAAGAAGGCATAGACTATGGAGAAAATTTTGTTCCTATTACAAGATTGGAAGGTGTCAAAACCTTACTAGCATATGCTGCATACAAAAGATTCAAAGTTTATCAGATGGATGTCAAGTCAGCATTTCTCAATGGCATATTGGATGAAGAGGTTTACATTGAACAACCTAAATTTTTTGTTGATCTAAACAAAAAGGACATGGTTTGAAAATTGCATAAAGAATTGTATGGTCTAAAACAAGCACCTAGAGCATGGTATGAAAGACTACATAACTATCTTATTCAGATTGGTTTTCAAAGAACTAATGACAATAGTAGTTTGTACATAAAGGAAGGACCAAATAATAAGATTGTTTTGGCAAAAATATTTGTAGATGATACTTTGTTCATAGGAAATGATGATCTTTGCAAAGAATTTTAAGAACAAATGAACAAAAAATTTGAAATGTCAATGTTTGGAGAAATCAAATTCTTTGTTGGTCTTCAAATTCACCAAAGTAAGAATGGTATCTATATCACTCAATCTAAATACATCAAAGAGATACTGAAAAAGTTTGGTATGGAAGATTGCAAACCAGTTGGAACTCCCATGTGTATTGGATTAAAACTTACCAAGGATGATGAATCAAAGGATGTAGATCAGACATTGTATAGATCTATGATTGGAAAATTGCAATATGTAGTGCACACAAGACTAGACATTGCTCTTGCAGTAGGAAATGTAGCAAGATTCTTAGGAAAGCCAAAAGAAAATCACATGATGGAAATCAAAAGGATCATGATATACTTAAAAGAAACTAAAGATTATGGATTATGGTACAAACTTGGAGGAAATCTAGATTTAAAAGTGTTCACTGATGCAGATTGGGTAGGGAATGTTGATGATAGAAAGAGTACAAGTAGAGAAGCTTTCCTTCTTGGAAAGAGGTTGGTTTCTTGGACAAGTAAAAAGAAAAATTGTACATCCCAGTCCATAGCAGAGCCTGAATATGTTGCAGCAGTAGTAAACTGCTCAAACATTGTGTGGTTCAAACAATTATTGGAAGGTATGAAGCAAGAAATCAAAGAACTTGTTGTTATGTTTTGTGACAACACAAGTGTAATTAACATATCCAAGAATCCAATGATGCATTCAAAGACCAAGCATATTGCTATAAAATATCACTTTGTTAGAGAATTGGTACAAGAAAAAGAAATTAGATTGGAATATGTCCATACAATGGAACAAATTGCTGATATATTCACAAAGCCTTTACCTAAGGATGCATTCTTGTATCTAAGAGATAAGTTAGGGGTCATTCCCCTATTTGAAGCTCACTAAAATACAGTTTTAGTGATGCATCAACAGGAACAAATTTGAAGATCTATCAGTTGATGCAACAAAGCAATGAAGACATTGCATATGAATCAGTTCAATAGGTACAATGCTATTCATTTGATTTATGTTGTCTTTGGTATGTGTTGCCAAAGAGGGGGAGTATACTATCATATCTTTCTAAAATTTGCAAAATAATAAGAGTTTGTGTAAGAGGGAGAGATTATTATGAAAGAGGGAGATTACTATATTTGAAGAAGAGGGTGAAGTATTCTATCAAGTATAGACCTGATTTCAAATTTCATTATGCTATGACATGTTGTGTTGCCATCAATGCCAAAGAGGGAGATTGTTGGATACAATTGTTCAATTGTGTGTTGTCTTTGATGTTACACAAATGTCATATCAGTCATCAGACAAAGTCTACCAAGCTCAGATGGTCAGCAAAGAAAAAGACAGAGTCTACCAAGCTTAGTTGGTCAGCAAGGCAAAAGGCAGAGTCTACTGAGCTCATATGGTCAGCAAGGCAAAAGACAGAGCCTACCAAGCTTAGAAGGTTAGTAAAGAAGGTTTACAGTGTCTACCAAGTAGATAGTTCTTACCAAGCTCTCACAAACAACGAAGGAATTTACTTCTTACCGAGTTAACTCGATAGCTAAAGGATTTTGCAGATGTTGCAATGTTAACCGAGTCAAGACGGTTAACTCAGGAAATTATTTCTGAAGTAGTATTTACTAAGCATGGTCGGCCAATGAAGGATTTCATTAATTTATAAATAATGTTTATTTGTTTAATGTAATATTTGTAGCCCATTGATGTATGGTTTACATGTGAATGAGCTGACTTGATAATCTGAATGGTTAATATAAGAGGTCAAGTTGCAAATTCTAAGTGTGTGGTAGATTTGATGTGATATGAATGTGAAGAAGGACAAAGTATTGCAAAAATGAATTTTGAAGAATGATCAGAGATCATTGAGGAGTAGCAAAGCGATATTTGATCGAGGAGGATCTAATGGTGCATAATAGAGACCTGTAATTAGCAAATTTAGTTACATCTTATTCAGGTCAATTCATTGTTACTTTCTAACCATTGTAGCAGTGATTTCAAATCTCTTAACAGAGTTGGTTTAACAGCCATTTTGTAAATCCTCTAACAAGGTGATAGTTCAGTTGAATTGTTCTAAAGACCTCTAGCAAGGCCACTTCTAACAGGGTGATTAAATCCTCTAATAGGGTCACACATAACAGTGTGTATTGTAACCTTTAACAGGGTTGGCTCCTAACAAGGCTCACTTTAGAAGAGTGAAAAATTGGTAACTAGTTACTTGGTGGTTTTCCCATATTGGGTTTCCATGTTAAATCTGTTGTCTCTTGTGTTCATTTTATTTACAGTTGCATGCATGAATGCTTGAAGATTAGTAACAAGTTAATTTACCGAGTTACAGCATATTTTTTTATGTTTACCAAGTACAAATAGTAACTAATTATTTAAGACATCTAAGGGATTTGTGGATTAGTTTTGGAGTAACTGATTCACCCCCCCCCCCCCGCTCAGTTACTCCATCTTTAATCCCAACATCAAGTTGTAAGATACACCATTCATCTTAGTTGATGTAGAGCACTATTTATGCTTCTTAAATATCTTTGTATAGAGGTATCACCCCTAGTTTACCTCTAAGATATTCATGAGTATCCTTAGGTAAAGCTCTTGTGAATATATCAGCTATCTATTCTTTTGTATTCATATATATCATCTTTACTTCTTTGTCTTGAACCAACTCTCTCAAGTAATGATACTTGATTACAATGTGTTTTGTCTTTGTGTGCATCACAGGGTTCTTTGAGATGTTTATAGCACTTGTGTTATCACAATAAAGTACCACTAGTTTAGTAATTGCTTCCTTCATCCCTTTTAGTAGCTATTTGATCCATACCACATTTGCACAATTCATTGTAGCAGCCACATATTCAGCTTCAACAGTAGATTGGGATATACAATTTTGTTTCTTATTGATCCATGTGACAATCTCTTTCCCAAGAAAAATGCTCCACCACTTGTACTTTTTTTTGGTCATCAACATTTCTAGCCCAATTAGCATTTGTGTAGGTTCTTAACTCAAACTTGTCACTTTTCTTGTAGTATAAAACATAATCCTTTGTTTCTTTTAGATATCTCATAATTCTCTTTACAACCATCAAATGATTCTCCTTAGGATTAGTGAAAAAATTGCAAAAATCCCAATAGGTAATGCAATGTCAAGTCTGCTATGTACTACATATTGCAACTTACCAATCATAGACCTCTAAAATGTTTGATTTACTTTGGCAGAATCATCAAATCTTGAAAGTTTGTGTGTTGTTACCATAGGAGTGCTAATTGGTTTCAAATCTTCTAAACCAAAAGTTTTTAGTATTTTCTTTACATATTTAGAGTGAGTGATGAAAATACCATATTTCATTTGATATACTTACAAACCAATAAAGAACTTGATCTCTCCAAACATAGACATCTCAAATTCATTCTTCATTTCATTTGCAAATGACTTACATAATGCATTTTGTCCTCCAAATATGATATCATCAACAAAAATTTCAGCTAGTAAAATACCTTTACATCTTTCTGTCTTCAAGTACAAATTGTTGTTATCACCAGTCTTCTTAAAACCAATCTTCACAAGATAATTGTGAAGCATTTTATACCATGCTCTTGGGGCTTGCCTTAAACCATATAAAGCTTTGTGTAGTCTACATACTATGGTCTTATTGTTTGGATCAACAAATCCTTAACGTTGTTCTATGTAAACCTCTTCTTCTAATATATGATTTAGAAATGTTGACTTCACATTCATTTGATAAACATTGAAACCTTTGTATGTAGAGTAAGCAAGCATAGTTCTTACTCCTTCCAATCTTGCAACTGGGTCAAATGTTTATCCATAGTTAATTCCTTCTTCTTGTGCATACCCCTTGCAAACTAATCCTACCTTATTCCTTATGCCTTCACCTTTTTCATCTAACTTGTTTCTATACACCCACTTAGTTCCAATCACATTCTTGTTCTCTGGTCTTGGTACTATAGTCCATGTTTTTCTCTTCTCAATCTGATCAATCTCTTCTTTCATGGCTTTACTCCAACCTTCATTCTCTAATGGATCTTTCACTAACTTGGGCTCATGCATGCTGAACAAAAATGTATCACTTCTCAATCTATTCTTGGTCATTGGCCTGACATCTTTATCTCCAATAATTTGTTCAATAGGGTGATGTCTTTTGACATACTTTGACAATCTTGGTTCTTCTCTTCTCTCCTCAATTGGTCTGTCAACTTCAGAATCACTGTGTACTTCTTTATTAGGTAGATCAACATTCCTTTCATGTACACTTTTCTCATAATCAAAAGGTACCTTAGCATCTGTTTGTAACTTAGCTCTTGAATGCAATGTGGTTCCTGAGTGCAACTCGACATTCATTATACGTGACTCGATAGTCATTGAAACTTGTTGATTTAGAACTTGGTTTATAGCACCTTCATCATTAGGTATATCTTTATAAAAGCACAAAAAAGATTTGTATTCTTCAAGTTCCTTCATAGGTTCAGCTTCATGTACCTTTGTATATTCATCAAACTTCACATTTGCACTTTCCACAACTTTGTTAGTGTTAGTATTGAAACACTTATAAGCTTTACTTCTTGTGGAATATGCAAGGAATATACCTTCTTTACTTTTAGCATCTAGTTTTCCATTCTTCAAATCCTTAAGAATATAACACTTGCTTCCAAAAAGCCTTAAAATATTTCACATTTCGTGAGTATCCATACCACAATTCAAAAGGTGTTGCATGAGTACCTTTCTTGACTTGTACTTGATTTAGGGTATTGACAACTATACTTACATAGTCTCTCTAGTATTTCAAAGCAACATTATTCTCCATCACGAGAGTTCTAACATAGTCCATTATAGATCTATTCCTCCTTTCAATAAACCCATTTTGTGGAGGGGTCCTAGGTGCAAGAGTTTTTCTTTTGATTCCTCTATCATTATAGAATATTTCAAACTTATTTGATGTAAATTCTCCACCTTTGTAAGATCTCAGACATTTCAAACTTTTCCCAATCTCCTTTTCAAATCTAGCTAAGTGTCACTTGAATATTTGGAAGGCATCAAATTTTTGTTTCAGAAACATGACTATCATCATCCTCAAATAATCATCAACGAATAGGATACTGTACTTGTCACCTTTGTAGCTTTGCACATCAATTGGTCTATACAAATCAGTATGAACTAATTTTAGAATTTCTTTAGAGGAGTGAGTGTTACTTTCAAAATTGGATTTTATCATTTTCCCTAATTGATATTACTTACAAACCACATTTTTAGGTTTCTTTAGTTTAGGAAAATCTCTGACTCTTTTCATGTTACTAATACTAAATGAGTTATGAAAGTTAACATGACATAACCTCTTGTACCATAGCTACACATCATCAAATTCTACAACAAGACAAGTAGCATCATTCATGTCAAGATAAAATAGATTACCTCTAGTTTGATTACCTTTTCCTATTAGTTTTCCCTTAGTGTCATAGATATTTTCTTTCTTGTTCTCAAATTCAACTTTGCAACCTAAACTATTCAATTGTGACACACTTAACAAGTTATAGTTAAGACCTTCTACATAATAAACATTGTGACACATAATCTTTTCTATCAATTTGATTGATCCTTTACCTTTTATCAGATAGGATGCATCATTACCAAACCTTACACTATTTCTATTGTAATAATCAAGGGTAATGAATTTACTCTTATCTCCAGTCATGTGATGTGAACATCCACTACCTATGATCCATCTACACTCTTGTTTACATAAGATACTAATGCATTTACCTCATCCTCATTAGAATCATCCTTTACAGCAACAAAACTTCATCATCATGGTCATCAAACCCATCTTTAGTTTCTTCTTCAACAATGTAGCAGGATTTCTTTCCTTTATCTTTGCAATCTTTGTTGTCCTCATCTCTTTTATTTCTGTATTTGTCTCCACTTCTATTGTTCTTCTCCTCTGGACATCTAGCAACAATATGACTAATCTCATTACAATTAAAGCAAATTATAGCTTTGAATTTCCCTTTGTCTCTATGAGATATCCTCATCAACAATGCTTCAAGCTTTTTTACATCTTCTTCATCTGTATCATTGTCACTAGAAATATATTTTACCTTTTTCTTTTTCTCTATAGGTTCCTTTAATGATAGTTTAGATTTGAAAGAATATTCAACATTTTCAATCTTGAAATTATCAAAATTAGAGAGTTCAAAAGTAGTGAGCCTACCAATTAGTCCTTCAAGTGTCAGATTACTACTAGGTATACATCTTAGCTCTTGTAAAGAAGAAACTCTAATAACATAGATAGGAAGAACTGTTCTCAGTACTTTTCTGATTACATTCTCATCACCAATAGCACCATTAGCTCCTCTAATAACATTCACAACATCTTTTATTCTAGTGTAGTATTGAACAATGTACTCACCTTCTTGCATTCTCATGTAATGAAACTTTCCCCTAAGACTTTCAGATTTGGATCTCAAAACATTTGTATCTTCTCCATAAATTTTTTATGTAACATCCCACATCTTATTTGTAGTGTCACAATCCTTGATGTCATCAAACTCATAGTAACTTAGGGTAGAGGCAATCTCCAACATTGCTTGGTTGTGGTCTTTCTTCTTTTTAAGATCATCAATAGTTAGGGATTCAATAAGATCAACATGTTTAGTGATGATGGTAGATTGGGTACCTCTCTTTTTCTTGGGTACCTCTCTTTTGTACATCACTGATCTTTTGCTTTTAGTACTTTCAAACTGATCCCCACAAGCACTATGACTTTGATACCAATTGTTATAATTCTTTAGAATAATTGAGGGGAGGGGGAGGTGGAGGGTGAGGGGGTGGGGGTGGTGAATTAGTTATTGAAGGTCCATATGGACAAATAAATTTTTTCAATGCTTAGTAAGCCCATATCCATAAAACCTTAACATGCATGCATCCATTAGATCATACAATCACTTAACTTTGTAGATTATTGTCCTATGTCAAAATAATTTTGATGAAATATAAACATGTAATACCATAAGAACATTTACACAATTTGACACAAAGATTTTACGTGAAAACCCAATTTGGGAAAAACCACTAGTAACATGCTACTAAATTTCACTCTTCTGAGTGATGCTCTATGAAAGGCAAACCCTATTAAAGGTTACAATACACATTGTTAAATGTGACTTGGTTAAAGGATTAACCACCCTGTTAGGAGTGAGCCTTGTTAGAGGACTTTAGAACATTCCATTATAATGTCACCTTAGGATTTACAAATGAATGTTAGGTCAACCTTAGTCCAAAGGATTTAAACACACTTGTACAATTGTTAGAAAGCAACAATAGGATTTGATCTGATAAAGCATTTACAACCCACTTGCAGATTATAGATCTCTTTTTTAGTCCTCCATTCTACTTGGCATTCATACTCTTTAGTTTTGATAGCTTGTTCACCCTTCAAGCATTTATCCCCTTTAGCCTTCTTGCTTTGTATGCCAATTACAATCTCTTTTGTTCAACCACTAGATGAAGCAATACCCTAGACTCCTTTGTCTTCCTTAGGTTTTCACACCTGAAAACCATTGCTTCTATCTAGCCATCTTTATAAATATTAAATCTAAATATTTTTCTGCTTAACCATAATCATCCATTTTAGGGTTAGGTAGGATTCAATGAATCTACCCACTTTTCCATTTGAGTCCCTTCTAGAAACTTCCTCTTCAATCTTCCTTGAATTCACTTCAAAATGGTTTACCTTGAATTCTATGCCACCAACTCATCATATTTATCTTCCACACGTTTCACATAATTCAAAAATCAAATTAGTCGGCTCAAATTTAGATAAATATTTGATCAAACTCTTTTACTGTTACTTGACATTGACATGCTATCACTCGACGCTCACAATGTTCTATCACTTGGCCAACACTAGTTGACTTGGCAAACACTAAAATTAACTGATGCTTGGCACCAACTAAAATTTACTCAACTTATACTAACATTCACATGGTTTTCACTATTTTCCTTCTTTGTTTAGCTTCTACTATTTTCTGCTTGGCTTGCATTGATTGCTCATCAAGGCTTGACAAACACTTTTCTTACTTGATCTTCTTCCAGTCTTTGCTTGAGTAATTTTTCATTCCATACTTTAAGTAGATACACAATACACTATAGTATTAATGTCTTGGTGTTAGTGCTCCTTTTATACACCAAATAACTCAACCTTTCCCTAGGTTCTCTTATTATCTTCTCTTTTCAAATCCTCTTCATCAATCAACTAAATGATAGAATTCAAACCAAAAAACAATTGTCTCACCAACAAGTAGTAGGTTTTACATCATTGACAAAATAATGATTGTTTCATTACAGATTACATACTTCAAACAATCTCTTTTCAACAATTATGACATTCAAATCAAATTATGAAAAGAAAGAGCCTTCGGTTCCAAAAAAGTTTGTGCATTCATCTATCATGCTTGAAAGGGTGTAGGGAGAAAATCTAAATCCATATTGAGGGTTTTCAAGTTGATTCAAGGGTTGAGAATTAGGTGGCTAGAGTAACATTTTCATGAACTGCCTAATAGGCCTTATTGTTAATGTGATCAATGAATGGGATATGAGTTGATAGTTTGTTTGAAGGATCTAATTCCATTGGGTGCTTCATGAGTGGAAGTGAAGTGAGTTTAAATGTTAGTGGGATTGGGTATTTTGATTGCATTCATGGAGGGAATGGTCAATTAGAGATCCAAATATCCCTCCGGGTTTGTGTGATGGAAATGGTAAAGCTTCCATTGGGAGTTTTTTTCATAAAGCCTTTGCAATAAGAAAATGAGTTTGATCTATTTGACCCTATTTAGGAGGTGTTATGATAATTTAGTGAAGGTTTATTCAAGTGTCAATTTGGTAAGGCATTTGGGAAGAATTTATGGGACCATATGTGTTTAGTTTTGATATGTTTAGTTTGAGCTTCACTTGGTTTTGAGAATCCTTTCATATTCTCTACTTAACAAGGCCAATCACGTGAAGGTGGAAGCTCATTTTGCTTCTCCCCCCTATAATTACTCTAAATTTTCCACTAATAACTAAGTAAAAATTTCATTCATTCATTTGAGAAATCTATCATTGAATCATTATAATCACATAACATTCATTAACATGACATAAAATTAATTAATACATATAAATATTCATCAATAATTTGTGAACACATCAATCATTATATGCACATAACATTCATTAACATGACATATGATTCATTAATACATATAAAAATTCATCAATAATTTGTGAATATATCAATCATTATAATCACACAACAATATTCAATAAAAAGACATAAAATTCATTAATAATCAACATTCATAAAAAAATCATCAACACATTCATCATCGAAAAATGTTTTTAATATTTATTTCTTCTTTTAGTTTTTATTTTGTTGAAGATAAAGACTAATAGGCACATCGTGACTATCTTCGGCATTCTCCTGTAGCTCTTGTGGTTATGATCTTATGACATGAGGTTTCCTCTTCTTTTTTCAAGGACAAGGCTGATGTGCCCCTGCAATAAGAAATAAGTGGGTTTAATTCTAAATATTTTTAAAAATGTTATAAGTATTTCATTAATATAGATAACCTTAAAAAGATTTTTCTTTACCTGATAGTGCCACATCATGTACTGTCACATTTTGTTCAGCCCCAACCTTAACATGCTCAACACTAATATCGCGCTTTGTATACTAAAAAACTATCACATAAAGGTCACACCAATTGCAATTTAAGATGTTAAATTTTATTAATAATTACATAATTAATTTTCAATAGAAATTAAAAATGTACTTGTATCATTGTGATGCACATCAAGGCCTTCATCATGTGTAGGATTTGTGCCTTTGTCATCATGAGCGAGATCTGTGCTAGGAGTAGAAGGCTGCAGTGAAATGTTGTGCAGATTGTTATCATTGTTATTTCTAATGAAGTTCTCAATTTCTATTATTATTCATTAGGCCTATTTACTTGTGTGTGATCTAGTGCACTACAATCTTCTACATCTCTTTGGCTACTGGAATCTTTTTGGTGGTGGACAACCACTACTTTATAGCCTTGCTTGAAGCCAATTTATTTGTCCTCTTCTATGAGCACTAGATTAAATTAAATGCCCTATATTTTTGCATAATATTGTCAATATTGAATGTATTGATTATTTGTAATTTTATTTAAAAAATGATACGAAATTTTATTTACTGCTACTTATAAGTTGTGAGCGACTTTTCATATATCCACTAGAGCCAAGATGGTTTTGACCAACCTCCTCTTTCCTAGCTTGTGTAGCCTTCGATGTGTCCTGCAACCTATATATGTAAACTTTGAAAGTGTTAATATGTTAGATTATATGAATATAAATATCACTAATTTGTGCATAATTACATTAATACTACCACATACCTATTTTTTTTGGGTGGTGGGTTAATTCCTTTATCTCTTAGTCTTATCTCTTTTGCATCTTCAATTATTTCATTCCACTCTAGCTCTAGAACCATAAGAGGACACTCATACTTTGAGTTGAGCTTTAGAGCCCTTATGTATTGGTCTCTCGCAATCTTTAGATGTTTACAAGTTTTTTTAAAGAATTTGGACTCTGTTCAAAATATTTTGACCAAAGAGCTCCTCTATACATTTTATAGTTGATCTTTCAATTTAGGGCCTTGCTCATTTCACCTTTTAACAAAAAAAAAAACTGTTAGATACAAAAATTAGTTCAAGCTAAGTATCTTGAATATATTACAAAAAATGGATGAATAAAAAAATGTAGCAACCAATTATATGAAGATATGTAATTTTTACGTAATGTGGGCCCAAATATCTTCAATGTTAAATCATAAAATGTTTCATAAAAAAGATTGTTTCCTACAAAATCACCACAAGATCATTAATAAAAAATGAGTTATGAATAAGTAAACTACAATTACACTCTAAATAATTACAATTTTAAAGTACCTAGAAGTTTAGGCAATTTTAAGGGAATCATATCTTTCTCAATCATCAAAAATGATGCCTCCAATGATCCAGTAGAAGTAACATGGGCTACTCTAGGAAAGGTTGGTAAATTATCACCAGTACTGGTATCTATTATATCATCACGAGAAGGTGTATCTATCATTGCACAAAGTTATTCAATGTCATAATATGATCAAATGAACAATAAAGTACAAATAATATCATATTTAACACATAATATAATGTAGCAAAACAAGGATTTACTAGCTCTAGTTGCAGCAAGTGTGGATGTTTGCATACTCTTTGCTATCGATCATGTAGTCAAAAATCTCAGAGTGATGACCGACCTCATGGAAGGAGGTGTATGCACGACATCAACACTTGAAAAAAATCACACACACACACACACATATACATACATACATACATACATATGTATGTATGTATGTATGTATGTATATGTACATATATGTATGTATGTATGTATGTATATATATATATATATATATATATATGTATATGTATATGTATATGTATGTATATGTATATGTATATGTATATGTATATGTATATGTATATATATATATATATGTATATGTATATATATATTTCTATGTATATATATATCTATGTATATATATATCTATATCTATATATATATCTATATATGTATATGTATATGTATACATATACATATACATATATAGATACAAATACAGATACAGATATATATATATATATGAAATGTATTATCTTTAAAAATATAGATTGCAAAAACATGACAATAGTAATATAAAACTGTCAATAATAATCATGAAGAAAATAATGTCACTTCTTATGATTGAAAATTGAAATCACATACCTATAGGAACTATATTGGTAGCCTTGTTAGGTGGAACAACTCGGTAAGGTCTCAAAAATTATTGTAACAAAACATACATATTTTGGTTCATGGTTCATAAATTAGTATAAAACATAAGGCTTCATTGAACTATTTTCCTAGCAAAAGATTCATCATTGCTTACTTCTAGACAACGTGCTCTTCGACAAAATTCATTTCTTGTTGCATCTTTCTCTTAGGTTAGATTTGGATCCATCACAAACCCAAGAATTTGTAGATTGATGCTTTTGAGGCTCTTTTTATGCATGCTTATAGGGTCATTGATATATGCAATATCATCATCACATAATACTATGACCAACGTATCAACAACTATTTACTCTTCTGTAATATGTTCTTTTCCCTTTGTCTAAGCATCAAATCATAACAAAAAATCAGTAAAACAATAAAAACAAGTCCAAAACCTTAATGAAAATAACATAATAATATGACATTTTGTAAAATTACAATTACACAATTTTTTATACAAAAGGTTTACCTGAGTTGGAGAAGGTGTGGGAGCAACATCCTTGTCTCTGTCATCCAATGGATTGACCATGTCTCCCTGTGAAAAAGAATATATATAAAAACAACAACATAATGAAAGGAATAGTCGACTTAGAAAAAACACTTATTAATAAAATGGTATATTGTATATTGGAGTTCTAATTGGAAGTAATTAGTTAAATATTACATATGTAGTACTTGCAAGTCCGATGATAGTAACTTTCTTTGTATTTATGCAATTCAAATTGTAATCTATTAGCAGCTCTTCCCCTAAACTTGATTTTATTACACGTACAAAAACATGATTTCCCTCACACACCTTAAAAATGTAGTTGCGTCACTTATTAGTTGACCCAGGATGCGTACTATTTATAAAACCTACAATGTTCTTTATTTCTTTTGGCCTTTTATCAATATACACAACAAGTCTTTTACTTTTATCATTTTCTTTCCATTTTACATAATTTTTTAATAGTGCATACTTATGCATACATTTTATATATTGAACTATCTGCATCCAATTATTGTAATTATAACAAGGTCCTACACACCCCATCAATTTAAAAACTTTGTTATAATTGACCATTATGCCATCCATGGAAAATAGGCCCAAACCATGTAATGATGATTGAGCTATGTGATATATTCTCTTGTTAACACAAAAAGTTGTGTGAATTGGAGGTAATTCCTTGGGTACCTATTATTTCTAAAGATGTGTGTACCTCAAGGGAACCTTCATGTAGCCCTTTGTCTCATCATCATAAGAACATGACCCCCTTTGAGCAAGGAAAATTTGCATGCATTTATTGAATTTTCTTCTAATCTTTTGACCTCTAGTTTGTCTCCCTTTTATAGACCTTCTACATGTCTCACTATCCTCTTTTATTCCCACATTTCCCTCACTCGAGGAAGACAAATATGATAGATACCTATTTGGTAGTATCTATAGCCCATCAAATGAGAGATATAGTTGAAGGAGAAAATTATTTTTCTATAAAATGTGGCTAATATTGAAGTTTGCCTAAAGTTAATGTTGAAGGTAAAGAGAAAGAAAGCATGTAATAAACTTATGCCTCTCGATCCATGTCACTGTGTACGATCCTCATCAAAGGGGTATAGTTTCCTGCATATATAAATCATTTTTATTAATTTAGTTACAAATTATATGATACTTATGCTACAAATTACATCGAACATAACATGAACAATATGCATACATCATAATCATTATATACTTTTAAATTCGTTACCTCTACAAAAAAATTTATTATAAGTAATCAACACCAAAAATTGAGCATCATAAAAATATTTCAATCTAAGCAACACCTAATACATTTTGATTGATTGTGTCATTGATCATCTTCTTCTTCCATCTCATCATCATGAACATCATCATTATCACCATCATCATCCAAATCGTTATAATGACCATCATCATCATTATGATCGTCACTATGATCATCACTATGATCATCATCATGATCATTTCTATGACCACCATCATGATCATCGCTATGACCATTAACTTCATTGTCATCATTGTCATCATCACCATCACTTTCACCACCACCATCATCATTGCCATCAACACCACCATCACCACCACCATCAATGCCATCACCCTCATCATGAACATCATCATCATCATCATCATCATGTCCTTCTTCATCTTCACCATCATCATCATCTACTTCATCTTCCACTTCTTTGGTATCTTCTTCTTAAATTATATTATACTTTACTGGTCTTCCTTTTGGATCGTGTCTAATGACAAATAACCAACTTGGTTTATGTGGAATGCCAAAGTAAAAAACTTGCCCACATTGGCTTGGAAGAACATAGGGCTCATTTTCAACTACTCAAATAACCTAGTATTAATCATTGTAAATCCATTATCATGTTCAATAATAGTTCTATCAGGATCATTTTGATTTAGTTGTAGCCTGTAGCATTTGACAACAAATAGAACTAGTTTGAAGGAATTAAAGTTGTACTCAATTATATCATCCAAAATACCATAGTATCTATTCTCAGATTATTGAGGATGCATATTGTTTCTAGATGAAATATTGGTGACCTCAAAGGCTGTAGTTATCCCAGAATCACAAATTCTCTTAGTGTCATCAACCTTTTTTATGTGGAATTTATGACCATTGTAGTACATAGCTTTGTGGTGCTTGACCTATCATTTTTCAAACATATCAAAATTATGCATCCATCTGTGAGTTGATATTAAAAAATGGGTCATGATAGATTAACTTATACAAACCTTTCCACCTCTTAAACCATTTGCTAGATCAACTACCATTGGTGTAACATTGGGATCTCCATTATGATGAGCTTCTTGAACCAATGAAGAAACACCTTCCCATGTTAATGAGCAACCATTTTGTTGAGATCATTCAATCCATATCATCATCCAATCAAAGATTATTTGCAATATACAAATGAAGTGCATCCCACTCATAAGAAATTGTATAAAATAAATAGACCAATTAGAAACAATTTATATTTATGATGGATAATAATTAATTAACTACAATAACATCTTATAATTATCTCTCACTTTACTCAATCTACTTTTCCCCATCAAGTACTCTCTTTCAAATTTGTTAATGGAGTCGGTATCCCAAATGTGATCTACATGGATCTTTGATGTAAACTTGGGAAGATATTCACTAATGTACACAATGGTCTAGTATACCATATATCCCTTGACCATGGAACTCTTAGGACGTGCTCTTTGTCGAACCAAGCCCTTAAAAAATTTCAAGTGCCTCTCAACCATCCACATTGACCTAGTTGGTATAGGTCCACACAATTTAGTCTCCTCAACTAGATGTATGAGGTAGTGATCTTGTGCATTGAAAAAATTCGAAGGCACACACTTTTGCATCTCACACAAAAGCTAAGGAATTTCGCTCTTCCAATTCTCTATCTTTTTATCAATTTCTTTAGATGACAACTATACATAGTGGAATCACTTATTTATGAGACTTTAGAGCAGAGTGCAATCAAAATAACAATGAACTAATCTGGACTCAAGAAATCATTATTAAATAAAGACTCCATGAACATCTCATGTTTTGCTAACTACGACTACTAAAATTTCTCTCAAACCAACATCTTAGTGATAGTTCTAAAATGAAAGTATGCTATGAATGCATATTATACAAAAGTCTATGTGAGATCTATATGAAAATGTGGATTATGTGAAGATAATAACACTGGAAGGCTAGAATATGTGCATGCATAAGACTAAGAAATGCTAAATGATACTAAATGGATGCTAAAATGATATTAAAATAACATGAATTCTCTATAATAACAATGCTAAATATGGATGCTAGCTCTAAATATGCATAAAACTTGGGTCCCTTTGCTCTTGAATTTCCCTCCTATTTATAAGATTTTAGGAGGGGGTTGGGGTAAGGATTAGGATTTTAATTTTCACCAAAGGGTAATGGTGAAATTGAAAATGTCTCATAAGGCACCAAGAGGAACAGTCCAACTAACTTAGTTTGTGAGGATAAGTGATGATTTTTTAATTATTTTAATTTCAAAAAGGAGGATTTTCACTTTTGAGATGATAAATAGCTTTTGTTGATTTATTAAATGTTGCATTTACTTTCAACTTTCATCTTTACCTTTTTCCTTTTTTATTTCATTTTATGATTTTATGAGTTGTTTTTCCTCTTTTAAAGTGATTTAGGTCCTTTTGGATTTGATAGCTTATTTATTAATTAATCACTAAAATGATTTGATGTTACCATTGATTCGAAAGTTTGTTGTTTTCCTTCATTATCTAATTTTGTCTTTAATTTTCATTATTTGATCGAAATTCTCATTGTTTTAGGTCTTGCAAATTTTAGGGTGTCTACAAATGCCCCTCTTTGAGATAATTTGTGAAGCATATTAGTTCAAAGACTCTCTTGATTTTTTTATTTTAGGCCAAATCTTGATGTTTGAATGTTTAATTGATGATGTTTTGTTGATTAGAGGTTGATATGATGTTTGATTGCTGATAATTTGATGTTTGATTATTGATGTTTTGATGTTTAATTCAATATCGTGATGTTTAAAATCTCTCATTTAGGATAACTTGCTTGAATGCCCTTGTTTATTTAATTATCTATTGGTTCCCATATAGACCCCGGTAATGAAACTTTTAGTGTTGGGTCTTGAAACCCATTGAATTAAGTTCAAAGTGGTTTAATTTGCATAATAAAATTTATAGGTTCAGAGGTTTAGAGATTTAGAGTTCAAGTTTGAAGACTCGACAAGTATAGTACTATAGGTGACTTGGTGATTTCAAAGTGCAACATTCAGATTCTAGGTTTTATCTGGTACTTTTGGTTCAATTGATACAAAGAGTTGCATGGTTTCAGATGTTTAGTTCAAGTTGAGATTCAACAAAACTAGTAAGGGCTCTTCAACTCCTTTACATCAGAATTTCACAAATACCCAATTCCTCTTCATAACTGATTATTAGAATTGAAGAATCTGTTCATCTTTGGAGCTTGACCTAGAGTAAGGAAGACACAGGTGCATAAGGTATATAGCAAGGAGTAGTACATTCTATTTAAGGTATCATTGAGGTCAAGTTTTGAACAAATATGGAAAAGAAAAAGTAAGTTGTTGATCAAGGTGTTACAAAGAATGGTTATGATATCAAATAAGAATAGTGAAATGTGAATTTGATGGAGCATCCTTATTCTGATGACAATAAAAGTCAATGCTCATGCTGGCACTGTCACTCTAGTTTTATTTAGTCAATACCCATCTTGTCTCTTGCCTAATGAAACATAAAATACTTAATATAAAGAGGAAGACAAAAAAAAAAGTGTTCTCATGTTGTATAGAAAGAGGAATTCAAGAAGTTGCTGTAATTTCCACGACCAGATTTGTAGGATGCCAGAGAAGTTGTCTTAGTGTGTGGGGTATAAATCCAAATATAACCATTGGATTGTGCTTATTTTTGGATATTTTTTTATAAATATAATTCTATATATCCTCTTCAAATGGTTTTTCTAGTTTCATTACAACTAAAAAGTTATGCATGACTGAGTGAGACACTATCAAAACTGTCAATGACAGTCACAAAATGATGATAGAAAAATAATCATATTGCAGGAGGCATAACTCATGATAAATATATTGGATAAATCCAAATTTTAGATATGTTTTAATAAAACCAATTATCTAAACCTTCTCCAAATGGTTTGGTAATATTCCTAATAGATAAAAAGTTACACATGTTTTAATGCAATACTGTCAAAATCATCCATGACACCTAGAAAATGATGCCAGAAAAATGGGTCATGACTTTTAATTCAAACCTTGGATTGACTTTATTTTCATATATGTTTTAGAAATAATAGTTTTCTAAATCCTCCCCAAATTTTTCTTCCATATTAATTATGGATAAAAAATTATGGGTTTCTAAGTGCAACACTATAAAAAATATCAATGATAGTAACAAATGCTGTCAACACATCATTTCCAGCAAAGTGCCACCTACCCCAATTTAAATGGATTGTTTGGGACTTTGGAGAGTTATATTTCCAAGTTTTTCATTTAAAAAAATTATAAATTATGTGGATATTAAGAGATAAAGTCATAGGATGAAAGGAAGAGATATAAGATAATTTAAATGGGTAATATTTTTAAGAATTGGTTACATAACTGACAAATCAACAAGAATGCTATTTATTGTAATTAGAGAGACATAAAAGGAGGGAGTTATTATTTTTCCAAGAGAATTTGTGATCTAGGAGAGGGATTCTTCTCCTACAGACCTTGTGCTACAGGAAGAGGGGATTTTTCAGTTTCATTTTTATTTGCAATGCAAGGGAAAGGGCACCATACTTCCAAACAATGATTTGAGAGAGAAGCAATAAGATCTTTGATATTTTTTTGTCTTCTCAAAGAACAGAGATGTTTTTACCAAGGCTTTGAATTTGTATGCATATCTTTGATTAGGATCAATCTTTGAATTATCCTGATTCTCTTTGAAATGAATTATGTCTCATTTAACTACATATCTATTTATCACTAGATCTTTGAATCCCAGTTATTCATGTATTCTAAAAGAATGATAATCTTTTCTCTTATTTTTTTTTCTCTACAATGTAGAATCTTAATAAATGGACTTTGTGCCATTTATCTATAATGTTTAGTTATTTGTTCTTTTTCCACATCTACTCCATGTTTATGGATAGATGTTTGTAAACCTTTCCTGCTTTCAAGTTAAAAGCATTGTCGATTATAGTGTATTGGACTCATTGCAAATATTTCATGGGGAGTTGTAACTAGATAATTCAGAGGGTGCTTGTGCATTCCAATAGTGAAGAAACCCAACTATTATTACTTATTGAGTCTTCCTATCTAGGTGTTTTAGGGTCAATTTGTATGTATTTCTTTGAAAGACAATCTGTTCACTAACATTATCATTGAAATTGGTTGGGGTAGAATGTTTGTGATGTTTGGAACAATGTGATGCCTTGATTTGATGTAGGTTATAATGACCCCTTGAGAAATTAAATTGGAAAAAAAGTGATCGACAATATGGGAGATTCTAATTTGATTTCTAAAAAATGTTGATAATGAAGTTTGATAGTAGACTAGGGTTGAGAAAAAAATGTTTGAGTTGAAATGGAATTATACCTAGGTCAAAGAAATGGGTCATTAATTTGGGAATAGAATGTTAAAAAATGTCATAACATGCCCCAATGGAGGGTTAAATAGGTCAAAAGATCTTTTACCCATTTCATTTTTACACTCCCCTTTTACTTTTTACATCTTGGAGCTCTGAGACATTGAGGATGATTTTCCCATTGTGAGAGCATAGATTTGAGAGGGGTCATAGATATGAGTGTCTGACCGACTATAGTGCCTCGGTAAGTCATTGAGATCCTCGGTAATTTATTTATTTTGAATTTTTGAATGAAATTTTTAATTTTTGTGTCAATTTACCCCATAAATGCTTAGATCCAACATTTTAACACATTAAAAGTTTATTTTAGTTCATTTAAAACAATTTAGTGCATTCATTGTCTTTAGAAGTGCATCTGTGATGCAAAATAGTTCATTTGAAACCCTAGTGACATAGTGAAATAATGCATAGGGATAAACTATAACACATATGTAAGGTTTTGTAGTGCTTTTTACTTTTGTAGCGCATATAATTGATACGATAATGTATATGCATGTGGAGTTAGGCGAATCATAGGCAATGAATTTTTGTAAGTGGGATGATGTTTTGGTAGCGCCTATGCATCATTCTATAGCACTTTTACTTATGATAGCACATCCATAAGATAGCATAATGCATACAATGAACCTGGTAGGGCTTTGTAGTCTTATAGCACATTCAATTAATTCAATAGTGCAAATGTCTATTTTAACAATGCTTAAGACTGCATAGGGCTAGATTAGGGTTTGTCTGATAGGTAAATGACTGGATAGGTGGGTTTGAATGTGCGTAACATTGTAGGATATAAGCCTAATATGAAATTGATGAGTTTGTAGTCATCATAGGGACTGGTTCACATAATGAGTCAAATGATAAGGCATGTGTGGTCACAAAGTGATGTGTAGAATCAATCAAGTGATGTTGGATAGATAGACAAAAAGTAGCCCCTTGAGGATACAGAGTAGGGAAAACTAACATGTCTATCTCTAGATGCAGAGTGTGACAAATAACAGGTCCAAGATAGAACCATTAGCTATTTAGCTAGATGCTTATTTTTGATTGATGTAGGATAATCACTTGTGATGAAAAATTGATGTCACTTGAAGGATAACCAATTTGTATATGGTGGAATCACGTATTCATAAGACTTTAGAGTAGAGTACAATTAGAATAACAAGGAACTAATTTAGACCCAAGAAATCACTATTAAACAAAGACTCCACAAACAACTCATGTTTCCCTAACTAAAACTGCTAAAATTGCTCTCAGACCAATATCTTAGTGATAGTTCTAGAATGAGAGTATGCTATGAATGAAAATCTACAAAAGTCTATGTTGGATCTATATGAAAATGCGGATTATGTGAAGATAATAACACTAGAAGGCTAGAATATGTGCATGCAAATGACTAGGCAATGCTAAATGATACTAAATGGATGCTAAAATGATATTAAAATAGCATTAATTCTCTATAATAATAATGCTAAAAATAGATGACATCTCTGAATATGTCTATAGTGTAGATGCATAAAACTTGGGTTCCTTTGCTCTTGAATTTCCCTCCTATTTATAGGATCTTAGAAGGGGGTTGGGGTAAGGATCAGGATTTTACTTTTCACCAGAGGGTAATGGAAAAAATGAAAATATCTCATAAGGCACCAAGAGGAAAAGTCCAATAGACTTAGTTTGTAGGATAAATGAGGATTTTTCAATTCTTTTAATTTCAAAAAGGAGGATTTTCATTTTTGAGAGGATAATTAGCTTTTGTTGATTTATTAAATGTTGCATTTACTTTCAACTTTTGTCTTTACCTTTTATCTTTTTAATTTTATTTTTATGATTTTATGATTTATTTTTCCTCTTTTAAAAGTGATTAGGTCCTTTTGGATTTGATAAGTGATTGATTGATTAATCACTTGAATGAATTGATGTTACTATTGATTTGAAAGTCTATTTTTTTTCTTTATTATCTAATTTTGTCTTTAATTTTCATTGTTTGATCAAAATCCTCATTGCTTTAGGTCTTGCCAATTTTGTTGGAGTTGATGAAAGCCAACTCTGAAGATGCCCAAGATCACCTGCATGTGAAAACCTGTCAAAGAGAAGCCAAGGAAGGAAGAGCATGGAGCAAGGGAAAAACCCTAAACGGACATGAGAGACCACAAGATATTGAAACACAATGAGAAAATGTATTTACAATATGCAAGAAGTGATGTGAAAATACAAAGAGGGAGCCTGCTTATAAAGAGCTCATGGAAGCTTGTAGAACAAGCTAGAAGGTGGTAGAAGATAAGGATGACAACTCAACACACATCCACAAAAGGTGGAACATGCTACAAAGGAACAAACTCCCATGTTGTCAACAACTAACCACTACATGCATTAAATACAAAATATTAAATAAATGCATTAACCTAAGTAAACTTAAGTAAATAGAATAAATAATTAATAAATAATTAATTATTTACTCTAACAGATTTTAGGGTATCTACAAATGCACCTCTTTGAGCTAATATGCGAAGCATATTAGTTCAAAACTGTCTTGATTTTATGATTTTAGGCCAAATTTTGTTGTCTAAATATTTGATCGATGATGTTTTATTAATTTTGAGGTTGATATGAATTTGATGTCTGATTATTAATATTTGATGTATGATTCGATATTATGATGTTTAAAATCCTTAATTTAGGATAACTTGCTTGGATGCCTGAGTTTGTTTGATTTGATATTGAATTTGGATGGGGTAGAATATTTTTAATATTTGAACATTTTTGATGTTGCAATTTGATATGGGTATATTGCCCCCTCATAAATTAAATTGGGAAAAAAAATGATCAACAATATGGGAGATTCCAATTTGATTTTTGAAAAATGTTGATAATAAAGTTGGATGGAGATTGGGGTTGACATATATATTTGAGCTGAAATGGAATAATATCTAGGTCAAAGAAATGGGTCAAAAGGCATTAATTTGGGTGTAGAATGTTGAAAAATATCATAAGATGCCCCAAGGGAGGGTTAAATATGTCAAAAGACCTTTTACCTATTTCATTTTTACACTCCCCTTTTACTTTTTATGTCTTGGATCTCTAAGCTAGCAAGGATGGTTGTCCCATTGTGAGACCATAGATTTGAGAGGGGTTGCAGATATAAGCGTCTGACCGACTATGATACCCTAGTAAGTCATTGAGATCTTCTATAGTTTAACATTTTTGAATTTTTGCATGAAATCTAAGATTTTTGCACATCTTTACCTTGTAGATGTTTAGATCCAATGTTTTAGCTCATTTAAAATATTTAAGTGCATTCTTATCCTTCAATAATTAATCTATGATGTAAAATATTGCATTTGAAACCCTAGTGACATAGTGAAACAATGCATAGGGATAAATAATAGTGCATGCAAAAGGTTTGGTAGCGCTTTTGAATTTTGTAGCTCATAGACAAAATTCTTTAGCTCATATAATTGATAGGATAGTGCACATGCATGTGGAGTTAGCTGGATCATAGGAAATAAATATTTGTAAGTGGAATGATGTTTTGGTAGTGCCTATGCATCATTCTATAGCACTTTTTCTTCTGATAGCACATTTGTGGGATATGATAGTACATATGATGAACCTAGTAGCACTTCATAGTCATATAGAGTATCCAATAAATTCAATAGCACAAATGTCTAGTTTAATTGTGCTTAGGACCTCAGTGTCGCATTCATGTTAGGTGACAATGCATGTGAGAAGTGTAATAGCGCATGTGATTTTTGTAGCACTAACACTTTGTTGAATAGTGTATATGATTGAGGAAACAATGCTAAGGAACCTTCCAATGCTTTTGGTGCATTAAATAACACATAGGGCTAGATTAGGGTTAATTTGATAGCTAAATGACTAGATAGTTGGGTTCAAATGTGCAAAACATTGTAGAATAGAAGCCCAATATGAAATTGATGAGTCTGTAGCAAAAACTAACATGTCCATCTCTAGATGCAGAGTGGGACAAATAAGGTTCAAGATAGAACCATTTATTGGATAGTTAGATGTTTTTTAAAATTAATGTAGGATAATCACTTGTAATGAAAAACTAATGTCATTATTCAGTTGTTTGCTGAAATAGGTAGGTGTGAGAAATCTCATGGTTCAGGGATTGTATTCATGGCCATTGGAGTCTATAGGCAAGTTGTTAGCAGTTAAGCAATAGGATTGATAGATGTGGGTTCACATACCTTCTGCAGCTACATTAGTTTTGAGTGAACAAAGGTTTAGTGATAGTTATGGTCAAGAAGTGGCAACTATGTGCATCAGCAACCATAGGAGATGCCATACATTTATGTGTATTCAAGTGTGATTGTTTAGCCCCATCTAGGTAAGACAACATATTGGCGGCATATATTGGATGACCTTGACGAGATCGTATGGAGACCATACAAGTTTATAGATCCATAGGCTAAGGATGATGATGAGATGGTTTACTTCTTTTCATCACGATATTTACTAGGCTGGGTTCCTATGGTGATAGAGATATTTTTTTTAGGAGGGTGGTGAGATAGTTTGGTTGGTGATAGGGGATGCCATAGGGATTAGCACATTATGCTTGGATTTAGGTTGAGAGGCCAGTGTGGGGGCCAAAATTGGTGCACAAGGCATGTCATGAGGTGTTCATGCAGATGATAGTGACAACTTGGATATTGTCTTTGAGGGATGAAGAGGCAGATGTGGGGATGGAGGGAGATTATGTACGATGGTTCCAAGAGCATCCATTTCTGAGATACATTGATCTGAAAAAGATAATACCTAGGATTGAAGAGCAGTTGAGTAGAGGGGAGAATGGTGATGATGAGGGTGGATGGGGGATAGGTAGGGCTAGAGGCAGAGTCAAAGGCAAAGCTAGAGGTGGAGCCAAAGTGCATGGGAGATATGGGGCTTGAGGTAGGGCAGCAACATTGCCATAGTGGAGGATTGTTATACATAGCCCAATACAGAGGCCTGGGGATGCCAGAGTAGATAGACCCAAAGATATCTATGGGCAAGGTAGGGTGGTGAGGAGAGGTTCCACAGGTAGTAGTGTAGGGCTGAGCAAGAGGATAGATGATATAGGTGCAGGTAGGCTAGCTCATACCAAGGCTATATTTTTAGATGATTTTCAGTTTTTTAGGAGACAAAGGCCATGGGTATATGTTCCTATAATAGGGCACATAACTCATAGCCATAGGTTTTTGTAGTGCTAGTGCACCGCTAGTGAGGTTGGGGGGGGGACATCAAATATAGAGACCCGTGTGAGCACCATGGAGACACAAATTACTCATTTGACCCATATAATACAAGTGTTTGTAGCCTCAATGGCACCAAGGCCTCCACCTCCACCATCAAAACCAAGGACAAATGGGGCGATTATGAGTCAGGTTGCCTCAACTATTCTTGGGATACATGCTACATATCTAATAGATCATGCTACATGAGAAGAGATGAGTGCTCGCAGGGATCAGACACCTCCTGATCAAACACACAAATGATGCAGGTGGTGAGACACAAGAGTGATCATGTGTGCCACTTTGTATTGCATATTATTGGCTTATCATGTGTATCATTTATGGTGATGACCTTTTGGTGTATGATGATTCGATCTTTTTGATGTACAATGATCCTTTTGATATATGATTATTTGATTTTGGATGTATGGACTTTTGTGTCTTTACATCATGGATTTTATATAGCTGATATCATGGATGGGTGTATGTGATTATGTGATTTTATTTATATGATAGTCATAGATGTTGATATAATGTGGATGATTAATGTAGTTATGTGTACAATTAATGTAGTGAATAGATGCTTAATGCAATGACATGATATGTAGACGAGGAATCTAGATATGAAATATACGAGTGAAATGTAGTGTAATGAAAGAACATGAAAAATAGGATAATGAAATAGATGGTAATGGAAGTGATTTAATGAAAATAAGAAAAAGAAAAGAAAAAAATGATCAAAATTAATGAAATGGATGAACAATATATGATGATAGGTGATGATGTAAAATGAATAAGTGAATAAGAGTGAATTAACAAAGTGATAATGAATAAAAATGAAAATGTAATGCAATAAATGGGTTAATGATAAAAATGAGATGATAAAAATAAAATAAAATGAAGAACAAATAAATAAGAAAAGAAAAGAGTGAAAATGGAAAATTAAGATGAACTAAGGAAATGAATATGAAATGGTATAAAAAAGAAATAAAAAAGAAGATGATGAAAAAATGTGATTAAAAAAAGAAGTGAGGATGGAATGATAAAATGGAATATAAATACTAAATGATGTAATAGGATGAAATACAAATGATTTAGGATAAGTAAGAAGGAATATAATGGAATGTAATGAGAGACCTCATAAAAAAAATGATAATAGGAGATGAAATGAGATAAATAAATGTAACTCAACATTTGAGATTTGAAGGCCACAAAGGAACCTTGAGGCATCAATGAGGAGTGTGAAATAGGGAATGCATAGAACATGATTAATGATGGGAGAAACTAGATAGTGATAGCGATCAAAATTGTTTGAGATTCGAAGGTCATGTAATGCAATGGATGATATGAAAAGTGTGGGATAATGATAGAGTAAAGCATCATATGAGGAAATAGTGAGCATAATTGTTTGATAGTTGAAGGTTGCATAATGCAGCAAATGATATGAAAGGTGTGAGATAATGAGGGAAAAAAGTGTGATCAAATGCGGTGATGTGGTGGTGAAAAATGAAATCTATGATACAAAAGTGATGAAAGTTCATTGTGATGTGATGTTGTTGTTGGTTGTTTGTTACCATGTTTTAGTTTTGTTATTAATCCCTCAGACGGTGGTGTTTGAGATATCCTGATTATTCCTCATTTGTGGGCCAACTATTTGTGTTAAGGGAACCCATATGAAATTTAATCTAGATGAATGTAATGAATGAAGCTAATTGTGACATTTTGTAAAAAGATGCAAATTAAATGTCATCATTGAGCACCTAAATAACAAGTGATATAGTACAACCACCACTAGCTTAGCTATGGTAATATGAATACTTAATCAAATCAATCATGTGTTACAAAAAAAAATAATGTACATGAAAGATAAGGTAACCGGTAAGAATACAAGTTTTGCTGTAGTAAATGAAAACAATCATACAAATAGACACATGTCATATAAAGATCTCACCTAAGATGTTATGCAAAATTGGTCGAGGTACACATAGTCATCCAAATGAGAGGAGGTGCTTACAAGTGGACACCAATTATCCTCAAAATCAGAGGATCACTAAAGCAAAATAGTGAAAATCAAAAGAAAATAAACGATCACGGTCTCATCCTAGTCCCTCTAGTCAAATACATCATCGAGGTACTAGAAGCTCATGACAGTAGGAAAGCCATTATTTGCGGACCAATAGTGCCAATAGTTATGTGCAATAGTGTCAAGTTTGTTTAGTTCTTTGTGGATTAAAGTTATTGGAGGATGCTTGGAGCAATGCGTGGGGTGTGCCAATGGCAAGTGTGCAGTGAAAATGGCTGATCATTATTGATATATTTGTGTGTGTGAATTTTGTCATATTTTTACAATATTGTGGACATTTTTGGAATTTTTAGCAAATATATGATTTTTTTGGATAATTTTTGGCAAATATCTGGATATTTTTTGTTTTTTTGATTGTCAATTATGTGTGGTAATCTAATGTCGATACATGTTATCAATGAAAGAAGAGTACAAACTTGTTCAACATTTGGAGATTGGAAGTGGATGAGCTGGGAAAGAAGTAGGAAGTGCTAACTCATGAAAGACTGATGGAAATTGTTTGGAAAATTCTATATATATTGATAGCCTTTTTAGACAAGTGAGATCCAATGCCATGATTTTTCTCTAGGTGTGGGTCAAGATGGATGTTTGGGGAGGAAACAAAAGCATTGAATAGCCCAACAAGGCTGGAAAAGGCATCAAAAGGGGCTTGAAAAAGGCATGTGGACCTAAAAAAGTACTGGATAGCTTGGAAAAGGTGTTTGAACTTATAGAAGGCACTAGATGGCCTAAAGAAGGCACCAGGGGGGCCAAAAAGGGTGCTTTGGGCCTGCAAAAGGTGTTGGATAGCTTGAAAAAGGCATTTGGGTCTATAAAAGGTGCTTGATGGCCTAAAAAGGTGCTAGAGTAGGTTGTTGCAGTATCTCAAATGTATGTTCACTTTTCTATGCCATTGTTGGGTGATGATGAAAGAGTTTGACATGTATTAATGACAATCCAAGTGATGCACAAAAAACCAACATGGTCGTAAAATGTGAGGCTCTAGAGGCATTTTAGGATAGCATCGATATAATTGTTGATGGAATTGAGATCAATTGTGGTCTCTGCAACATAAATAAGTCTAGAAATCCATCAAGATTTTTTGTTCTTGATTTCAGGAATGAAAGGGGGAGAAAAGGAACACAGGTGAGACCTTTTCAGCTATCCATGTTGTGCCAAATTTTCCCAAGCTTAGGGAGGTGTTTCAAGACATGACTACACTACTTCTTAATCTCTTGTAGAAAAATGGATGATCATGAAATCCCCATTCAATAATGATTTTCCTTAAAATATTTAAATATATTTCAAATGGCAGGCCTCACCATTAATTTAATATAAAATTGGTTGAGGTATGCCAAACCCGTCCTAAGGGAGTGAAAATTACAAGCAGACACCAGCTCAACATGAAATCAATGGATCATTAGTTTGAAACATATTAAAATAATTTATGCAAATCAATAGCCTGTGTTTTTTATTTTTCTATCAGATTTTTAGACTAGTTTTGATATTGTTGAGGTATTTTGGAATGTTTTTGATAGTTTTGGGTATTTTTGACTATTTTTCATCATTTTTGAAGATATTTGATTGTTTTTGATAATTTTTAAAGATATTTGATCTGGTAATCAGTGAAAGAAGGATGTAAGTGAGATTTGTTGGAATATGGAAATCACCAAGGTAGGCACGAGGATGAAAAGGGGTTATGAGAAGCACATATGAATCTATGAAGGTGAAAATGGAATTTTAGGGACAAAACATGGATTTATGAAGGCAAAAATGGATTTTTAGGACCACATATGGATTTATAAAGGCTACAATGGATTTTTAGGGATCAACACAGATTTATGAGGGCTAAAATGGATATGTAGGACTGACTAGTGGTGGTAGATATGTGACATGTGCATTGATTTCTTGTAATTTATGTTTGTGGTATCTCAAAATAGAATTAGACTCTATGTGTCCTTTGATTTTCCCCCTTGTCTATTGTTAACTATTGCTAAGGCTAAGAAAATATTGAACTATAACCCTCAATTGTTTCTTAATTGGGCATGTGTAAAATTGACTAAAATGTGGCATTTTGTACTCCCTTAATCCCATTTTTGTTTAATTGTGTTAGATATAGTGAAGATAAGCAATGGAAAGAATACAAACAAGCCAAAATTATCTTGAAGAATTTTGTTGTAGCTCTTTCTTGTTGTAAACTCGGATTGAGGTACGAGTATTATGTGAGGAAGCCCAAAGATGTTATCTCTCACTCCTTTTAAACTAGATGATTTTATTTTGTGTTTTCTGGTGTTTTTGATATTTTCAGCAATGAGGTTTTTCCTCAAGGCTTTAGACACACAACTATTTGAGATGAATGTTGTTAATGGGTTCTGCTAGTTCTTGACCATCATAATATGAAAGTCTATATGTGCCTATTCCAAGGGATTATGTGATGATATAAGGGCCAATCCAGTTGGCTTCTCATTTTCCTTTCTTTTCTCTTGCTGCTTGATTCCTAGGGTTCTAAAGGAGGACTAAATATCTATTTTGGAAAACATGGGGCTTAAACTTCTCGCTGCAATGTTTGGACAACTTATTCTGATATACTTTAAGATGTTCATGTACTATGTTTTGATTTTCTTCTAGGAATTCCAACTATTTTGAACGGGCCACTCTATAATCCTCATCTGATAATACATCACGAAGGGTGACTCACAAAGATGAGATTTCAACCTCTAAAGGGAGTATTGCTTCACTACCATAGACTAGAGAGAAGGGTGTTGCACTTATAGGAATTCAAACACTTGTCCTATAGGCCCATAGGGTAGGATTTAACTGTAAGTTCCAATCCCTACCAATGTCATTGATGATTCTTTTGAGGATTTTAATGATGGTTTTATTGGTGGCCTTTGCTTGGCCATTGCCTTGGGGATAGTAGATTGATGATGAATGGTGGATAATGTGAAACTTCTCACATAATTTGTCAACTATTTAATTTTTGAAAAATACAAGGCATTATCCATTGCGATGGCATGAGGTATGCCAAACTGACAAATGATATTGTTCAAGATATATGAGGACATTTGTTTGCTGGTAGAGTCTATGAGTGGTGCTACTTCAACCTATTTAGTGAAGTATCTAGTTGTGATAATAATTCATTTGTGCTTGCTGGAGGAACGTGGGTTGATTGCACCAATAAAATCAAAACCCCATTGATAAAAAGGCCATGGTGTGGCCAAAGGATTGAGTTCTTGAGTTGGTGCATGAATGAGGTTGCCATGGATTTGACACTTTTTACAAGTCTTAACATAGTTGATAGAATCCTTTTCCATGGTGGGCTAGATATAGCCCATTGTAAAAAATTTCTTTGCTAATGTGAATCAATTGGAATGTGACCCATAGATACCTACATGGACTTCTTGTAGGGAAACCCTAGACTCATCCTTTTTGAGACATCTAAATAAAGTTTTTTCTAGACCTTTCTTATACATTGTATCAACCACCAATGTGTAACGTGAGGTTTTTCAAATGAAGTTATGTCATTGGTTTCAAGATAGGTTGGGAGGCATAGTGTTATAATGTAAGTAAGTAGAAATGGAATCATACCAGGGGGAGTTAGGAGTGTCTAAGTGGCAAATGATGTGGGATTCAGGTTGAGTAAATGTGGGTTGAACCACCTCCTCTATTAAGAATTCATATCATTTGTGTCGATCTAGTAGTTGGAGTAAGAAGGCCAAAGTTGCCATAACATTGGTGGCCCTATTCTTATCTCTGGGAATTTGTTCAAATATAACCTAAACAAAGCATGTCTTAAGTATATCAACCATGTGCTTGTAGGGTAATAATTTCTCATCTTTGGTTTGATACATGTCATTTACTTGATTAATGACTAGCTAAGAATCTCCATAGACTTTAGGTGTTGTTAATTTCCATTCCAAAGATAGCTCGAGGCCTAAAACTAAGGCTTCATATTCTACCATATTATTTTTGATGGGAATGACCATTTATAAGACTTGGGAATGGTGATGCTTAGAGGCGTTATGAATAGTATGTTGACACCTGAGCCATGATGTGTGTATGAAGCATCAAAGTAGAACTTTCATGTGCCTAGTTATATTTGGAGGATACGTGTATTTGGAAAATCAGCCAATATTTGATTTGAAATCTCTATGGGTGCATCTGCCAATTGATCTATCATGGCTTGTCCTTTTATAGCCTTCTTATCAATATACTCTATGTCAAACTCACTCAAGATCATCACCCATCTAGCCAATCTACCTATTAATTTCATTTTTCTTAGAAGGTATTTGAGAGGATC
Source organism: Cupressus sempervirens (assembly GCA_028749045.1). Classification (NCBI taxonomy): domain Eukaryota; kingdom Viridiplantae; phylum Streptophyta; class Pinopsida; order Cupressales; family Cupressaceae; genus Cupressus; species Cupressus sempervirens. The sequence goes on from CM053784.1 coordinate 652,658,116, forward strand.
TTTTTTGGAGATTATTTTGACTTTGTGTGTTAAGAGATAATGACATAGTCTTTGGGAAGCAAAAGCCACTGCCAAACAAGCCTTTTCATTGAAAATGTAGTTTAACGCATAGTTGACCAAGGTTCAACTAATGTAGTAGATAGTTCATTCCTTGCCTTGGTCATTCACTTGTGCCAAGAGGGCTCCTATTGATTTTTATGTTAGAGATATATATAATAATAAGGGTTTGTACAACATAGGAGGCACCAAAATAGGTGGATTCATTAGGTAGTTCTTGAGAAGATAAAAGGCCATTTGACACTAATTGTTCCACTTAAAAAATATATCTTTGTGAAGGAGATGGGTAAAAGGTACACACTTCTTGGCTAGCTGAGATATGAATTTGTAAACTGACTGAAGTCTCCCCTGGAGGGATTGTAGCTTGTTCAGGCTCTGGGGAAGTTTCATACTAACAATAGCTTGTACTTTTTTGAGATCAACTTCTATTCCTTTTGTAGAGACAATATAACCTAGGAACTTTCTAGATTGTATGCCAAAAGCACATTTCTTAGGATTTAGTCTAACTTTGAAGGATTCTAGGTATGTGAATATCTTATCTAAAATTAGTAGATGGTCTTCACGAGTATGAAATTTTCCCAAAATGTCATCTACATGATCCTCCATAAAAGTATGCATCATGCCATGGAATATGGTGGTCATAGCCTAATGATATATGGCTCCTATATTTTTAAGGCTGAAGGGAATGACATTCCAACAAAACGTCCCCCATCTATAAGTGAACATTATTTTCTCTTGGTCTATAGGTGCTATCCTGATTTGGTTATAACTTGAAAAACTATCAATGAGCGAGAACATAGAATGTCCTACCATTAGATCCACAATGGTGTTAATGTTTGGAAGGGGGAAGTCATCTTTGGGACATGCTTTGTTGATATTACAGAAGTCAACATAGATTTGTATGCTACTATCTTTCTTGGAAAAAGGCACAATGTTTGAAATCCATGAAGCATAGGCCAATGACCTAATGAAGTCAGTATGAAGTAACTTTTCTAGCTCTGTTTTGATAAAAAATGCTACATGAAAATGCATTTTTTTTGAGTTTTTGTTTGATTGGCTTGGCATCTGAAGAAATGTTGAGATGATAAAAGATTAGATTAGGATCTAACCCTGGTATGTCAATGTAGGACCATGTGAAATTAATTTTTATTTCTTTGAAGAAGTGAATAAATTCAATTCTTTCTTTTGGAGTTAATGACTATGCCAAGTGGATGATTCTAGGTTCTTTCTCTATTCTGATGTTAACTTTATCTATAGGCTCAATTGGATCAATGATATCTCCTATAAATATTTAGGTAAGGGATCAATCATATCATCTGCAGGTGCCGTAGTTGGGTTTTCACCATTAGATGCATCTATTTATTTCTATTTTTTTTGTCAAGACTGGCCACAACATGTTTTAGGTTATCAGTTCCTTAATATGTTTGACTAGTTCTCATGTGATTGTGATAATTGATTCTTGACCCACCTATAGATATTTCTCTTGGTCCTAGTCTAGGAGATGGTTCAACCACATTAAGGTACACAAAGATGGCTTTGTTAGTGTTGAAATTAGAGATGTAATAAGGCTCAGTAGTATCCCAACTAATAGGCTTAGGGTGGACCAAGGATAATGATTCTGGATATGGATATGGTTCCATGGGATTTAAGGAAATGACCTCATTTGGTGACTCATATATTGCATCTAGTAAATCTAGAACATGCGCTTCTTCTAAATTGTCTAGGAAGTAGAGTTTTCAAGTTGCTCATTATACTTATCTTCAATGTCTACTGGAAAGAAATCTAGAAATAAGTTCTAAAACTGGAACCCATTATTAGGTTCATCATCCCCATATGATGTGATGTTAGGTATTCATTTTGTGTCATCTTCTAATCCATTCTAATGTGAGTTGACACTTTGTGGTGAAGTGAGGCCTGAATGAGAAGCAGATCCTTGTGTTGTGGAAATGTTTTGTGTAGAAACAAAATCACATTCTTTATCTTGAATGGATTCTTTAGATAATGAGTCAAATTTCTAGTTTGTGGAATCATCACTAACTTCATTATTAGTGGTGTCTGTGAAAAATTCTCTTGCATGGTGTAGATTAGGGAAGGATAGATTCACATTCTTTGTATTGTCTACTTTCTGATCATTGATATCTTTTTCTTATAGTATTCATATTAAAGTGGAGGAAGAGGAATCTCCATGTTTAGAGTGAGATTTAAGATAAGATATGGACTTTTCATTTTCTTGTTCTATAAATCCTACCCTTATTTTCAATTTGTTGGATCTAAAATGTGCTGCTAGGGGTTCAACAATACCTTTACCTTTCTCTAAAGGGCCATTGCTTGGATAACCCATTTTCTTCATTAAATCAAGACCCTTGCCAAAGAGATGGGGGGAATATCAACATTTTGTATCCTCTCACTTTCTTCCCCTATAGAGCTTGAAGGTACACCACTTTCTTTGATGAAGTGTTCATGATAAGGTCTAGAAGGAGTGGTTGAAGATGGTTTTCCATGAGATTTTGGAGATAGTGGTGGATTAAATAATGATATTGACTACTCACCTACACCCTTGCTTTGAAACTTACACTTTCGGTCAAACTCTTGCATTAAGCAATCCATTTTCTCATAATGTGTATATTTAGAGTCTTTTGATGATAATGATGATGGAGTAGAAGAATTGGAACAACCTACTTTCACTTTTCCCTTAGTCATTGTGGATAAGAGGTTGTTGTCTTGAACAGTGGGTGTTGAGGTTTCTACTAATGTAGATTAGATGATGACACTTGTCAAAATGTTGATTTCTTCCCTATTGTGAGGAACAATGGAGTTACAATATTGTGTATAGTTTTTCTCCTTGGCTATGGTTACCTCTTGGACTATGTATGGAAATTTTAGACATTGGTGATATGTGAAAGGGACTACTCTCATATTGTCAATCTAGGGCCTGCCTAACAAGATTTTGTATGTCATCTTCAAGTCTAGGACTTGACAGATAGTTTCTTTTACTACCGAGCCAACCCTTATGGGTAAAATGACCATGCCTTTAGAGGGTCTCTCCTCATCATAAGCTTTAATTGTGATCTTTTTCTTCAAATCAACAACATCCTTTGTATATCCCAGATATTTTACCAAACTTAAAGTGCAATGTTTAGGCCAAACCCACTATTAACCAAATATCTTTTTACTCTATTTCATATAGACCTCAATATGCAATGGGGAGTTTTGTGAATGGGTGAAGGAAATATCATCTTGTGTCAAGAATGACACACAGTGAGGGGAAAATAGGTTACTATACTCTTGAATCTATTGACGTCAAGGTCATTTGGTACTAAGGCTTTGGTGAGTATTTATTTATGCTCTGGGGAGATTTGCAACAATTCAAAGATGGAAATGTGAGCAAGATTTTTCAATAGATAGTTAACCAAGATATATTTGGATATAGTGGGGTTTATGGTTGGTTGTTCTGAACTAGTGGTTGCCCCAGTAGAACCACTTTAGAGGCTTGACCTTGAGGAATAACATTCAAAGGTCGTTTCTTGTGTTTGTCCTTGATAATGATGACATTAATGACATCATCAAACCTAGAGATCATGTTGATTGTATTATCATAATTGTGGGAATAATTGACTTTGTCATTAGAGGATGTATTTTGGAGGATTCAACCTTCTTATGGCTCATGAAGGGGCTTTTGAAGGCTATGTGATCCTCATTATTATGAAGATTGTTTACTTCAATAGTTTCATTATCAATTAGTTTTTTAATGGACCTCTTGAGGGCCTAACAATTGTTGATAAGATGCCCCCTGTTTTGGTGGTAGGCACAATTTTTTTTCACTCCACCATAGAGTTTTGACTTGCAGTTCATAAGACTTGGCTTCAGGTAATACAATAAGCTCATCTACTAAGAGCATTTGCAATTCTCTTTCATAGGTTTCTCTAATGGGAGTATAGGCTCTAGGTGGATTAACAAACTAATATCCTTTTCATGGAGGGGCTTGGTTATAAACCACCTATTGGTTGGAGATATTTTGGTTTGGAGGGGTGGTTGTATTTTTGCAATAGAAGTGATGAACTTGATCTTTCCTTTGTGTGTCCTAGTGAGTAGGCACGTTGGTGTTGTTGACGGTTGGATATTGTTGATTGGGAGAGGGGTGAAGCCATGGTTTAACATGATTAGCTTCTATTACTTCATCATTCACCATGTTTTTATTGTTATTTCTCCACCATAATTTTTTTTTATTAGATGACCAATCAGATCAGTTATGTAGTTGTGAGGAGTTATTTGAGAAACCTTTTCCATCTTTTGATAGCTTAATGATATCATTTCTTAATAGGGTTTCTTCCACTTTAGTTGCATTTTATAAAGTGGCTTTAATGTCTTTTGGACCTTGGAGTTGCATCCATTAATTCATGGGTTTAAGTAGGCTATTGATAAAAATATCTATTTTCTCTTTATCTCAGATGTCCCGATGATACTTGACAAAGGTACATCTCCATCTCTATAATAAATTTTTGAAAGACTCTCTTGGGAGTTGTTTTGTGTTGCATAAGTCAATCATGGTGACCTCCCATTCAATATTATATGAATACTGTGCAATGAAGACAAAAGCTAGTTGATCAAATGATTTAATATTGGAGGGGAGATTCGAGAACCACTTCATATATTGTCCTCCCAAGATTATAAGGAATAGTCGCATAAGGTAGGTCGTGTCATGGATGAATTATATACTTAAGGTGTAGAATTGTTGAAGATGATCCTAAGGATCAAATGTGCCAAAATACTCTTCATATTTTGGTATTTACATATTCTATGGAAGGGGTGTTAAGATGACACTTCTATCAAATAGGAGGGGACAAACCTTCTCGAGACTAAGTTCAGTCAGTTGTACTTTCCCTCACTTTGTCCTTTCCATTTCTAATTGTAGGTCTTGAAATTTTTGAGTGACAACCTCTAGGGGTGATTCTTGTCAATCCCATATGAGGTTAGATATGTTTAAGTCAGGAGGAAGTTTTGCACCTTATTGTGCCAATGATAGAAAATAATGTTCTTTATGTCATTCTAGTATCTTTTTCATTATGTCAACAAGTTCTAGATTTTGTTGGAAATCATTAATCTTTGTTTCAAGACTATTTTCACCCCATATTGGAGATGAACCCATTTCATTGGAGGGTTCTAAGTTTTATTTTTTGAACAAGGGTGATTCGTTGGCAATGGTGTTTGATAAGTAGTCAACAGGTATAAGAATCTCAATGATATTTAGGGATTGCACAAATTTGATAGTTTGTTTAGCTATTCTAGCACTTACCTACATGGGTTATCTTTTGGGTTCCTTTTGTATTGCAACTACACTAGTTTTATGCAGTGACATGAGATGAGGGTGAGACCTCTTTAATTATTCTAAATTTCAATGGTATGAGGATTATTTTTAGAAAAAAATGTGTTCGAACATCAAGATATATTTCAAAAAGGTGTTTAGTGATGTTGATGATGATAAGACTCAATTCCATAAAGTCAGGTAAGGGAAGAATGTGTGTTTTTGTTGTCTTTGACTTGATGTATGAAGTTGAGGTAATGATGGCTATTGTATAAGAGTCCCTATGTAGGGTTGGAACATTACTTGATTTCAAGATGTTGGTCACTTTCAGAATCCCTTAATTTTGCTAAGTATTAATGAAGGAAAAGGGTATCCAAACCTATTGTTTGTTTATAGATATTCTATGTGCAGATAGCCTCTGTTTTGAAAGTTCTCTCAGATGTACTATTTAAATACTCATATGCATTATTTTTATGCTTATATGCACTATTTTATATTGTGTTAGGCACTCTTATATAAGGTAAAAACACTATTTTAAAAGTAGATGTGCTATTGTATTGTTCAAATGTGTTGTTTCACTTATCAGATGCGCTAGTTCAAACTTTAAATGCATTGAGAAAGTGATCAGATGCACTATTTCATGCATTTAATGTGATATTCTAGGGTATACAACCACATTTGTGTTTGGTTCAGTGTTGGTTTGTAGTTGTGTTTGAATTGGCTTGGAAGGGTTGTAGTCTGAAGTTCATTAACATGTATTAAAGAAGACACATTCAAGCACAACAATAGTAGAAATGATATTGAAATAATATCATATGCACCTAGAAAATGAAAAAAAAGCTTCCTGATAAAGTTTATGAATGTTGGTGACTATGAGGATTTAGTGTTTATCTAATTATGTTCAAATTTACCTCTCTCATGAAACAGAGCTTCCCACCAACACGAGGGAGGTTTGGCACAATCTCTTTTGAGACTACTATAGGAAGGCTATGTTTTGAACACACTTGGCTTGTATTTGATTAGGAATACAATATGGAAGGCTTTCCCTCTCACCAGTCCCGCTAAGGAAAATCTTGGGAGGTAGCCTTTTTATGGCTAAGTAAACTACCTAGTGAGAAGTATGGAAAACAAAAATTGGAAGTAGGTTTGGGAGTTTGATCACCCTAAAAGAGTGAGAGCATATCCCTACTATTCCAACCTCTCAAACACGTCAAATAGGGTTGTTTAGTTATGAGCCTAACAATGGAAGACAAGAGACTCCTATTTAATTTACATGTCTGTTCATTCCTCAATTGATTCCTACTGACCCCTTTACAAGGTTTGGCATTTTGATCAACTCAGTGAGTTGAGAGCATAGGCCTATTTCTGAATAAATTAGAGAAATCAAGCTTCTTACTTAAGTTAGGTCATAAATTTGAAATGTCACAATCTAATTGACAAGGGTTGAGACCTACTTGATTTGATGCTAGAAAAGGCTAGGCACATTTTTTATTATCTTCATTCCCTTTTTGTGATTTTAGTGGCCTGAGAGTTCATGTCTAGCCTAGAAGAGATCTGTAAAAAAACAACAATTAGATCTATAAGTTAGATACAATAGTTTATAGCTCTGATAAGATGTGCTATAGAAAATGGAATATGCATTACAAAAATGTTCAAATGCATTATAATATCAATCAAAAGTGCTAATTAAACATGCAAATGCGCTACAAGATCTAGTAAATGTGCTATACAACTATCTAGATGCATTAGAGGATATTTCAAACACATTATAGAACACTTGAAATGTGTTAGAAAATAATGCAGAAGTGTTAAAACAATATTTAGAAGCACCAAAACATCAGAGAAATATCAGATTCGGTATTTGTGAGCTTAGGAATGTCTTTGAGAGGTTGTTGCTCTTGTTATGAGTCTTTTCCAGTGTTGTAAAACAATTAACAAGTTAGTTCTGCACAAGAAACTAGAGTAATACACATATCTACAAGAAAGTTCAAAGATTAGAATGAAAAATTAAAGAACAATGAGGCTTTTATGTTTGAGCCCCACGGTGGGTGCTAATTTGTACATGAAAGAATCACATATTCATGAGACTTTAGAGTAGAGTGAAATCAAAATAACAATGAACTAATCTAGACTCAAGAAATCACTATTAAATAAAGATTCCACAAACATCTCATGTTTCCCTAACTACAACTGCTAAAATTTCTCTCAGACCATCATCTTAATGACAGTTCTAGAATGGGAGTATGCTATGAATACAAATTACACAAAACTCTATATGAGACCTATATGAAAATGTAGATTATGTGAAGATAGTAACACTAGAAGGGTAGAATATGTGCATGCATAAGACTAAGGAATGCTAAATGATACTAAATGGATGCTAAAATGATATTAAAATAACATGAATTCTCTATAATAATAATGCTAAAAATGGGTGATAGCTCTAAACATGCTTATAGTGTAGATGTCACGCCCAAAAATACAGGACAAAAAAACACACTAACAAATTTTATTTTTAAGGAGATAAAAGGATTAAATATAATACATAAGTATTTGAATACAATTACTTAACTACCTCACACTCAAGTATAATTACAAAATTAAGTACTAACCAAATTCGAAAATCTCGAGATGTAATTTTTATTTATGCAACTTCAAATTTAATTGACATAATTCGAATTTAAACTGCTTTATTATATACCATTATTTTGTCCAACTAACATAAATCAAGTGCATGAAATTTCAAAACGTGTAATGCCACAGTAAGGTAAAACATCATCTCATCTAATGTGAAGTAAGCATATGCAAAGAAAAACTGAAATACTAGACAACTCATATGCAAGAATACTACTCTTTCCTTTTCCAATAGTGTGGTTCAGTCATTTTTCATTTATTTTATTGAGCCACCTGATTCAAAGGCTCTGTCGGGAAAGAACCAGGAAGAAAACTCGGCATCGTTGCCATTACAAAAAAGGTTTTAAAAAATATAATTTACACAGGATTTCAATCCCGAAATTTCAACCATCAAATTTAAATTTCCTTCATTACCCTTAACAAGGGACCCATTTCATTTTTTGTAATACATTGCTGAGGTCGTGGAGGGAACAAAATCTGACTGGGTGACAAACAAGCATGACCAAGAGGCAAAATCAAACATGCATATTCATACTAGGTTTTCACAACAGGATTCACAATGAATCAAAACTAGGGAAAGGTGGATTTTCCCAATAGGAGATGTCGACCACAATACCATAACATAGCCCTTTCGAGGCTAAAATCTTAGGAACTTTCTTTGTTCCACAAATGCCCTTTCGAGGCCAATAATACAAGGATTTTCATTCCTTCACTTCTTCAAATTTCACAATTTCAAACATGGTATGTGATGACAAGTAGGGGCCCATAACACCCTACCCTCTTTCCCTCTTCTCGTCATGAGAAGAGACTCTACACTATCAGGGTCCAACTAAAAAAAAGCCCTTTCCCAAAATTGGCCACTTTTGCCCTCTCCAAGGGTGAGTAATGCCAAAACACCCACACAAGAAAACTTCAAAATTCAACAAAAAACATGAAAGGAAAGCATTCAAGAATACATGGTTTCAATCCTTCCCAACATACCCAACATACATACAAGGATCTAAATAACAACACAATAGCATAAGCAAGAAACTAGCATGAAGAATCTGAGCAAGGGAGATGAAGAACTCCTACCTTCACAAAGAGGTAATGGCAAATGAACAAATTGAGGAGAGGTTTCCCTTCCTTCCTTCAATCTTCCAAGACTCCTCTCTAAAAGTAGAGATTGGGTAACAACCAAAACTACTCCAAGAAGGGCCTCTAAATAAGACTCAAACTCAACTACCAAAAAGGATCCATAACTTCTCCCACCCACTTACAATTATAGAAACTCCTAACTCAACCCATACCATGGTTAAACACTAAGTGGAGGTGAGGTAAGGCAACTCATGGTAACCACTTGCAATTTTCGCACAAAGGTAAAATGAGACTTTTTGAGTGATCTCCAAAGTCAACAAAAGGGGCTTAGGGGTTGGAAAAGACCCCCAACCCATACCCATACCCCTTGGGTAAAATAATTTCATGATTTAAAGCTTGAGGAATAGGTTTAGAGCCACACAAAGGCTAGGAAATAATTAGAACCATCTAACAGCTCTAAAATGCAGATTAAGCACTAATCCGGATTAGGGGTGATTGAACTTGATCAAGAAACAAATTAACAAAAATGACACTAACTTAATCCAACTTCGGTCCAAAGGTTACACAGTTAACCCTACCTAGTATGCTGAAAGCTTAAACAAATTCACGAGTGTCAAGTGACACTATAAGAATACAGTTACAAACATTAACATTTACTGATCACAAAAAGATACATTCATACATCTCACAATATAATTTAGTTATGAACAACAAGGTTTCCACAATAGCACATAGGGATCAGTTTCGTTCCTCTGTTAGATTTCTCGGCTAAAATATCCTGCACACTCATTGCACACATCAGTAGCTCAAGGAAATCACATGCATATATGTATACAACATATCAGGAAATCACATAACTCAGAACATAATCCTTCAATTAATTATCTATTTAATTCATTTCTACTCACATTTAATCATCAGAAATCACATAACCAAAATAACATAACTTATTTATTAATTCAAATTGAGTACTAGTATAATCATCGTTAGGCATGCATATACCTAAACATCATAACAACACCAACTATATAATACTGAACTATCTGAAGCATAAAACTTAATCATCGAGGTATCAAAATCAACATCCTTATCATCAGGTGAAAATGTTTTTGTATCATTATCAGTGAAATTTAAATGTTTAATTAGTCGAGATAATGTAGTAGTTCTCGAATCAATGAGTATTAAAACATGGATGTATCAACTTCTCTTAATTTCATTTAGGACATTCACAACATAAAACATTACTTCATTTCCATTTAAATATCCTATGACAGTTTTAATAGAGAATTTATATTTGATAATTACATATGAGGAGGGTCCTTACAGTAGATGTATAAAACTTGGGTCCCTTTGCTCTTGAATTTCCCTCCTATTTATAGGATTTTAGGAGGAGGTTGGGGTAAGGATCAAGATTTTACTTTTCACCAAGGGTAATGGTGAAACTGAAAATATCTCATAAGGCACCAAGAGGAAAAGTCCAACAATCTTAGTTTGTGAGGATAAATGAGGATCTTTCAATTCTTTTAATTTAAAAAAGGAGGATTTTCACTTTTGAGAGGATAAATAGCTTTTTTTGATATATTAAATGTTGTATTTACTTTCAACTTTTGTCTTTACCTTTTTCCTTTTTTATGTCATTTTATGATTTTATGAATTTTTTTCCCCTCTTTCTAAAGTGATTTAGGTTCTTTTGGTTTTGATAGGTGATTTATTAATTAATCACTCAAATGACTTGATGTTACCATTGATTTGAAAGTCTATTGTTTCCTTTGTTATCTAATTTTGTCTTTCATTTTCATTAGGTCTTGCCAACTTTAGGGTGTATACAACAAGCACCTAGAAGATATTCATCATGCAAAAACACATTAACAAGACTCTACAAAAAATTATAGAAAACGAAGAGGAATACACAAAAATAATATCTATACAATAGATCTATCAAATAACACTTCTAACCTCATGTATTTCCCAAGATCATATATAACATTTTTGACACTCATGTTGTTTAAGTTGTGTGTGAGAGATAGAGTTGGAATATACTATAATAATAATAAAATGATATTTTCAATATATTATAAAATAAAATAATCAAAAGTACATGATGTTTTACAAATTTATTATAAATAGAGAAGAACATGACTACCTTGATGAAGGTATGCCAATCATGCATTTTCAACCCTAACCCAAAATCACCTTTTTTTGATATAGACTGCTTATGTTTACAAATCTTATGGGAAATTTAGTTTTTTTTTTTATGGCTTCAAATAAAGCATCAGTTTGGTAATGCGTTAATAAGCAAGGAATGACACTCATATTAATCTAGTTTCCTTTGCTATTTGATTCAAGGAAGAACTTCAATTCACGATTGAATTCATCAAATTTCATTTCAAAATTTGACCAATTTTTATTTCTCATGCCTTCCATCCAATATTTTCCATAGTGTCTTTATTACATTCTTTCCAATATGCATAGTATCAAACAAATGCACAATTGGGAGGTGCTCATAGTACGAGAACCTACTAAATTTTCTAGGATAACTTTTAAGTCCTTTTGGAAGTTTCTCATCAATGCCTTGATGACCTTCATGAACATTAGTTAAATCATTACTAAACAAAAGATAGTATCCAAATTTTAATTCATACAAAAACCTGCATTAGATGGAATGACATTTACTCAACAATTCATTTTATTGTATTCCAACTTCCACATGTGAGGTGTCATTCTCTATGGCTTTGATGTTGTCTCTTCTTTCCCATAGAAAAGATGTTTTTTGGTAAGTAGATACTTATGTTTTTTGTGGAGAAAGTTTCTATGCTCATCAAACACTTGCTTTCTTAAACTTTTTGAATGATGAGATTTCATCTTTGGACCACAAATTGGACATGCAAATTTTTCCTTTATCTGAAGATCTACAAGATCATGTATAATTAGATGACATGTATACTAGAAGATTCATATTTATTATTGTCAAGTGCAACTTAAACATACAATGAAAATTCGTTAGCACTATTACATACCGAAAATATGCATTAATAGTTTTACATACCACAAAATTGTGTTAGTCCACGGGCATCATGTATGGTCCATACAAGAATTGCACAAAATTGAAAGTGTCTTTCACCAATTAGTCTAGAGATATCATACACAGTGACCACATTCTATAAATCCAACGATTCATCAATCTAGGGCTCAATTTACACATTCATATCTTTCACTTGGTACTTACCTAGTTGAATGAACATAAACAAAACATAATTATTATAACCATTTAAACATAATTATTATAACCATTTTGATACTGTATTTATAAATTAATTTAGATGATTATTAAATGGAAAAATACCTAGTACAATCATTACCAACATTATGTGCTCCCTCTTTATGGACATCAAATGAGGAATGTTATTGTTAATAATAAAAATAGGCTAGACCGAGTAAACAAATCTCATCTCTCCAAATGGATTGACACTGTCTGCTGCCTATGAAAGCTTTAGATTACAAGGTTTTTCTTTAAATACTATCCATCTATCTTCTATGTCCTTAAATGCATAAACATCTATAGGCATTTTTTTAATGTCATCTTGACTTCTATTGCATGCATGGTAATCTATAAATTGTGCCAAGCCAATGCACCTTAATAATCGTTGCAAATGTGAAATAATGAGAATGTACCGAAGAACCTTGTGAGGCAACTTTTTGGTTATTTGATTTGATCAATATCTACTAATGTGCCAATTAGGACATTGTGTTAAAAATTCATGTTGTTTATGATATATAATATGATTATTGGGACACACATGTATTATGTGATACTCCATTCCAATATATTTCATAATGGCTGATAATTCTCAGTAAGAGTGAGGTACAATGTTTGATGGTGGTAACGAACACTCACCTATCAACCTATGGATTTTTTTTGTTAATATAAAGGACATTAATGGTATGCTAACATAGAAGATGATAAAAATGATACTATACCTTAGAATACATGAGATTGCTACATTGGATATACCTGTAATGAAACCATTTTGGGGGTCATTTGTTTATTTATATTTTTCCTTTATTAGTATCCTTTTTGCCATCTTTTCTCTAATGATAAATCTCTGATCTCTTATCCGCAGAATTATGATTAGAAATTATAGAGTTTTCTCTTATATGTACTATGACTATAATACAAATATTATGTTTATAAACATTGAATATTTGTAAGTCTGATTATTAGTGATAATGGCTGATCTGCTCTAAAATAGAATATTGAAGGATTTCATGGCCATTCACAAATAAACCTCTAATATGAAGTCCATGCTATCTAAATCTCTAATTTTTTGAACTCCCAATATATTCCACTGGTTTTTCCCACTTCATTCTTATATGCGTGTAAGGAGGACTGAGGGAAATGTCGTGACCTTTCCTTGGTTGTGACTTTTCTTAGTTACCATTGATATATTATTATATTGTGCATTTTATTATTTCATTCATGTCATATTAATGATAGATCAACAATATATTATATTGTATATACAATTTATTTATTGAAGTGTTGTATATTGATTGTATATATTAGATCAATAATATATTTTATATATTGATTATATATATTAATGATTGTACCATATTAGATATAATATTATAGTGATTAATTAATCAATCCATTACCTTTAGTTATTAATAGTATTTATATCCAATGCAATAATAGTTAGATATATTATCATCTTATTGATTTATAATGTAATTATAAGATATTATATATATTATATTAATAATAATATTAGTAATATCATTATTCTTAATACTATTACATAGTATATTTTCTTTATATATTATTTATAATTCTTGATTATATTATAATATTATCCTTGAATATGTCCATTTCATAATATAATATCATTAATCATTTATTTATATATTTTTATACTATTATAATAATAATAATATATCAATATTATATAATAATGCTTAATGCACTACTATTAATATTTATATATTCAATATTTATTTACTAATAGTGTACGTAATTTATTAAGAACATTATTGTTATTATTATATGTACAATTGATATCCATGAATTTTGATTACCTTACTAATATTATCAATCTTTTATTTATTATATTTTAATACTATTATCACATTATAATTATAATGTAATATCATATGGTATGATAATAAAATTATTATATTACTATTATTATTTTATTTATTAATAATGATTTGACCTTTAATATTACCTTATTACCTTAGTAGTGTATTATTATTATATCAATAATATATTATTATTTATTCTTTAATAATATATTATACCATTAATAATATATCAATATTTCTTTTAATACATTATAAAATAATATTTTTATTTATTCATAATAATTTACTTATATTACCCTAATTAGGGGACATGACAATACCATTCATAACCTTTAAGTTTACCAACAACAATACAATAAAGAGAAGTGTTGTTTGGGAGGCTTGGTATAGGGGCTTGTACGTCTTTCCAGTTATAGGTATATCAAGGTTCTCTTCATCATCATCATTAGATGCACGACTATCATTGTCTTCATCATCTTCATTAGTTACAACAGTAACATATTCTTCAATCTTGTTCTTTAGCTCATTATCAGTTGTGCCAATACCAACATCTTCAATTGTGTTATCTGCCTTAGGATCATCTTCTTCCATGGGAGAATTACCTTCTTCTTCAATATTCACACTATCTCCCTGTTCCACCATTTCAAAATCCACATTCACCAAAGCACAAAAATCCTTTCCCCCTTCAATGTGATCATGTTGCCTATAGTGTCTCTAAGTTGTTGTGATTAGAACTCTTCAATTATTTAAGCCCTTAACATTTTTTTCAAGGACAATAACATTTTTCATCACCTTTTCTTTTGAACTGAGACCACAATCTAGTAATTGTCACCTTATTTTGTTCTGGGTTCATATTGTTAGATGTGGACTTTCTTCACACACAAATATAAACATACAAGAATTAGTAGTATCTTGTATATAATAAAAAATAATTAAATAATTAAATATTACTATCTCTTTAGTAAGGGTGACATATAAAAAATCAAATATATTATACAATATAAATATGTATATGATAATAAGAAAAGATTTCATCTATAGAATATCACTATACAGACATAGATATTCCACTTTACATAAAGACATAGGTAGTGTCTTCATGGAAAATCATTGGTACACGTAGACGTCATATGTTTTCTTTGTAGTAAAAAAGATTGGATGTGGGTCTTTATTATGTTCTGGACTAGGTGCTATTCACATTATTACATATTGAGATTGAAAAAATGGTGCCTAAAAAGATATGATATTTGCTGGTACCTAAAAATCTACGATCTCTAGTACTGTTAGCTTTGATTGGAGAATCTGTAGAAATTAATCAATACCGAACCTACAACTAGTTTGATTTAATCCATAAGAAACAACATACAACAATAACATGTGAAATTGTGGTATATATAGATGAGAATGAAATAGTCATCAACAAGGGCATTGATAACTAAACATTTGATAGAGTCCATAGGTAGCGAAGAACTCTTAATCATGAGTACATTGTGCTAAGGATATAATTAAAGCCTTCAACATTCACAATTGTGTTACTTTTGTAGGCTGAATATTTTGATCGATTGTACAATATCATAAGAATGTCTTTAGATGATGGAATTATGTGTCTAAACTTTCTTATTATATGCATGTTTTCCTGAAAACTTTCTTATCATATGCTTTTCTTGTTTGATTGAGAGAATATAAATGGATTTTATTGCAACATGTTTAAACTTTAAAGAACTCATTTATATACCAAGAATGTTAACTAAAAATGGAGGAAAATGAAAGTATCATTAAACAATTATGGTTTCTCAATGGAGTATACAACATTTTGTGTATACCAAAAATAGTTGGGGTTTAGCAAAACACCGTCATGTTGTCAATAAAGTGTCATTTTATCATTTGTTAACCTAACAAATTATGTAGAATCCTTGGGAAATCTATGCCTTAGGAAAATTTGTGAGATAAATGATAAAAAACTCAGGGGAGACTACTAAATTTGGGCATGAATTATGATAGACACATATTGCCCAAGCAATAATAGCACAAATTGGCTCCCATTGGATGGGCGTCAAACTTTTGCTATCACAAATTGTGATGGAGAGCATGTTTGTCATAATTAAGATGAATGAAGGTGTTGTAACTTGGAATAGCCAAGGGAAGGAGTTCATCTTCTTTCCATCACAATTTTGATAATACACCATTGTAATTGCGATAGTCTAAGGTTTCAGTCTATCATTGGACCAACAACTAACCGCAAAGCTATCTGTCCCAATTGTGATAGTTATGTGATAGTCATGTTGTGGAGGTGATGGTTATCCATTAGAATGGTCTATCAAAATTATGAAGGGTATGTGACAAAAATTCTCTAAGTGTGACTACTATTTGTCAGACTAAGTCACAACAATTGCAGCAACTTGCTGAATTATTTAATTTTTTTTTTTTGTAGCAAACATTGAATAAGTATTCCCAGATTTCCCATGAGGAAATCACAAAGAGGCTCAAAGTTAACTATGATTCTCTAAGGAAGAAAGAGAAGGATATGTTCTTGGATGAAAGATGTTTCTTCATTGGAGAAAGAAGAAGTGCGACTATTGCAACATGAGACACTGAGTTTTATGGAACACTTAGTTAGGGAACTCTTTTCAACAAATGTCTTGTTGAGATGGATGAAGCTAGTTAGATAAGAATGAACAATCACTTGAGGGACATGGGAAGAGACATTGAAAATGGACAACTACCATACTACCTTTGGTCTCCAAAAAAGGTTATCAAGGTAAATTTGGATGAATTTCCATATTCTTTTAAGAAGCTAATACTCCTAGAGTATCTTTGTTTAGAAGGGTTTCATAACTATTAAAACTTAATCTAATACAAGGGATAAAGATTTGACATGTATTACATATATTTGTAAATGGCTATTTGTAATAATTTTTCATACAAGTGCCAATTGATATTAGTATATCCTTTATAGTTGTGGCATCTGTGTGAATGCACATTTTTTGTTATCAAATCAATCTATTTTGGTTATCATTCACATATAATTGTGTATAAGGTTCTATTCTCAAAAAATTAAAGCTATTTGAATTATAGTAGCATATTGAACTATGACATCCTTTTGCATTGCTTGACACCAATAGATTATCCTAGTTAGTTGTCATGCAATCATAGTTTAATATTGAGCTTCTCTTAGTTTCAATAATAGTTTAATATTCTCTATTAATTAGGGCCAACCACATGAAGGTGGTAGCTCATTTGGCCCCACCCCACAACATCTAAATTCCTTGTTAACATCTAAAATTCATTCATTGATTAATAAAATTCATTCATTCCATTAATAAATTCCTCGTTAACATCATACCATTGATTTGGTAAACTTGTGAATGCCACTTTGAATTGAGAATGCACGTGCAACTGTGTTCTATATGCATGGACAATAGGGGGAGCTGAAAAAACCCACTATGTTTACATTTATTTAATAGGTCTATGCAAACGTCTAACACAAATACAAACCTTTTGGGGTTTTTCAACTCCACTTGATGTCATATGCATATGAATTGAAATTGCATATTGAACTATGTTGTCCTGCTGCATTGCCTGAAAGGAATAGATTCACATAGTTAGTTGTCATGCAACCATAGGTTAATGTTGAGCTTCATTTGGTTTTGGAATAGTTTAATATTATCTACTAATATTGGCCAACCACATGAAGGTGGAAGCTCATTTGGCCCCACCCCCCTAACGTCTAAATTCCCCATTAACATCTATTTTTTTAAAGAAAGTGTCAATCTTTAAAGTACAAAAAAAAGGTTCTAGACCTGCAAAAGTGACATCATTTTCCCATCTTCTGGTGCATGTCATTTTTTTGTGGCATCCAAAATAAGAATCTGCCACTTTGAATCAAGAATGCATGTGCAACTACATTCATATGCATGGATGATGGGCATAGCTAAAAAAAAGAAACACGATTACATTTATTTAATAGGTCTATTAATTTTTTAAAATTATAGACCATCATGAACATTAGAACTCTAGCTTCTATGGCCAAGAGAATGTCCCCAGCAAGCCAACATAGAAAGTCTTGATTTGCTTGCATGCTGAGGACATTACCCTTGCCTATAAGAGTCAAAGTTACAATGTTTGTGATCGTCTATAACTTAAAATACCTAATTAACTACCTCTAACAAAAAATGCAAACTTGTTGCATTTTTTAGCTGTACTTGATGCCATATGCATATGAATTGAGATTTTATATTGAACTATGTCCTCCTTCTACATTGTCTAAAACCAAGAGATTTACACTGTTAGTTTTCATGCAATCATATAAGGTTAATGTTAAGCTTCACTCAATTTTGAGAATAGTTTAATATTCTCTACTAATTAGGGCCAACCATGTGAAGGTGGAAGCTCATTTGGCCCCACCTCCTCGGAACATCTAAATTCCCCATTAATATCTAAAATCTTTAAGAACTGGTATATCTTTAATGTACCTAGAATGTCCTCATCGCCTCCTGCTACTCTTCAGGGAAGTCCATCTTCATTTCTCACAAGAAATTCATCACAATTTTTTAGTGATTCTCATACATCTAACATGGCTACATCCTGGAATGTCCTCATAACCTCCTGCATAAAATGAATCCAATATTATAAAATGTCCCCTTAAGAAATAATAGTTCAAGTGAAATAAACACATGAAAAATGAGAGAGAAAAAGAGGAATATACTAACCAATAGGTGTTGTCATTGCATCTATGACCATGCTATATGTTGAGTGAGTTTTATTGTTTTTCTATTGTGCCAAGATCTCTTTGTTTATATACATACATACATACATACATACATAGACACACACACACACACACACAAGTGTGTAAGTATGTATATATATACACACACACACATATATATACATGTACATATGTATATATATGTACATACATACATACATATACAAAGCTCACAAGGACATGACAACGAGATGCAGAG
Organism: Cupressus sempervirens; assembly: GCA_028749045.1. Lineage (NCBI taxonomy): Eukaryota > Viridiplantae > Streptophyta > Pinopsida > Cupressales > Cupressaceae > Cupressus > Cupressus sempervirens. The sequence continues at coordinate 652,677,235 of CM053784.1, forward strand.
ATTGCAAGGGTAAAAAAATGAAATCCTAAATCTCCACTGATCTCCACAATCCACAAGATATTTTTGCATATGTACATACATACATACATACATACATCCTTTGTATGGTTTAGAGGTAATGCCATTGTGGCAGAGGTTTTTACAAGGGAATGAGCCTCATGACTATGACATTGACACAGAAGAAAAACTTTCTTCTTCAACTCCTTTCACTCAACTCATTACTAAATTTACTCTTCTAGCAGTGAGGATAGTTGGTACAAATTCTTGGAAGCCAAGGGACCCTTAACCTATGCTACATTTTTTGGATACATGGGAGAAGTTACTATTGGCTTCAGTACTTCATAACATTCTCAATCATATAGTGATGCCCAAATTAACAATAGTAATAGATACTTGGGATCCTTGTAGGGATATTGTGCTAATAAATGCATGGTTACATCCTTGGCTTCCATTATTGGGCCAATGTATGTGTTAAGCTATCATTTGCATGATGCTTAATGGAAATAATTCTTTCAAACTCCTCTCTTGAAAAGTTAATCTAAGATCAACTCCAAGGTTCCAGGAAATCTTGTGGCCTACCAAAATCCACTTAGTAGAAGATAAATGTGAGTGTTCACAAGAAGGCCTTTGTTGGTTCTGACCAATTTTGGATATGATGTTGAATTTTCTTGCTATCTCAAAATAAATAACTACACAAAAAGAAATATATTTTTGTATTTTTTTTGCTTATAAGAATACAATTTTAACTATGCAACTATATGAATTCATAAATTAACCAAGTGTTTGTAAAAGAAAATAATGAAGATAGGGTAACAAGAAGTTTGATCAAATAACTTGAAAAATAAATCCCTAATAGACATAAGACACGAAAACAACATGTCTATGAGTTAAGCCTTTGAAAAGATTGATAGGTAACCAATGAAAATAGGAGCAACACTTCCTTAATTCCACTGATGCAATCATTGATGAAAAAATCAATAATTGTAAAATGTTTCACTTTTCTTTAGATCACAAGGCCACAAAAAGTGCACTCATGTGAGACAAAAAACTATGCAAGAACAATAGGTGATCTTTTCTCCAACTAAGTATGTTAGCAAAATTTGTAAATACATGACAAACATCAGAATTAAAAAGATCACTCAATAAAAATAACACAACAAAACTATTGGCTCCATTACACTCCATGAACATACATTCACAAAATATAACACACTTGGGCAAGAATAACTACACTCCGAATGAGAGCATCAATAACATATATTATTGCATCAAAATAATAGCATGGAATACATATTTAATTCCTTAATTTATAGGAAATATTCTCCTCAATTTGTGTTGAGAGTGAGAGATTCCTTCATGCAAATATATGCTTAAAACTAATAAAAAAAATCTAAATACATACAAACTGACTCTCTAACTAGTGCTAAGTAGGACTCCACCCTTGTTTATATCATTTAATGAGTGCATGAGCCTTTATATGTCTTAAAACAAAGAAAGTATGAGAAAATAAGAAGAATAAAGCTATCAGATGATGTAGGAGTCTCAAGAGATGCCAAAAATAAAAGCTCAACCTTCTTCGGAGGTTTGTAGGAGTTGAACTACCATTTGAATTCATTTTTGGTGCATGGAAAGCTCTAAATTTAGAGTTGGTACTTAACTGTTGGTGCACCGTTGACTTCTTCAAAAAATTTTGGCACACCTTTGGAGAAGCACATCTTGCACACCTTGCAACCTTGGAAGACAGGGTTCAAAAAATGGAAAATTTTCCCAAGTGTCAAAACAGAAATTCTAGCTTCTTGATTTTGTTCCCCTTCATGCTAGAGCTATGTTTGGATGTTTTCTCTTGAATTTTTCTATGATCTCTATCATTAGGGTTGCATCTAGTAAATCCAAAGCATTATACTTATCCTTCACTATCTACCAATAGTTGCCCACTTCTATGTGAGTCTACGCAAAATCTTCTAGTTTCACATCTAATTCCAACAATGCTCCCTCCATTTTGAATGCTTGTCTAATATCTTCATCAATCAAAGCTTCATCAAATATTTTTCAAAATTGTTCAACGATTGCTTACATTGACATGAGTTTATCTTTCAATTCATCTTCAAAAATGTCAGGGCATGCATCACTATAATACTTCTCTACTTTTGAAATTTTCCCTTGGTTTTGATCCTTGAGCTTATGAATATCTGCATGTAATGTCTCCATTAATTTATTAACAGCCACAATCTTCTCAATCCAATCATCTATCTTATTTGACTCATCCACCATATATACATCCATCAACATATGATACCTCTGACCTTTTATTGATTACAATGCTCAAAGGTCATTTCCTGATGTATGTATCTTGTCCACCAATCCAAAATCTCAGTTTAAAATAGCAACTAGTTTCTCCACATTATTCTGCATATGGTACAATAACTTAAGGTTATCCTATATCATTTTCACACCCTTTTTCACCATAACTATTAAGCCTTCCAAAATGGCTCCCCCTGTATAACTACCATCTCTTTATCTCTCTTCTCTAAAGCTACTTCAAGCATAGCCTCTAGATTATTTGGGTCAATAGGACCAACTAAATCATGCAAAAATCCTCTCACAATTTCATTTTTATTTCATAACTTAATCAATTCAGCCTCATCTTTGTCTAAGTGGTTAAATAGTTCTTTAATTCCTATGGTGACCATCAATATAGCCATGTCTATAGTTGGCTTTCCAAGAAAGACTTCTTTGATATGATAATCATTAGTGGTTAGATCTTTAGTATCTACATGTGGAGGGGTAGCAATGTGAGCAAGAAAATCTTGATTTTAGTTCTTCATAACGAAGGCCAATGTGTGTGCATCACCCTTAGGTAACTCAAGCTTCTTTAGAGCTTCAACTAATTCTCTAATTCCCTGTTCCTCAGTATAATACATTTACCTTTTATGCCTAACCATCACCTCCTTTCTCAACCATCTTGGATTACTTTCTATCAAAGACTTATACTTAGATGAATAGGGAGTTTGTTCTGCTAGACCATTTCCTTTATCACTCCTCTCCAGAGTCCTTTCTTTCTATGAGGTATCTATATCAAGCATCCTTGTATCTATTGAGCCCACTATCCTTACCTCTGTATCTTGAGAAGCTTGCTGGGGTTCTTCATATTTTTTCCCCTCCTCTGATACTTCATCAATGGGTCTTTTTTGTGATTCTTCTTCTTGCATTGGTTTCACTTGTTCTTCATTGACCAAAGGGAGAGGAGTGGTTAAACCTTTATCCACTAAAGATACATCTTAAGCTAGTGATAGCGGGGCACCTAGAGGTCCTTGTGGAGAAGATGGAAATTGAATCCAATTTTCTCCCAAAGGCTAATTTTTTAGTGTATTCCTTATCTTTTCACCTATGAGTTTAGTACCTATAGGCATGAAGTCAAAATCTAAAATTTTAAACATATCATTCCCTTGGTCTTCTTGTTCATAAATCCACTATTGTAACTCATCCTTTGAAGTTGTAACTTGAATAGGTTATGTAGGAATAGATGGCAGCATTATAGTGGAGCTCCTTCTTTGTTCTACCTCAGTAGCCCTAGCTAGATGAGTCCTCTAACTCAAAGTAAGGTTATCCTCGTCATCTTCTTCATCCTCTTTAGCTCCTTCATGAATGGTTTTTGGGACTAAAGGAATGGGAATAACCTTACTTTGCACCCTCTATCTTCCAGTGCTTTTAATTGGAGTCTTAGTCTTTTTCTTCTTAGGAGCTAATGAAGAGGCTTCTTCTTCTTGAACCTATGGGGACACCTCTTCTACTTGATCGTTAGATCCCTGTCCTTATTTTGGTGGTGGCACTTGTGGATTATCTTGAGCTTGAGTGGCTTCTTAGGCTTGAGTTGCCTCCTGAGCTTGAGTCCCTTCAACCTTGGGCTCATCTCACTATGAATAAACTCTTTTCCTTTGATTATTTCCCTTCTATACCTTGAAGTAACCAACTTCCCTATTAGACTGATACACTATCTTTGGCCTAATTGGAGATTGGGATGTGAACATTGGTACTGTAACATTTGCTACTCTACCTTTCACTGGGTGGGATGTAGCTTGGAAAAATACTACTTGTGGAACAATATCTAGCTTGAATGGTCTCTTATTCCATTCCTTGGTCAATTGGATGATATGCCTCACCCTATGATTGATATTTGCATTTTCTTCTCTATCAGTCTCTACATTCACGAGCAACCATTGAAAACATTTGAAGTGTCTTGTTGAACAACCTTCAATAGGAATTTTATTTTCAAGGCACTGCCTACCAAATAAAGAGTCATCGTACAATAATCCCTTATCTAGATATCGTAGTCATCTACTACATTTATCTAATAATCCTCTATAGCATCTTCATCCTCAAATTGTTTTCCTACCAAGAATTTGACTCTACCAATATTATCAAAACATGGATGAGGGGAGTTATAATCCTCCAAGGGATACTAATCTCATTTTGACTCAAAACTCACAACATCCTACTTCTCTTAACACCAAACAGACCTATGGTGATGGGCCATACCTAGGTCTTCTTATGCTGCTTCCTTACTCAGTCATATGTAGACGAGAGTTGTCATGAAATCTCTAGCAAAATGAGTCTATCACATGGATACCTAGGGAGTTTCTTAGGATTTATAGTTGTTCCTACTACCCTTAACTAGGTGAATGTCTTGAATTGGATGTAGTAGGTGCCTATTTGTGTAATTTTTGCTGCTACCTCTTCTTACATCCTTTTTGCATAGTCTCCCTCAATGAACCAGATGATTGCAAAAATGAAAGCATCATTCACTATTCTATATTATTTTTTATGATTTGAAAGATTTTTCTTCACCAGCTGAGGGTATACCACATAAGGCTATGCATCAACATCTTGCAAGTTGCCTCTCTTAAACAATCCTAGGTAATCTGTAGTTCTTGCTACTAACAGATACACCAAATAAGATGTTGTATAAAACCTTAGATCATTTTTTATTGCCACCAACTATTTATCTAAATTATCACTAAGAATTGTGGCCCAATCAATTGGCATCTTTATCATTTTGATGGTTTTAATGAAGTGTACCATCCACATATTTAAGTGTCCTGTTGCTTGTAATCCCATGATTCTACTTAGGAACACTATGGAATGTTCGATATCATCCTTCATATAACCTCTTGTCATATATTCTTTCCATCCTTTTTTCCAAGAGGTGTTCTATCAATGAGATATGAAGATTGAATAATTTTTGTAGTTTCTTGTTCATGAACTCTATACCACCTTTTTTCTTGATGATATGTGAACCTTATATATTGATCTACACTTAGAAGATGAAATTCTTTCTCTATATTCTTGGGTCTTAGATCAAGAATGATATCTCCAGTTATGCTTTTAACCACTCTCTCCTCTCAAACATAATTTGTAGCTAATGCCATAACCAACTCTGAAGACTATACTGAAGTAGGACGTGAAGCTGCATTTACCAGTCCTGGTCTAATGAGTGAAGACACCATTGGGTACATCTCATTCAACTTATTATAGAGTACTAAGAATGTGTTCCAATCAATATGTCCTACCTTAGTGTCTCAAATATCCAAATGCACATCTTGGAAATGTGATTTTGATGGAACACCTTGAAATTTGAAGACCATCAATTTTGGAGAAATCTTTGTAGTGAGGGAGGACGAGGAGGAAGCCATTTTTTCTACACAAAATAGACATACATTAGTCTGGAAGGTGGAAAATACAATCCTAATAAACCCAAGTTGGAAAAAAGCAAACCTAGAACCTAAAATTATCACAAAACTGCTAAAAACTCTATTTTATACTTTGCAAGACAAAAATCTGGTGCAATTTGCGCACCTTAAGGGTGTGTGTGCCTTTCTCCTTTGGAAAAAATTTAGTCCACACCTTGTGGGGCACACTAGGTGTGCACCCTTATTAGGTAAAGGAAAAGCTAAGTGTGAAAGGTGGGTGAGCACATAACACACCTTGTTGGGTGCACTATGTGCACATCCTTAACTCTGCATAGGAGAATGCTTTATGAAAGGTGTGTATGTGTGCACCTTGGATAGATGCAAAGATGTGCACCTTTTACTAAGGTGATGCTTTTTGGATTTATGTTTCATTAAGTTTTGTGAAAAAGGTGCACATCTTAGTTATTTTTAACTTCGTGTTTTGTTTGCTGTATAGGTTTTGAAGATTAACACATCTCTAGGTGTGTGGAGGTGTGCTTTCTAAAGATTAGAGGATAAAAAGGCGTAAGGAGGAAGGAGGGGTCCTTGGCTTTTATGGGCCCAAGATGGTGTGAACCTACACATGTGCACACTTCCAAAGGGAAGTTCTCTCACACTAGTGTACTTAGTGCACTAGTACACCTTGAAGGGTGTGCTAGGTGCACTATTGTGCACCTAAATATCCAAAATTCACTTTTTTCTCTCAAATCTCCAATTTTTGACAACTAGGCTTAGACACCAAGTAGAACACTAAAAAAGACTCAGGCCTTGGACTAGGGGTCTAGAAAGCAAAAAGATATACTAGAGGGTACCCATTTCTAGGAGAAATGGGGTGTGCATTGTGAAACCACAACAATATGGAGCCTTTATATCCAACAATTCATTATAAATTGGGGAATGTGCTTAATGCCTGACATTCAAGTGATGCATCTTCATATGCAATTTTATCACCTTAGAAAACTATATTTGATCCTGCTAGCTAGGAACAACTGATTGTTCATTTTATTATACCTAATTTGATGATCATTCTATAGGAATTTGCAATCAACCTAGCTAATCAACAAATAGACCAATTAAACTAGGTTATGGTTTCTTTCTTTCTAAAAATATCTGCTATGATATGTTTTTTTAAAATTCCTTGCCTAATCTACCCATTTTTCCTAGTCTACATTATTTCTATGAAGGATCTTGAGATAAGTCACGTAGCACAGGTTTAGTGAGTTTTATTATTTTATTACTTGGATTCTGGAATATATATATAGCTGGATCAATTTTTTTGTTGTGCCAAGATCTCTCTATATATATACATTTATAGGCACACACAAATGTGTTTGTATATGTATACACACATATATGTACATATACATATGTATATGTATGTATATACATACATACATACATATACATAAATAATAGTAATATATGTATTGCATCTGTATTTTATTTGCTATTTCTTATAAGAGTGTTTCCAGGTTGGGAACCACTTCAACATCCTTTGCATGGTTTAGAGGTAATGTCATTGTGGTAGAGGCTTCTACAAGGGAATGAGCCTCATGAATTAACATATAATTTATTATAATAGTTAAGTGCTACCTAACTATGTCTAAGTTATCTACACATTAGAGGCATACTCTGCCTACTAGGCTACCTACATACTCGTATCGATGGGATCAAGGCCCTTGAACAACTCAATTTAATGATTGTGTAGCTTTGGTTTCTAATTATTTTGATGTAGGTGTATTCTTATAGCCATTGGTAAGCTTTACTCACCTAATACAACTCTTTGCCACCATACATCCACTTGGGAGAATTAGGTGGTTTTCTATAATTACAATATTGTAATACCCTGGTGCAACCTTTGTGTTGTAGTTTATAGTTAATATAAGGTTAACCTATATACATCCTAACTCACTCCTTATATAGTTATGTTTAAAATATTGTGACAATAATCAATGGGTCTAAATAGACCAGTCAAGTTAATGTTGAAACTTAGAGTTTAGCTTTCTATTTTTAAAAGCCAAGTAGACTAGGTTGCATCTGCTGAAATGTCTTAACATAAACCACAAGTATAGATTCTTCATTCTATAAGGAGACCCTTTATTCAAATGTAAAACTAATTACATATGCATGATTCTTTTTTTAATGCAAAGCTGGTTTTGAAGCACATATTCCTTTTATTAAATGTAAGGTTGATTACTTGAATATCCATAGATGTACAAGCATGGTAAGTTACCTAGAATGTCATGAGATCAATCTCTAAAGTCCCTGGAATGTCCTCATCACCTCCTGCTACTCTTAGGGGAAGTTGATCTTCATTTCTCAAAATAAATTCATCATACTGATACATCTAGGAATATCCTCATCACCACCTGCATAAAATGTATCCAATATTACAGAATGCTCCCAAAGAAATAATAGTTCAAGTGAAATAAATACATGAAAAATGAGAGAGAAAAAGAGGAATCTACTTACCAATGGGTATTTCCATTGCATTTGTGACCATGCTACATGTTGAGTAAGTTTTATTATTTTTCTGTTGTGCCAAGATCTCTCTATTTATATACATATATACATACATACATAGACACTCACATATGTGTGTGTGTATGTATAAACACACAAACACACACACACATACATATACATATACATATGTATACATACGTACATACATACAAAAATACATACATATACAAAGATCACAAGGGCATGACAATGAGATGAAGAGATCATAAGGGTATGACAATGAAATGTAGCAATCACAAGGGAATGATAATGAAATCATAGATCTCCATTTATCTTCACAATCAAGATCTCTCTATATATACATACATACATACATAGACACACACATATATTATACCTAATCTGATGACAATTCTATAGGAAATTGTAATCAACTGAGCTAATCAACAACTAGACCAATTTAACTAGGTTATAGCTTGTTTCTTTCTAAAAATATATGCTATGCTATGGTTTTCTAAAATATATCTCTCTCTATATATAAAGACTAAAAGTTGTGTAATTTTTCATGTATTGCATCTACATTTCCTTTGACATTGCTTATACGAGTGTTTTAAGGTTGGGAACCACTTCAACATCCTTTTCATGGTTTAGAGGTAATGTCATTGTGGTAGTGAGAATAACTTCAGTGAAGTGTTGAGTGTAAGGAGTTACTACCTTGAACCTATGCTACAAATTCTTGGGAACCAAGGGATCCTAAACCTATGCTACATTTTTTGGAGTCATGGGAAAAGTTATTACTGGCTTCAGTACTTCATAACATTCTAGATCATATAGTGATTCCCAAATTAATAGCAGTAGTAGATACTTGAGATCCTAGCAAGGAGAGTAGGCCAATATATGCATGTTTGCATCCTTGGCTTCCATTTTTGGGCCAACGTATGGATCCTTTATATACAACCATTCGTTATAAATTGGGGAATGTGCTTCATGTCTGGCATGTAAGTGATTCATTTGCATATGCAATTTTATCACCTTGGAAAACTATATTTGATCCTGCTAGTTGTGAACAATTGATTGTTCATTTTATTGTACCTAATTTGGTGATATTTCTATAGAAATTTGTAATTAATCAAACTAATTAGAAACTAGATCAATTTAGCTAGGTTATGACATGTGCTATTCACATTTATCATATGGTTACAATGTTGGAGGCAACATTTTTTCCAAAGTGGCAACATGTTTTGTATCATTGGTTTTGTTCAAGTCCTGATTTCAAAAAATTAACAAAGTGGTTTTTAGGGTGGAAAGGACTATTTCATCTCAAGCTTCTTGCTAATGAGAGGATAAGAAGTTAGCTAAATGTAGCCCTTGAAATTATAAATCAAGTTTAGAGGGTACAAATGTGGAACAACCTAGGGCTAGAGAGAATGTAAGTATCTTAGGGTAATGGAGGAACTCCAATTTGAGGAACTTCAGCAACAACAACATATGCTCAACAAGAAGCCTTAGTTTCCATGGGTAGTGGGATTCACCTGAATAAATCCATGGGTGCACCTCATTTGAGTTTGAAGGAAGTGATTGAAATATATGCACAAGAACATGACATCCAATTTTCCCCTAAAGTGGGATGCACACATGATGGTCTTCAGGTTTATGCTTTTTGAACTCTTAGTATCTATCTAGAATCTATAAAATAATAAATGCTTGCATAATCTAGAGATAGATGTGTGATTGCATCATTAAAGTAGCTAGTTGAGATGCACTGTAATTGAACTGAAGGAAATAATTGATAAACCAAACATATAATGAAGAGGAAACTTTAAAACTTGGATGCTAAAATCTTGAAATGAAAGCTATCGAGGATCAAAAACCTATGCCAGAGTTACAACACAATAGGAAGTTTATTTTAGCTATTAAACAAGAAAAGAAAAGAAAAGAAAACATGACATAAATCATTCCCCATTTGTTTTAATCGTCGGGAGCTATGCGTGAAAGAGGGTGGAGAGCTTTGAACGAGGGTGGAGAGCCCTAAATGTTGGTGGAGAGCTCTGAGCTCTAAACATTAGTGGAGATTTCATTGCTATGCCCTTGTGATCACTATATATACTTTTCATGCCCTCATGATCTCTATATTTTGTTATCATTCCCTTGATGGAGATCAATGGAGATCTATGATTTCATTGTCATGCCCTTGTGATCATTGCATTTCATTGTCATACCCTTTTGATCTCTGCATTTTTTTATCCTTCCCTTGTGATCTCTGTGCCCTTGCTCTACTATTTCCTTGTCGTGTCATGCACTTGTGATCTCTATTACCTTTGCACTACAACATTTGGGGTCAAATTGTGATGAAAATTTGCAATGACAGTGTAATTTTTGGTGATTTTCATGTTTAAAAAAAAAATTACGATGGTGGTGTAATTTGTGGTGTAATTCGGACCCAAATGTAGCAGTGCTTGCTCTATGATTTTCTTCAAGGGGAGAAGAGGTGCCTATGTAAATGTTATTTTCTTTTCCTAGTAAACACAGGTCTCTTTATATTTCCCCCAACAAGTGATTAGAGAAGCTTCTCTTTATGTATATGTATGTGTATATATATACACACATATGTGTGTGTGTCTACATATATATAATATACATAGAGAAGCTTCTCTTTATGTATATGTATGCATATACACACACATGTGTGTGTCTATGTATGTATATATGTATATATACAAAGATCTCTCTATTTATATACATATATACATAGACACACATATGTGTGTGTATGTATACACACACATATACATATGTATTTATATATGTATATATATACAAACATACATATGCACATATATAGAGATCACAAGGGCATGACAACAAGATGCAAAAATCACAAGGGCATGACAATGAAATGCAAAGATGCAGATATTTATATATACATGCATGTATACATACATATACACATACATACATACATACATACATACATCTACATACCAATAGAGAATTGAAATACAATTTTTTTGGATTCCACTTAGTACCGTGTCGATAAATTCAAGAAATTCTACTACAATTCAAATTAACTTACATTGATTCCAAAGCTTAGGTCCTAACAATAGTCAAAAGGTAAATTGCTATCAAAGAATGTACTAAAATCAAGAAAGAGTACATATTTTGAATGAACATAGATATTGGCAACAATGAAGAAACATATAATCCTCTTATACATAATTAGAATTATGTTAGAGATGAACTCAATAAATTGAGAAATTGAGTAATCCAAATTTGACCTTTCAATTATCACACTTCATCCATCACTATCATTTTATTAAATTGAATAGTAGTTTCATAGATTCATCCAAATAAAAAATTACACTCATATAGAAAGCTCATACCGTGAGAGATATTCAAACTTGTGGACAATTTGGAATTAATATTACTTTACTAGTAAGATGACACTATAGTGGAGCCATAGAGATATGCTTCTAGCTTGTGTGTCCTTCTTGATGATCAACTGATATCTCCATAATCAAAATTATAATATCCCTACTCACTCAGAATCCCTACTCACTCAGAAGATAAAATCCTGAGATGAAATTTGAATAAAATTATCATGATGTTGTTTTGTAGACAACTTATATGGATCCATATCTAATGATCATAGGCCAAAGGTATTCATGTGTATCATACACTTATCATGGAAAAACCCCTAGCTATAGAAGTTTTTTCTACCAATGGAGAAAGTATTCGCCCTTGGTTGAGAAACTGTATGCCATCTATAAAAGCCCTTTCCTTTTTCGGGACATAGATCATATTCTATGTTAGTAAAATTTAGGTCTGTAGTTATTTGCATTTTTTTTCAAAGATATGAATAGTGATTGAGTAGAATTTCTTGCATTTATTTCTAGATATTACCTTGTATCATTTCCATCTATGGTGATATTGGGTTTTATTTGTTTTGAGTCAGAGCGTGCTGATGTTAGATGGGATTGCAATTAATATGCATTGGGAGAAGGTGACCGTCTCTAGATTTACCATGTGCTTATTATGCAATCGCCTAATATCCCTAAAAAATTCTTGTCATGAGATCTTTATGATCTTCTCATGCTCTATAAAGTCCTTCCACATTACAGGAGAAATTTAAGTATTTCTATTGAATTTGAACTCGATGTTATGGCCAATCTCAATGGGGTCCATCAACTATCCATTTGTGGGTGTTTTGGTAAACATCATCAATGCCGTCCATGCTCAAATGATGTCAAGACTTAGCTGGATGAACACCCCTATTTTTGATGTGTGTTTCATCAACATTCCATTGAATGGCTTTGCTCATCTACACTAAAAAGTCAAACATGAAAGCTTGATCATTATAGAAATTGCATATATATCAGTGCATATATATCTTATAAAGGTTAACGATCATATGTGTGTGTGCTAGAATGTTGACACACTTCTATGAGTCATTATATCCAAGATTCCTCAAGAATGAGGTCTCAAATGGTGACTTATAACTCTCTATTCATGGAGTGCAAGGGTTTGTAATGGAGGCCCTCAGTTTGACCTAGTTTGTGCCCATGCAAGTACACCATAAAATAAGAGATTCAAAGAGGAGAAACAAGAGTGCTAGTCTCCATGATCATCAAATATGCATGAAAATGAAGATGCAAGCTAATCTAAATAATAACAATGTAAAGCAATGCAAGAAAGGAAATCTAATCTATGAAAGGAAACAACAATGCAAGATTAATATATGAATAGAAATATGACTTTAAGCTAATTTGAAAATGCAACGATGAAAGATGATGATGGAAGCCATGGATGTATGAGAGAAGAAGACAAGAAGAGATAAGTTGAAATGGAGCTCCCATGCCCAAACCCTAAGGCTCAAATCCTAATGCTCAAACTCCTTCTCCAAAATCCCTCTCCAAACCTACAATATAACAATAAAATCCTTATCTATATCCAAATGAGAAGGAGAGGGCTCCTTATATAGTCAAGTGTGGAGGTGGAAGGCTTCTCACAACCAATATGAGATAATAGGGTTGGATCCATGTGAGACAAAATTCCACCAATGAGAAAAGAGAAGTGTTTGACAAGAAAGTGGAAAGAGAAAAAAAGAATCCCACTTAGAAATATGTGCATTTAAGTGTAGAGAAAAAGGATTTTAATTTGTTTTATTTACTTTTTTCATACAAAGTGATATCTAAGTGAGGATTTAATTTATTTAATTAAAAAAGGGATTTTCTTTAATTAAAAGGGGTTTTATTTAATTTAATTTAAAGGGAGATTTTCTTTTAATTAAATAAGATTATTATATATAATTAAACGATAAGTTTTCTTTTAATTAAATAAGACTTATGATTAAATGATCAAGCCTTAAGAAATATTGAAATAATTATGATTAGATCAAGGAAAATGATTTGAATTTATTTGATAAAATATTGCAAGGCATTGATTCAAGCAATTTATAAATTGATAAATGGGGTGCCATAGTCTAGGCGACTATTTTAGAGTGTATACAATATGAAGCCGACTTTTGATGTTAGATATGGGATGATTTGTGTGTGATGCCAATATTTCCTCCTCCATATTGAATTTCTATATCATCTAATTACTAGATACAAATCACTATACTTTGTCTTCTGAAATGGTATGGGCTACTTGGAATTGTCAAACTTGAACCGCTGAATTGTACATTCAAATTGATGAACCGACACTTTGAATCACTAGTTTCATGTTCAGAACCTTTGGCCTTTGAAATGTGAAATTTTATTTTAATTTATGGTGCATGGACTATTATGAATCTAAATATACCTAAATGTTCTTGGAGACATCTAAAAGAATCTGCACAAATTGATATGAACCATTCAATCTAAATTACAGAGTCTTTGAATCTCAGTACTCTAATCCAATTCAAGAGATTTTTGAACAATGAAACCACTAAACTACCTAGGACTCTAAACTTATTGAACATATGAAACTCCTTGAACCAATGAAACCATTTAAAAATAGGTTCAATGAGTTCAAAACCCAAGAGGGGCTAAGATATAAACCTCAAACAAGGGTTATGTGCTATGGTGGGGTAGGAGGAAGATGGTCGTGTGAATGACTAATCGGGTAAGTTGCATAAAATTAGGGTGTCATTTGCAAGTACTTTCATTAATTTAATAAGGGAATCAACTTTGAAAGCAAGATGATCAAAATTGGCATGTCTATCCTTATGATAGATGTACTTATCTTAGAATAGAAAATTACCTTAAACAACAAGTAAGAAATTATTAAATGTACAAAAAATCATAAGAAAATTCACCTATAATATTTTTGAAGGACAAAAATATAATTTGGTGGAAAAATCCATGAGCTATGTGGTTCCACATTGTGGCTGTTCCATTGTCTAGTATTGGAAACTCTTCACGTTAAATATGAAGATCTTGAAATTAAAAAGGATAGCCATTAGAGATCTATATTTGTGTTTTAGTGATAAGAAATATATAGTTTAATTTTAATAAAAATAATAGTCTTAAATGTATATGATTAAATAAAATAAACAAGAGTATTAACTGTAGCTGTATAATTCTATATTGTTGATTATGTTAAACAAAATGTTCAATAAAAAATGTATGAAGTAACATAAATGGATCATCTACTCAATCCTATTATGACTTAATGTGAATGGATTTGATCATTACTTGGATGATACTAAGCACAAGATCTTTACTCAATCACCAAGAGATAACATAATCTTTAAGTACAGATTTATGCATACTTAGTTTGGTATGAATAGTTTCAATCAAATGCAAGGATAATTTCTTGTGTGAATACAATCATCATAATCAGTTATCCTTGAATCTAACCAAAGCTATTATATATGAACAAGAGATACATGTTTAGAAGGAAAAAAAGAAAAGAACATTTACATAGGTATGTCTTCTCCCCTTGAAGAAAATCATAGAGCAAGGTGATGAAGATCACAAGGGCATGACATGCCAACAAAATAGAATGATCACAAGGGAATGACAACAAAACCCTAGATCTCCACTGATCTCCACCAATGTTTAGAGCTCTCACCCTTGTTTGGAGCTCTCCACCCTCTTTCACACACAACTCTCCACAATCAATCAAGACAAATGGGGAATGATTAATGTCATGTTTTCTTTTCTTTTCTTGTTTATAAGCCATAATCCACAATCTACAAGTTCTCTATGTATATATACATATATATATACATAGATAGATACATAAATATGTGTGTATATGTTTATATGCACATATATACACATATGTACATATTTATATATGTATATACATACATACATACATATATACATACATATATATATACATACATATATATGTACATATATACATACATATATACATACATATATACATACATATATATGTACATATATATATATATACATATATATATATATATACATATATATATATGTATATGTATATGTATATATATGCATCTATATGTGTGTGTATATATACATATATATGTATATATATATGTGTGTATATATATATGTATATATACTTACATACATGTACATACATATATACATACATACATATATACATGCATACATGAAAATAACTATGCAACTTCTAAAAGTTTACAATTGTTCAACAAAATTAATGTTTTACAAGAAAATGCACTTGAAGAACTGTAAGCTTAGAAGCAAGAACATGGTGTTTAATAGTATAGAAATTGCTTGACATGAGAGGTCTACAAGTGAGGGTATTGACCATTCTTGAAAACTTGAATGCTGAAATGAAAGCTATTGATGATCAAACACCTACGCTAGAGTTACAACAAAATGTGAAGTTGATTTTAGATAAGGTATAGGCATATATTTAGAAGTTTGATAATCAAAATTAAGGCACGAGAGTGAAGGAGAAAGAGCGTCTTTAGAAAGAGAAGGAGAACGAATGACTTTAGAAAGAGACTACATGACAAAAACAACAACTAGACAACATAGAGGATATTATGGGAATCATTGGACATAATCCAAGAAAGTGTTGTGGAAGGTACTATGATATTGGAATCACTTGCAAGTGTCTTTGAGAATTTACAGTTTAAATATCAAATGATTATAAGAGTGTTTTGAGTATTGACATAGTCTCTTTGTGATGATCCCAAGTATCAAATGCTTATAAGAGTATTTCAAGGTTGGAAACCACTTCAACATCATTTGCATGGTTTAGAGTTAATGTCATTGTAGTAGAGGCTTCTGCAAGGAAATGAGCTTCATGATTATGACATTCACATAGAAGCAGAACTTGCTTCTTCAACTCCTTACACTGAACTCTTCACTGAAGTTATTCTTCAATTCCTTGCATATGCAAGTTTATCACCCTGGAAAACTATATTTGATCCTGCTAACTAGGAACAATTGATTATTCATTTTATTGTACCTAATTTGATGATAGTTCTACATGAATTTGTAGTCAACTGATCTAATCAACAACTAGACCCATATAACTGGGTTATGGCTAGTTTCTTTCTAAAAACATCCACTATGATATGTTTTTGTAAAATCTCTTGGTAACTCTGCCCATTTTTCCTAGTCAGCATTATTTTTGTGAAGGATCTTGAGGTAAATCATTTAGCATGAGTTGAGTGAGTTTTATTATTTTATTATTTGGTTTATGGAATATGTATGCAGTTGGATCAATTTTTTTGTTGTGCTAAGATGTAATAAGCACCTTAAAAAAATCTTTAAATATACATGTTTAGAAAGAAATATAAAGAGATACCTATTTAGAAGGAAAAGGAATGAACATTTACATATCCCTAGAAGAAAGTTGCAGAGCTAGGGCATGATGATGAAATCTCAAAGCAAGGGCACGACATGAAAATGAAATTACAGGGCAAGGGCATGAAGATCACAAGGGAATGACATGGAAAAATAATTGTAGAGCAAGGGCATGACAATGAAATCACAAATTAAGGGCATGATGAAAAAATGCAAAGATCACAAGGGCACAACAACGAAATCATAGAACAAGGGCACAACAACAAAATGTAGAGATCACAACAATGAAATTGTAGAGCAAGGGTATGACAATGAAATGTAGAGGTCATAGCAACCAAATGCACCAATCACAAGGGAACTAAAATGTTCAGAGATCTCCACCCCTATTCAGAGCTCTCCACCCTCTTTTGTGTACAACTCTCCACAATCAAAACAAATGGGGAATGATTTATGTCATGTTTTCTTTTCTTTTTGTTTATACTCACATGGGCATCACAATTATGATGCCAATGTCGGTATTGCAATGACATTGAGGATAATTACAAAAGAAAACATGAAAATCACCATAAATTACAACATCATTGTAATTTGAACCCAAATGTTGTAGTGGAAGCATGGGAATTTAATTTAAAACCAACCCTTTAAACCATAAACATGACAAGAGAAACTATTAAACCTTGATTTCTTGATCAAAATTTGACTAAGTTTCAAATTTTGAAACACTTGATCCCCCAAACACTAAAAGACCACCATTGATATTTTGGTGATTGAAGGATTAGATATCCTAAATCTACAAGTTCCTAATCCCCAATTGTCCAAAGCTTTATGAATAGTCAAGGGACTAGTACTTTGAGATTAGATCTAAGATTTGTCAAGGAAGTTGACATCCCAACACATGAAAGGGATTAGGGATGTCAATATCCTTGATCCCCAAATATACTTTTTACCAAAGTATGCTTATAAATTATGCCCCTTCTTAGGCCTCTCCATGAGTTCTTGATTGATATGCATGGTGAACTCTTTCTCTAATTTGTAGTATCTATCTCCAAGGGACACAATGAGCTTGTGATAGGTGTCATACATAGGGGTATATGAACCACCAACATTACATTATATGAGGTGATGTTTAAGATCACCTCCCCTTCTCTCCCAAATACTTTCATTGATCCACTTTGTACTTCTCTAGACAAGCCATAACCAAATTCAAAGACTGCATGCTCTCTTCTCCAACCTCGAAAGCTTCAAAGGTTCCCACAACTAGTTGAGTACCAAAAATAGTGCACTTACCTTTACATAATTATTTTTGAAGTCATAGTTATTATCTCACATCTAGTCTTGAGGGCACATTTTTTGTATGGTAGGCATAGTGTTGATCATGCATACTTGTGTTTTGATAGTGCAATATCTGCAGTTGGTGCACAATGTGCTCTCCATAGTAGATGGTTTTCTAGAAAAATGATAAAAAAAACATTCATGGTATGTTAGTTGAGTTTTACAAAGATATAATTTGTTTTTGTAGGTCAAGTTATTATACCATGGTTTAATTATTTGATTTTTGTTGTTTCCCATTCAACCTCCCTATAGCTATGAGGCAAAATTTTGTGATAGAAAATGATTGGGGTAGATCAAATATTCAAAATTATCAAGAATTTTAGTTTAGTTTTCAATGAAGTTAAAGGTGAATTGACATCATCTACTCATAATAACACAAGGCATTGACCACAATATTACTTGATTTGGATGAAAACAAACAAAAAAAAAGAAACAAGAAAAAAGAAACAAGAAATTAAAAATAAGAAATAAGAAACAAGAAATAAGAAACACTATTTGAAAGAAAGCCATAGAGCTTTTATATGTAAGTCACACACTTGTACTGACCTAGCCCCCTGCTACTCCAATGAGCCCTAAATGTGTAGGTTGTATGTAAGATACTTGAACTATGCTGTGTATACAAAAGCCTTCATTTTCCTTTAGGTTTTCTTCATTTTCCATTCACAACAAAGACATGATTATTAAGAAGGGGAGGATCAATACCACATTATAACACAAAAAATCAAAATTTAATGAATTTTAGTTGCCTTCAACAGAGGTGAGAAGTGGTTCCCCTTCAACCCTCCCGTGTGCCCGCACTTTTTTGCATGAAAATAAAATGAAGTTTCACTTTTCTTTTTTTTCTTTATATCCTGACAACATCAAAATTTTGACAAAAGTACTTAAGTTTCATCAAAATTTTGAAAAATAACTTAATTCCCATCAAATTTTTGATAAGATACTTAATTATCATCAAAATTTTGTCATTTTTGGGATCATATTAAAAAAAAGTGAATTTGACAAGCCAAATTGGCCCGTCATAAAAATTTAGGTAAAAAGTGGGACCCAAGTGTACTAGTGTAAACATACTTTTGAGATGACTTTTACTCCCTTGGAAGATTCTTATATTGTTATCTTGAAAATATTCCTTGCCAATGAGCTCATTGGATTTCCTAAGACTAGCTCATATGGAAACCCACTCTTGGATATTTGTTGTTCTTCTCATCGATATAATGAGCATAGTACTTCATATTACATCGAGTTGAAACATAAAGTCCAAGATAGTATTGATGATGGGATTGTTGACACCTCTAATAACTCATATGGTGAAGAGAATTTTCTTGGGAAAGATCATATTAATGAACTTATGTCTAGTTATGGTTTCCTTGATACTTCCACTTCTTCCAATGCTCATGCACCTCCCAACACTGTAGATCTTTCTAGTGTGACTCCATCAAATAAATAATTTTATTCTTTCCATATGGACTATGGGTACCCTCAAGGGGTAACTCTAAAAGAAACTTAAGATAACCTTCACTTGGCTGCAAATGTTTTCAATACTACTAAGGCTAAAGATCCCCAACCTCAATGCAATCTTATGCCTAATTCAACTAGTCCTTAATTACCTCTTCAAGATCCTATCATGAAAATCTCATAATTTCTTGTGTCTTTAGAAGTGATTCCATGTCAAGAGGACACTCAAAAATCTAAAGGTACAAATTTCAAGAAAGATCAAGATCAATCACCCTTTCATCTTCTTCATAATTTCACCCCTCCATATCCTATGCCTTTTCCATCTCCCAAGTATGATGAAGATACCACTTCCACTATTTCCATTGAGCTTACTAAAAATAATGAGAGAAATTCTATGCATATGCTACCCAAAGAAACTTGTCAAGATCAAATTATCCCCTCTTGTTCTACTTCTCAATATTGACTTCAAAACTATGCTCAAGCTTCAAATGCTCCTATAAAAAAATGTTGCTCCTATCAAAGCTACTTATGGGTCTATTAATGGCCTTGGCCATGTTTCTCACTCTAAAGATGTTGATATCCATATTCACTATCCTTTTTCATCTCCTAAATATATAATTGATCCTTATCCATTAAAGCTAAAGCCTTCAAACCTTCCATCTATATTGGGACCTTATGCTTCTTCATATCCCACATTTCCACTTCTAGCTCATCGCCTGCTTACCCCATCATACCTCAAGAGCAATAAAGACACTCATCCTTGATGAATTTTCACCCATCTACCCATATAAACTAATCATGTTAGCCTTCTCCATCCATAAGTCCTAAGTCTTTTGGAAGAAATTTGGATGTTCAAGATAAGAAATACAAGAATCCATTGAAAAAAGAAGATCACTATGTCCCATCTAATCAACATGTGAATGCTAAGAAAGAAAAAAAATTCAAGAGACCATGAAGGTCCACTATTCTAAGAGCTAAATAAAACAAAATAAGGGTTCCTAAATCCATTATTGAATAAATGTGTTCTAAAGTATCCAAAGGAAAATCAAAATCAATATGGATTCCCAAATCTCTCTTGAAAGACTTGAATATTGAACATAAATCTAAGTTGACATTTAAGATTCCTAAGGCTTCCACTCCATTTTATTCCAAACATATTCCTCAAAATATTTTGAAGGCTTACACTCCATTTTCTTCTAAATTCTCCTACCACCTCATATGTTTAAACCTAAATCTATTTCCTCCATCATACCTCCATCATTCCAAATCCCCCCAAGGTGTGTGTCAATGTTGATCTTCCCCACATTGTCACCTACACTTAAGCCATATTTTCAAGCCTACACTTACTTACTATACATACATCTTCTTTCCTTCCAAGGCATACACTCTTATCCTCCATATTCTCTTTATACCACCACTTCCCTTCCATCACCCTATCAACATTTTTGAAGATACTTATTTATGGTCTTAGCTTATCATGAATTATCTTTCCTATAGGAGAACTATCTAACTTGAAAAATCTTGACCTACTTCTAAAAATCCAAAAAGAAAAAAAAAAAGTAAGAGAAAATGTGCCTTGGTGAAAACCACTTCTTCTAGCACCTTGGTAGCAAACATAAAGAGAAATAAATTTGTCTTATGGTTAAAACCACTTCTTGTGGTGCCTTGGATAAGTACCATGATGAAATCTTGGTAAACAAGTGTCATGCATAATTGTTCCATAATCCATATGCTCCATCTTTCCTCTTTGATCTTGACAATGTTGAGCTATCCTTGTGTATTGGGTATTTTATCCATCAAATTCCCTATTGTGCTTGATCATTCATTCATAGCCTTCATATCTAGATTCATCCTTATTTCTCTATCTCATCTCTATCCTATCTAATTGACTACTTGGTATTGATCACATAAAGAAAAACATAGTTCTTAGGTCTCTTAACATGTCTACTCTTTTAGATTACATGCATTCATGCTATCTCACTTATTGGTTTCACTGCTTATCCTACATGCAATCTTTCTCATTGCTTCCATTTATTATCCAAAACCTTATTCATATCGATATATTTCCCTAACTTGGGTACTCTTGAGGAGTTAGTCCTTGAGGATCACTTTCACTTGCTTCACTCCTTTTTTATCCATCTTATCCACCAACTTGCTACTCCATCATGTCCTACACCTTTCTTGAAAATGGAAAAAAATGATATGCTCTTTCTTGAGAACTAGTGATCTCTAAATCATTCTAAAAAATCCAAAAATGAAATCATATATGTACCTGAAAAAATCCAACACAATAGAAAATGTCTTAAAAAAATGATCATCATAGTGAAAACCTAGTAATAGGTGCTTTGATGTATCACCAATAAAAAAAAAAAAAGCTCAAATTTTTTTTTTTTTGAAAAAAGTCCTGAAAAAATATGCCAAGTGGTGAAAACTTAGAAAAAGGCACTACTTGAGACCCTCACACCTAGGTTTATTAGTTTCACTCATTCATTTCACAACTCCATTTCCTAGCTTGGAATTGTCTCTTGTCCTTATCTAGGGGGCATGACTGCTTAGCTTATTAGGGTCTTCTTATGTGTTAGGGTTTCTTTGGCAATGCATGTAAAATAGTGTTTCTCAACACTCTTCCCTTGACATCAAGTGTTTCTCAACATGTTTTGGATACTTTACCTATAGTCTAGGATGCTACTGTGATATTTCTCAGTATCAGATGTGAGTCTTATAGAAATAGCCATGGGAGTTCCAAACACTCAACCAATAAACTTTATGAAATTTGATGAAATTTATCTTATTTGTCTGTTATCTATGACAATTTCCTTACTGAGTGTTCTCTCCCTAATAGTCTTTCAAGGATGTCATGGAGTAGACAATCAGGAGTATGGGCATATTTTATTTATTTTCTGCTTGTGGGTATGCTTTTTTAGTCTAAGGTGTTGAGAGCATTCATGATTTTCCTACTTGACACTTTGGACCTACAATTTATCATCCTTGTCTATTTTTACAAGACCACACTTAGGGGTTATCCTGGTGCTCATGCTTGATACAAGTCTAAACTTAGGGAATCTAACTACATTAGTCATCTTGACTTACATGTCTTTGATTCTTAGGTTGGATTCCCACATTTCTATCCAACATAGATCATATTCATATCCTCATAGTATGATCTTCCAATGTCCCTAATAATGCTCAATAATGAAATAAAAGTATAAATATTTTGCATTCCTTGAAAGTAAACCATTTTACATATTAGTTTTCATTATAGGATCATTCTACCTTAGCCTTGCATTTTGCATATGGAGAGAGCTATCTCTTCATGGACACAATAGCTAACTCCTTTCATCTCTTCCTACTTTGTATCCAATCATGTCTTTCATTCCTCATTGATCATGTATGCTTTCTTGCTTCTTCTATACCTATCATCACAAAGGGTTAATCTTATCATTAGATCTATATATCCTTTTAGATCTATTATTTATCCTTTTTTACCATACCTAATTCCAATGCCCTAGATCTATTTTTGGGATCAAAGTTGAAATCCAAGTTCATCTTGATAGTCAAATCACATTTTAAAATTCTACCTTCTTCTATACAATTACCTGACCTTTTAAAGTCTAATATTTTAATCTTCATTGGGAAATCTTTATTTATCCATATCATCATCATTTCCACACTCTATACCAACTTTAATTCACATATTTCCCTTCTAAATCATTTTTCTATTGGATTTGACCTAGTTTTTAGGCTTTATCCTTCTTGGTCAACTCTAGTCAAATTGGAGCATTCTATTACTTCATTATGGTCACTTTTTAGCTTTATTCACTTATTTGTCATTGTGGACTTTACTTTGTCTTGAGTTAATCATATCTTTCTCATTTATGCATTTCCTTTACTTCATTTTGATTTTGATCTTGATGGGGCAAAAATATTCTATCATTGCTTGCTTTCTACAACTATCTATTTCTCAAGAGCATATGCTTGATCTCTTCACTTTCTCTTGGTCTATATGCTTTGCTTGATGTAAGTACTCTACTTTATTTTTGATGTCATCTCTTTCTCTTAGTGTTCACTACTATCTCTATCAGTTTGTATATTCAGAACTTGTTATCTTGCTCTACATTTAATTCTCCATAAATCTACCTCTCTATCTATTGATACCTACTTGGCTTATGCATTCTTGGACATAATGTGTTCCTAGATCGATCACACATTAGTCAAAGAGAGGCAAATGTAATCACCTAAAAATGATCATCTAGATTGTTAGCCCCCTTCTCAACATTTTGGCTAGATTAATTAATCATTTACCAGGCCAAATTGCTAAAAAATCAATTGATTTGATTTAACAATTAGTTTGACTATAATATCCTAAGTCCACATTTGATTAAAATAACATGTCCCCATTTTGATTAAATAAAAGAACCCATTCTTCTAATCCACTCAATGCACACACATAAAGCCTTTTTTTTATTTACAAAATAAAAGAATTTTTTTCATCTCATATGAAAAGTCAACTCCTTTTCATTGGTTGACTTAATCTTACACATGGATCATGCCAAAAGTCAACCCTCAACCTTAGTCATACATTTCTTGATATTGATCTCAATCATTTGTATACCTTTAAAAGAAAGAGCTCTGTCCCTCTCTAAGGATACCATTTTTAAGCTAATGTAATCCTACAGGTTTATTAATAAATTTCTTAGAGCTTTTGTAGAGAACTTCTATTCTTCTTACCTCATTCTTGCATCCTCCATCTTAGCATTAGATTACTTTAGAATAGCTTGATTTCCTTTGTTATAACATAGCTCAAATAGTTTAATTAGAATGGTTGTAACACATTCATCTTGTTTATCTTAGTTACATTCTTGTATTTCATCATAGCATAGTTCATCTTTGCATTGCATGTTTGAGAGCTGTCTTGGAAATTTACACTCTTGCTCTTGTCTAAGGGATCTCCTATTGCACGGTTTTCTATCAAGGGTTGTATCTCTAAGGCTCAATCAAGAACTCATCATATGCACAAACACACACCTTTGCACTCCATGGATAGGGGGCTCTAAGCTACCATTCAAGTGTTCCAATCTATGGGATACCTTGGATAGAAGGGTTTAAAGAAGTTCACAAATTGAGTGTACATTAGGCTAAATAGAAGATCCCAAAGTTGCAAGTTTTTCTCCAAGATGGGGCTTCTTGGGTATATCTCTTCTATTATCTAATTGTGTTTGGCTATTTTTATTTTGCTTCTGCTATGGAGTTTTATTTAATTAACCCAGAGTAATAATTATTATAAATTAGATAGAGCTTCTTTCTGTGACTTTATTGCACAATTGATCTATAACTAGGCTATAAGAAATTAATATGGTATCAGATTGATGGGATCTGATTATAGAGCTAATATTTATGATATTGATTACATGAATTTTTTTTTTGTCTCTAGTTTCTTTTATGTCCATGGCAACTAGTGATCGAGTAAATATAGGTTCTAAGGTAGTTATGGTGATCATCTTGTTGTGGCTTCACAATGCACAACCCATTTCTCCTAGAAATGGGGCCCCCCTACTTTATTTTTTAGCTTTCCAAATCCCTAGTCCGGGTTCTGAGTCTTTTCTTGAGTTTTGCCTAGTGTCTTTGGTCAGATTTGTGTCCTAGATCAAAAAATTAGATTCTAGACATTATAATTCTAGGGAAGAAGTCATTTTTTTGCAAAAAAAAGGTGCGCTTGTGCACCTCACTTGGTGTGCTAGTGCACCAAACAAAGAGAAAGCACTTTCTCTTGGAAAGTGCACAATAGCATAGCTACACACCTCCAAGTGGTGCATTGAGTCTCAAGTTTATAAAACCTAGGACTCCCTTCCTTCCATACTTCATTTCTTTGCTCTAAACTCTCTAAACCACACCTGCATAGCTATCCAAGTGTGGTGTTGCACCACCCCATAAATTCACCTGCACAAAAAAGAAGAAGAAGCATAAAACACCAAGTTAAGGTGTGTAGCTGTGCATCTATCTAGGTGTGTAGCTGCACACCTCTTTTCTTTGCAAAAAATTTTTAAAAAATTAAACATCTAAAAAATGAAATTTACACCTAAATATAAGGTGTGCAACTATGCACCTTTATACCTTGAAGCATCTCCCTTGAAAAGAGTAAAGGGTGGACATTTAGTGCACTCATGAGTTGCGCTAAATGCACACCCTTTCTGCTCAAAAGTTGGAAAGGGTGTGCATTTGGAAAACCCCATTAGATGCACCAAATGCCCACCCTTAACAAAATTTTTCATAAAAGGTAGTGCAACTCAGACCGAGGTGCACTAGGTGCACCCTTTTTTGCATTTAAGGGTTAAAAATTATGTTTTAAAATGTTTTTGAGTAATTAGGTTTTCTGGGTTAGTTCGAGTCACTGTTAGGAATGGTTTTAATTAATTTTTCTTTGACTCTAGACTAATAGATATTATTTTTGTGCAGATTCAATGGATTCTTCATCATCCTCCCTTGCTACAAAGATGGTCCCAAAACCAATGGTGTTCAAGTTTCAAGGCATTCCTACAAAATCACACTTCCAAGATGATTATTTAGAGATCTAGGACACTAAACTTGGTCATACAGATTGGAACGCATTCTTGGTATTATGCAACAAGCCTAGGGAGAGGTCCCCATTGATATCTACTATGATCTAATTGGGATTAGTCAATATAGCATCACATCCAGTATTGGTATAGTCCTTGGAGCTGATCATGACACTCACAGAGAATTATGTTTCTGAAGAAAGGGTCATGAAGAGTATAACTAGAGAGATCGTACTAGATCTCTAACCTAAGAACATAGAGAAGGTGTTCCACCTTCCAAGGGGAGATCAATTTATCAAGTTAACTTATCACCAAGAAGAAAGATGTTACATGGAACATGTAGAGGAAGCATCTGAAATCATCTAGTCCTCATACCTCATTGAGAAGACTCCTCTAGGGTGTAAAGTAGGAATAGTGGACATGACAAGAGGTTACATGAAGGAGGATATCAAATATTCTATAATACTCTTGAGTAGAGTCATGGGGTTCCCAACATCAAGACACCTGAATATATGGATGGTGCACTTTATTGAGACCATCAAGATGACAAGGACACTAATTGATTGGGCCTCCATTCTTAGTGAGAACTTGGGTGAGTAGCTGGTGGTAGTCAAGAATAAATATAAGTTCTACATGACATCATATTTGATATAATTGTTAGTTGCAAGGGCAACAAATTATCTAGGATTTTTTAAAAGGGGAAGTTGTAAGATGAAAATGCATGGCCATATATAGTTTATCCTTAGTTGGTGAAGAAAAAGATTCTAGGGCATAGTAAGGAATACATGATATTAAATGATGCATTTCTATTCACAATTATTCAGTTCATTGAAGGGGATTATGTGAAGAGGATGTCAGAGGAGGTAGTGGGAAAGATTTTAGAAGTTGGAGCCTACTACATCTAGTATCAAAAATTCACTTATTTGAGGATAGAAAGTACGATGATTAATCCCAAGAAGCTCCCTAGAAATCCAAGTGATAGACTTATACTACTAGAGATTTCTCGACAACTCTTGTCTGCCTACGATAGAGTATAAAAGCAACACAAAATAACATGGGTATGGCCTATTACTATAGGACCATTTAGTGTGGTCTGAAGATAGTATATTGCACCTTTTGAGCCTAAGTGGGATTAGTATCCCTTGGAGGAATATAACTCTCCTCACCCTTATTTTGATAACATTGGGAGAGTGCAATACTTGGCTGGCAGGATATTTCAACATGAAGATGCGATTGAGGATCACTGGATGAACACAATAGACAACTATGATATCTAAATAAGGGATTACTATAGGATGACTCTTTAGGTAGCAACCAATGCTTTGAAGATTAAGGTTCCTCCAAAGGTTGTGCAATATGATATTGAGGATGTTATTGATCTATTTTTCAATAGGGATAAGATTGGAGTTTGACCCATCATGAATGCTAAGGTTGATAAGGAAGAAAACTCAGATATTAATCACAGGGCCAGCCATGTCATCAAAGTGACTAAGGATTAGATCAAGAGACCTTTAAAATTAGATCCAATTCCTTAAGTGGTAGTCTTCCATGCTACAACCAACCTAGCAAGAAGTTGGGGAGCTAAGGTAACAACACTTACTTTTATGGCTCAGTCCCTAGTGAGGCTAGAAATAGTGCATGAACTTGACATATAAGTTGGGTATTATAGGGATCAAAAGGGTAAAGGCAAGAGGAATATGAATTCTCCCAAACAAGATAAGCTAGAAGAGGAACCAATTTAAGAATTTCCACAAGAAGGGGCAGAGAATGTTCAAGGGTCAAAGAATGTGGAAGCTACATGAGCCTAGGATAATCCTCAAGTGCCATCAATTGAACAAGGGAAAGGGGGAGTTGAAATAGAAGTACAAGAGGTGTCTTCACCTCAACAAGAGGTACAAGCCACCCCATCCACTCCTAAGAGAAGAAAAATCAAGAATTTAATCAAGAGGAGATTATTAGGAGAGTTATTCATTTCCCATCAGTCTTTAAAGTTATCCTAGAGGGAGAGGAAAAAGAGGATGATGAGGAAAAAGAGGATAGCCTTCCTTTGAATTAAAGGTCTCATCTTGCTAGAGCCATAGAGGTAGAATGGAGAAGAAGCTCCATAGTTATGCCACCATCCATTCCTGAGCAACCTATTCAGTCTACTACATCAGAAGATGAACTGAAACAATAGATTGATGAGCAAGAGGGTGAAGGGACTAATGTCTTCAAGATGTCAGATTTTAATTTTATGTTGGTTGGAACTAAACTGGTGGGAGACAAAATAAAAGATACTCCAACTAACTAACCTCAATAGGAGGATTGGAGTTAGTTGCCACCTAAGCCACAAGGACTAGAAGTAGCTCCACCATTGCGAGTTCAAGTTACATTTTGTGTAGATAAAGTTTCTACTAATCCTCTCCTTCCAAGAAATGAAGAAGAATAGGTTCAAGCAAAACATGAGGAAGAGCCACAAAAAATACCCACAAATGAAGTTTAAAAGGAAGGGAAAAGAAGTGAGCAACCTCAGTAGACTTCACAAGACACAAAGGTGAGAATTGTGGACTCCATAGATATAAAGACTACTATATATGCTACTTTAGTATGTTAGAAAAACTAAATTAAAACAATCAAAAAGTATTTACATACTAATTTAACATAACTTTATGAGAGACAAAGTGAAGTCCTCAAATGAGAATATGAGCCATGGATAGGCTCTCTCAATGAGGATGATCACTTGATGTAGAGGTGTGTCTAGTAGTTAAGATGGCTTGATTATGTATGTATGCTCAAATGCTCAAATGGGCTTCAATGGAGGATTTGTGATAGATTTTGGTGAATGAATTTGATGTAAAAATGGCTTCTCAAAATAGCATTATGACTTTACTTTCTAGATTGTGTTAAAATAGCTTGGGAGAGGATTCCTTAAATAGGCAAAGGGCTAGAGGGATCAAGGGATAGGATGCAAGGATGGGAGAAAGCTTATGGAAGGTTTAGATTGAATGAGAGGAGAGCACATAGATTGTGCTTCCTTACAACCAATCAGGGAGTGACACATGTCACAAGGTCATTGGTTAGAGCAAGAGGGGTTGAGGGGTTAGAAAAGGAGGCTCAAATCTCATAAAGACCCTCATAATGGCTTGTAAGAGCAATGAATGGGCTTATAAGAGTCATTTATCACTTTTTGGGCTTCATAAAGTTTTATGGTTGGGATATTTGTGAGAGAATTGAGATATTTGACTTGGGTTGGATTAAGAAGGTCTTAAGCTTGAATTATGAATGTGCAAATGATTAAGGCTTGGATTAGGCTTGGGTTAAGATTAGATTAGGCTTGTTAGAGATGAGCAAGTGGATGGCATTTAATGAGGGTGGGTGAAGGAGGAGATATTTGTTGGCTTTGGCTTGGGTTAGCAAGTCTTAACCCATGTTTAGGGAATGTGACAAGATTTGGGGGGGGGGGGGGGGATTAGGATTAGGGTCAAAGATAAGGATTGACATCTTCTAGAAGAGTCTAGGCTTTGGATGAGGATGAATACTTTCTAGAAGAGTCTAGAACTTCCTAGGATGAGGATACATAAGGTTTTTAGGAAATAAATAAACTTTTATTTATTTCAAGGGTTTGAGTTGAGGAGATATTTATTAAAATATTTTGAATAAACATGAGGATTAATATTTAATTTTAATTAATTATTTTGAGTTGGGATTAGGGGTAGGAAATGATGGGATTAGCCTTTAATCGAAATTAAAGAAGGATTAGAAGATTTTGGAAGAGGTTAGCGGTCTTAAGGAAATTGGCCAAGTTTTGGGCAAAAAATAAATAAATAATTTATTTTGGGATTTTTGGTCAATTTATTAATTAAATAATTAATAAATAAGAAAATAATGTTTAAATAAGATTTAAACATTTTTGGAAGATATTCCTTAATTAACTATTTTTAATTAAGATAAAGGGATTTAATGGCATAAAAATAAATAAATAAATTAAATAATTAATTAATTAATAAATGATGATGTCATCAAATTTTTTTTCATAAAATAAAAATACTTTATTTTCTAAAGGATTTTGATGTCTACATTTTGCCCCTCTTTGACATAGTGTTGAGATAACACTATTTCAAAGAAGTTTGAATATAAACAACACAAGAAAGATGTTTTAGCAACAAAGTTGCCCCAGTCTTGGATAGAAGAGAGAGAATGGACTGCATGATGCCCCCTCAAGAAGGCAGTGGGGTGAGAAAATGAGGTTCGATGATTTCTTGAAAAATACAAGAATTCAGAATGAGCAAGGAGACTCAGATTGGCAAAGAGAAGGGGCTGAATTAGCTCAAACTCTCACTATGGGAGAATGATAAAGGAGAATCAGATGCACAAGAGGAAGCAAGCTTAAGACTTTAGGGAAGGTGGAGGATGAAGGAGCAGAGTGCTAGAAAAAAGAATCCAGGATAAGGAGAAGGATGAGGGGATTATAAAGCTGATGCAATAGGATTTCAAAGAGTCAGATTGGCGAAAGATGGGTTTCAGAGATCCCTAGGACTAGGATTGTGGATCTCAAAAGATGAGGTTTGGTGGATTGATTGGATTAGTGGATCCCTAAGACTAGGATTGTGGATCCCTAAAGCTAAAAGTGAAGATTGATTCATAGAGATACTGATGCATAAGCTGGGGTAGGAGAGACAGATGCTAGATATGGATGGGGAACAATGGAGATGAAGGGATTCCACTGAAGCTTTTTTGAGCGGGGGGATACTTCAAAGAGAAGTACCACCATGTAGTTGAGCACTAGATTTGCTATAGGACTATTGGTTAATTGCCAAGGTTACTAAGAACATCAAGGCCTTTTCACCAATTGTCCAGAGCACTGATGGATTGACTCAAAACAAACACATAAGGATTGCCCCAGCATCACACATGAAACCCAGAGGAAATAGCATAGAACTGACACTGGGTAACCCACAAGTAAAAAAGAAACAAATGAAAGACTTGATCAAAACCGTACGCTCAGAGTGCCCCATTTGTAACATACCATGATATGGAAGATCGTGGCAACCTTGAGGAGGGAACAAAAAGATTGCTTGGAAAAGATACTTCAAGACCCAAAAGGGAAGATTCCAAATCAAAAGAAAGCAAAAATTCAAAAGAGAACTGTTTGCCAATGAGATGGGTAGGATGAGGTACTAATGGACCAAGATCGGGCATGAGGAAAGCTATATCCTGCAAGGATCTATCGAAGAGCACCTAAGTTGGTGGATTTGGATTAGTGATGCACTTGGCAAACTAAAATAAGAAGGATAACACTTTGATGATAGGAGATCTAGCTAAAGGATGCATTTGGAATAGCTAACCAAGGGTTGTGCGATGTGTGCAAGATCTTGATCAAGGATGAACTGACACAAAAGCTGGATAGATACAATGGTACTAAGCTAAAGAGGATGTACAAGTTGATAGACCAAGATATGTTACAAATGTACAAGGTTGTTCATGTTTTGGGTTTGTGAGATGGAAATATTTTAGAGTGTGTTGGATGTTTGCAATGTGTGATAGATGGATAGTTGGATAATTTGAGGGTTTTGTGAAAAGCTCAAGTGAAGTAGGATTTGTGTGTACATGTGATAGGGTACAAACTAGGATACAAGATTATTTACAAGCTAGAATATGGTACAAGTTTTGGACAAGATTTGGATGTACAAGATATGATACAAGCATTGGATACAAGATTATTTACAAGCTGTACAAGAGCTCCAGATGATAAGATAGCGGGATGGCTCAAGTTGGTGCAAGATGTAGAAGCTAAGGATGAGGTGATAGCAGAAGATATGGATTTGGCAGGATGCATCCAATGATGATGATAGATGTGTGACCAAGTATGGGGACAATGCTAAGGTTGGTGGTAGTTGAGTTGATAGATGGCACTAGAGTGAATGGCTAATGAGAGGATGACATTGGATTTGCATGAGGATAGCCTAGAGTGAGATACCAATGACAAGGGAGGATGGACAAGACAAGATCTCCAAGGAATATAGTGCCCCCAGTTAGAAGATGACATGTAGAAGGAGGTCTTACGATGGATGTGATAGGATTGAAGCTAGGATGGAAAAGCTGAAGGTGCTAGGGAGATGGATGATAGCTGGGATGATGGGGTGAGGTTGCAGAAGATAAGTGGATAATGATAGATAAAAGCTGGAGGATGAAAGATAGGTGGATAAATTGGAAGATGGAGCTGGATGGCAAGATGTGACCAAAAGCATGAGGATGATAGGCTAAGCTAGGGATGGCTAGATTATGCATGATGCTTGTTTGCCAAGTTTTCATCATGGTACTTGTGCAAGGCACTTGAATTGCCAAGTTTTCACTAGTGGATGCTTTATTTTTCTTTATTTTTTTGACTTTTTGACTATGGACTTAGCGGGAATGATTTTGGCTTTCTTCAGCTATTTTTGGCTATTTTTGGAATTTTTCACTGGCTGTGGGAATGTTCAATTTTGTTGCTAGCTTTTGGTACACCAGATGTGTGATTTATGCAATAGATCAAATTAGATGAGATTGATAGTAGGAGATGGAGGGATGAAAAGGCTGGAAAGGAGCATGAGATGGGGATGCTTGCAGGATCAACATTGGCACATGTTGGGACGGGTGTGAAAAGAGCATATGGGGGATAAATGGTAGGTGCGGGCTTGATGGAGGATTTGTGGAAGTACGCTTGGGGATATAGGCACCCAAGATGGAGTTAGGAGATGGGGGACATGAGTCATTGGATGGGGGATTAGCAATGGTGGATGCCATTGTGAATTAGGTTTCAACTTTTTTCTTTGGGATCCACATGGTTTTGGATTTTCTTTTCATAGGCTTTTGCATTGTTTTGCATTCTTTGATTGGATTTTGCCTTTTTGGAGTATGTCTTTTAGAATAGACATATGATTTCCTAGGATGTGGATTTTTAGCTTTATGCATTTTAAAGTTGGCATTTACATTGATGTGGTAAGCTTTGGGAAGATGATTAGGAGAAGCTTTGTGAGATGGAGAGGATATGGAAGAGCGTGTAAGGGGATGATGATGGATGATGTGCCCTGATATGTGCCTTTGTTGATCTTTCATAGGAATGGAGGGAATAGGATTTTTATGATGGCTGATAGGAGGATGGAGGATGGTAGATTTTGGGACATAGGGACCCAAAATGGATTTAGCAGATGAAGGGGGGATATGGTAGGTTGTTTTGGGTTGCAAAGACGGTGGAGGGGGGATGGCATAAGATTTCTTGAAGGAGTGATGGGAGGCTGGCATGGCGGGCCTGGAGATAGGCTTGGTTTGGGGATGGCATGTACCAACACTTTTAGATGGTGAGCCTTTGGATACATATCCAAGACCATAAAATCTTGGATTCTGTTATACAATAATAGGCTTTTTGATTCCTTGCTCTTGTGGTCCTAAACCTTGACCTTGATAATGCCATCGATTGAGCATTTGAATGAGCTGAGGAAACTTTTTGCTTGTAGAAAATGGTAGAAGTGCTTTATTAGATGTAATGCAATGGGGAGATACTGTTCTTAATTCTTCTACTGAAAGGGGGCCACCATGGATGAATGTAAGTGAACCAAGAGGGTAGATTATAGATGGTGGAATAGCTTGGATAGGTGGTAATATGGAAGCATGGAGCGGAGGAGATGGTAGGATAGGATCTTGATTTAGCTGATGGGATGAAAAGATATCCTGCAGTAGAGGAGGTACTGCTTAAGGTTTTGGAGATGGAGGGGATGGTGACTGCACTATGGATGGAAGACATGATATGATGATATCTTCTTTTATGCTTTGGGGGATGTCAACATGCTTTTGGGCAGGATCTTGATAGGATTGGATTGGAGTGGATGGTGCGATAGGAGGTGATGGGATGGATTCTTCAAAGGCAACAGATGAATAGATGGGAGATTTGGTAGTGGAGATGGGTGAGTAGAAGATGGATGCATAAGGGTCATTACGGGAGATTTGGGAAATGCTTGGAGGTGATGTGGATAGAATTTGGAGGGATTTGACAGGTGGTGGGATTTTGATGCTTGCGAGAAGTGGAAGGATTTTAAGCAATTTGATGGATGGTATGGGGATGATAGCTATGGGAGATGGAGGTGATATTATAGATGGGGAAGCTTCATCACTGACTACTTCACATGGTTGGATTAGATGACATGGCTTATCGACTGTTGGAGGCAACTTTTCTTGTATTTCCTCTAGGAGATTCCTGGGAGACTCGTGTGTCATAGGTGGAGGTGGTGGATTGATAGGAATAGCTGGTGTGATGAGGGTGAAAGATTGGAAGCTTGGTTGATTGGGTGATGGAGGAGAAGCTGGGATATGAGATGGCATGACTAGAGAGTTTGGAGGAATGCTTGGATTTTGGGGGATGGTTGGCAGAAGGCATCTAAGGCTCTCAAGATACCCGTCATAGTCAACAAGATTTTTATCATCATTGGAATAAGATGTATCGAGAGAAAGGATAATGCGACCAAACTCATCATGATAGGGTTTGGATTTCATGTTTTGATGATGAGTTGGATGGGGGATGGGGTCTTGCATATGGACGAACATGGAAGTTCATGGTTGGATTTGGATTAAGCATAGATTTTGGATTGGTTGATGAAAGATTTCCTAGGGAGAGTCAAAGTTGCATGAAAGACCTAAGGAGGATTGGCTGGAGATTTTTGGCTTTCTTGTGGATGGAAGACTTCAAGGGTATGTTGTCAAAAAGTGAGAGTTTTGCTTTCCTATGTGCAGGATTGGTGGCTTTTGGTGTCAACTTGAGGATAGACAAATGATCCTATGGGCATGACACAAGATTGACCACTTGTGGATCCCAACCTTTAGCTTAAGCTAATGAGGGATGACAAGTGACAAGGCTAGGTTACCCTAGAAAAATATCTTAAAAGGGATAACCTTGGGGAGATTGAGGGATTTGGATAGATTGATTGGATAGCAAACTCTAGCAGAGTAACAACAATTCCTTAAAGGCTTGGGTGATTTTGGATTGGGTTGCTAGCTAGTTGGGGGGATGATTTGGGTGGACTTTGGATTTGGAATTATTCTAACGCAAAGAACTAGATAGTTTTGGTTGTGGTGGGGGAGCTTGGATGATTTTTTGATGAGGCAGTGACTACGCTAAGTATGCCTTGAGCTGGGAGATTTTTGCTTTTCTGGGATTTTGACCAAAGTTGGCAAACATTCATTCAAAAGCTATGAACAAACAAGTAGACAAAAGTTTGGAGCAAGCATGTCAAACACACCAACATCCTAGGAAGCTTCTACAAGGATGAAATTTGGTTTAGCTAGGGAGTCCTTGATATACACAAGGTATGTGAGGTCCAAATCCATAGATGAAACCAAAAAGATATCACACAGCCAAGAGGAGCAGTAACCCACTTCTCCTCTTTCACTTCTCAAGGGTATAAAGTTCCTTGAGGCTTAACTCAAGTGACAGAATTTTGATCCCAAGAGAGGTGTCTTTGGATTCACCTCCCATTTTTTATACTCCACTAGAACGCTGGAGTTAAGGTCATCCCAAGGGGTGATGAAATCCTTGAGTAGGCCTCCTAAAAGCTAAGACAAGATTTTGGATCCTAATCTTATGCACCCAAGATGGCCTCAAAAGATGACAAGAGGAGAGAAGACTTAGATGATCTTGGGCTAAAAGACAGAGTTCTTTTCCAATTGACACTTTAAGTTTTCTGATCTAGACCTTTTGAAAACGCATGTGATTTAAGATGCAAAGGTTCAATTCCAATTTGAAATGCACCAACAAAAGAGAAGTGATTGAAGAATGAATACACCAAGAAGATTTAGGGTCAACAAAAAGTAAACACGCATGCTTGGAGGCCCTCCACATCAAGTATCGATTGATTTTCTTTAAGGTATTCAAGAGTTGGTGTTTGTTCTTTTTAAGGCCAAAACAACGATGTGTGTAAAGCTCAATTTCAAGCACATGCTCGGAGGTCCTCCACATCAAGATTTGTTTAATTTTTATGCCCAAATGAAGTGTTAGCGAGACTAATGTGCATTCAAGAAATTTTCTATCTTAAAAAAATTAATAAAAACTCAAGTGAGTGGAGTTTGATTTTTGTGGAGCATTTAACAGCTTCTTAGGTAGTCCCATCCCCATATATGGCGTTGATATTGTAACCAATGGTTAGAATGATGGGTGATTAAAGAGGGTGAGTCCAACAACAGATTTACTCAAAGTGTCTTTATTTATTTTTATAACTTAGAAAGTTTCTAAAATGTGGATTCTTTTTATGACCCAAAAGATGATTATTTGATCTATGGCATTCAAGATTGGATTTGTTGTTTTAATCATGCATTCATAAAAAAAAAAAAAAAACTTGATTTTAATTCATGGCACTCAAGAGTGATTTTAGCAACATGCATTTAAAGACAAGTGATTAAACACTCAAGTTTTTTCCTTTGAGCATTCAAGATTGAAATTTTGCATGTTGTTTTAAGAACTTTGAAGTGCTTTGTTTTAACTTTAGATCATTCAAGATTGTTTTGGACTCAAAAGTGAAAATGAATCTTTGGACTTTGGTTTTCATTCAAGATTTTGTGTTCTAGTTTGCATGTTTTAAGCCTAAAAAATGATATTCCTAGATTGTTTTGATGCATGAAAAACCTAGGAAACATTCAATATTTTGCAACAAGACATTTGTTTGGAACAAATAACAAAGCTTTTAGGACAATTTTGGCAACCATTTAGGACTCTTATTTTTCACGAGATTTTTAAAAGATTTATAAAATATTTGCAAATGAGGTTCATTTTATCCTTGATTGATTCTTTGAGTTTGATTTAGATTTTAGTGTGCACTTAGTATTGATTTTGAACCTTTTGAAATGGAAACTTGAAGTTCTCTTTAAATTTCCAAAAATGAAGTGTTCCTAACTTTGCATGAATGCATCTAAAACCTTGATGTTGCAAGGATGCAAATGATTGGATTGGTTTAGTTTCACTTGTTAAAAGATTTTTTTTTTTTTTTTTTTTTGCAAATTTTTAGTTTTTAATGGATTTAAGTATGATTTAGGGGTTCATTTTAAGCACTTAAAAAAAAAAGTGTGTATAATTTTTCTTCCTTAAAAAAAAAAAGCCAAGATCCGTCAAGAAGAAGAAGAAGTAGACGGAATAGAAGAAGAATATAGAAAAGAAGAGGAAGAAGAATTCCAAGTGCTCCGTCCACCTATAAGCTTGAAAAATCTGCAAACACTATGAGATAGACTATGAGTTCCTTTTTCTTCTTCATGCTCATGTGGACCTACAAAAACAATTTATACAATCCTACCAATCACAAAAATAAGCAAAATTAGCCAAAATTAGCAAATGACATACAAAACTTGACTAAAAAAGCTAAAGAAGACGACCCATGTGGGGTCCCACCAGGCGTGCCAAAATGTATATGCTACTTTAGTATGTTAGAAACACTAAATTTAAACAATAAAAAAGCATTTGCATACTAATTTAACATAACTTCATGAGAGACAAAGTGAAGTCCTCAAATGAGAATATGAGCCATGGATAGGCTCTCTCAATGAGGATGATCACTTGATGTAGAGGTGTGTCTAATAGCTAAGATGGCTTGATTATGTATGTATGCTCAAATGCTCAAATGCTCAAATGGGCTTCAATGGAGGATTTTTGATAGATTTTGGTGAATGGATTTTGATGTAAAAATGGCTTCTCAAAATAGCATTATGGCTTTACTTTCTAGATTGTGTTAAAATGGCTTGGGAGAGGATTCCTTAAATAGGCAAAGGGCTTGAGGGATCAAGGGCTAGGATGCAAGGATGGGAGAAAGCTTATGGAAGGTTTAGATTGAATGAGAGGAGAGCACATGGATTGTGCTTTTTTATAGCCAATCAGGGAGTGACACGTCACAGGGTCATTGGTTAGAGCAAGAGGGGTTGAGGGGTCAACAAAGGAGGCTCAAAGCTCATAAAGACCCTCATAATGGCTTGTAAGAGTAATGAATGGGCTTATAAGAGTCATTTATGGCTTTGTGAGTTTCATAAAGTTTTATGGTTGGGATATTTGTGAGAGAGTTGAGATATTTGACTTGGGTTGGATTAAGAAAGTCTTAAGCTTGACTTAGGAATGTGCAATCTTCTAGAAGAGTCTAGGCTTTGGATGAGGATGAAGACTTTCTAGAAGAGT
Organism: Cupressus sempervirens; assembly: GCA_028749045.1. Classification (NCBI taxonomy): domain Eukaryota; kingdom Viridiplantae; phylum Streptophyta; class Pinopsida; order Cupressales; family Cupressaceae; genus Cupressus; species Cupressus sempervirens. The sequence continues at coordinate 652,715,675 of CM053784.1, forward strand.
CTAGAACTTCCTAGGATGAGGATAAATAAGGTTTTTAGGAAATAAATAAAGTTTTATTTATTCCAAGGGTTTGGGTTAAGGAGATATTTATTAAAATATTTTTAATAAACATGAGGATTAATATTTAATCTTAATTAAATATTTTGAGTTGGGATTAGGGGTAGGAAATGATGGGATTAGCCTTTAATCAAAATTAAAGAAGGATTAGAAGATTTTGGAAGAGGTTAGTGGTCTTAAGGAAATTGGCCAAGTTTTGGGCAAAAAATAAATAAATAATTTATTTTGGGATTTTTGGTCAATTTATTAATTAAATAATTAATAAATAAGGAAATAATGTTTAAATAAGATTTAAACATTTTTGGGAGGGATTTCTTAATTAAATATTTTAAATTAAGATAAATGGATTTAATGGCATAAAAATAAATAAATAAATAAAATAAATAATTAATTAATAAATGATGATGTCATTAGGGACTTTTTAGAAAATAAAAATACTTTATTTTTTAAAGGATTTTGGTGTCTACAACTACTAATGTGGATCTCTCACAAAAGGAGAAGACTCCAGAGAGGAGCGATAAAGGGAAGAGTATAATAGAGAAAACTCCTTCATCCTCTAAAGGAAAACCTCAAATGGAGCATGTTCCAAGATGGTTGTAGAAAGAAGTAATTAGAAACAAAAGACAAAAATTCACTACTAAGGAAGAGGATATGATGGAATTGATTGAAGTTCTTAAAAAACCTGAGTTTACCACCAAAGGATGCACAGGCATTGGCATTTATCATGAGTGATCATAATCAAGACTTGTTTGCACATGTTGCTATCCCTCCTCCACATATGGATGTTGAGGAATTGAATCCAAGAGATTATCAAGTAAGGGAGGTTATGCTTGAGAAACCCACATTCAATACTACCAAGTTGATGATGACAACTAGGATTAAAGAAGTGTTTAGGCACTTAGAACAAGATGATACCATATTGATAACAGTTTGAAAATAGAATGAGATCCTAAAAGAATATCTAAATGACGTTGTTGGTCCTTTAGATCCTAAAATTTTTGAGGAACCTTTTAATGCAACATTGGAGTAAAGGGATAAGGGGATAGTGCAACTTGCTCCATTTTTGAAATCTTGTTAGCAATGGTGAGAAAGTTTTGAGGAAAAGGGTGTGTAGATTATATAGGGCAATCTTAAGCTTTTACACCATATGCAGGATAATGTGGATAAGCTAGTGGCCATTTTGAATCAGGATTTTGGTTTGATGGATGAAGTACATACCTGGGGTAAGGACCTACAAGCATTATAGTCAATCAAAGGCCAAAGGTATCATATGTTAATGGAGGTATATACAATAGAACAGTTAGATAAAATTGATGATTGGATAGAGAAGATTGTAGGAAACAATAAAGTAATGAAAGCTTTACATGTAGAGATTCACAAGCTCAAGGATCAAACCCAAGAGCAAATTTTGAAGGTAGAGAAACATTATATTGATGCATGTTTAGATATTTTTGAGGATAATGCAAGGGAAAAATTGATATCTGTAGAAGTAGTTGATGAATAGTTCTAGAATTTTTTTGAAGAAGCTTGTAGTGATGATGATACTAGACAAGCATTCAGAATAGAAGAAGCATTGTTAGATTTAGATGTTAAACTGGGAGATTTTGTGGAGACTCACATCAAGGTGGATAACTATAGGTAGAAAGTGAAGGATAAGTATGAAGCCTTAGATTTTCTAGATGTAGCTCAAGTCATTGAGATTATTGAGGAATTCAAGGGAAAATACCTAGACATAGCTTTGGTATAAAGGGGAGAAAAACCTAGAAGCCAAAATTTCAATTTTGACACTTGGTGAAATTTTGCCTTTTTTGAACTAGCTTGATGTGTGCAGCTACACCAACTGTGTAGGTATGTAGGTGCGCCAGGTGTGTTGCTTCTAAGGTGAACTTTTTTAGAGATTAGTTCTAGAATTTTTTGAAGAAGTCAGAGGTGCACTGACAGTTAATTTCTAGTTCTAAATTTAGAGCTTTCCATGCATCAGAAACACATTCTAATGGTAGTTTAACTCCTATAAACACCTAGTGAATATGGAGCTTCAATTTTTGACACTTCTAGACAATCCTACATCATCTAAAGGCTTCTTCTTCTTATTTTCTCATGCTTTCTTTGTTTTAAGACATGCAAAGGCTCATGCATCCAATTAATGATATAAATATGGATGGATTCCTACTTAGCACTAGTTAGATAGTTAGTTTGTACATAATTAGATTTATTTTATTAGTTTAGAAGCATATGTTTGCATAAAGATATATCTCACTCTTAACACAAATTGAGAATATTTCTTATAAATTCAAGAATTTGGGCAAAAAGAGGGGTAAAAATTTCGTATAAATTCAAGAATTTAATATGTATTCTAGGTTACCATTATTTTGATGCAATAATATATGTTTTTGGTGCTCACATTTAGAATGTAGTGATTCTTGCCTAAATGTGTTATATTTTGTGAATGTATGTTCATGGGATGTAATTGAGCCAATTATTCTAGTTGTGAGATCTTTTAATTTTGGTGTTTTCTATGGGTCAACAAATTTTTCTGATGTACTTAGTTCGAGAAGAGATCACCATATTGTTCCTATACAACTTTTCATCTTGCATGAGTGCACTTTTTGTGGCCTTGTGATTTGATGAAAAGTGAAACATCTTACGATTACTAAATTCCCATCAATGATTGTATCAGTGAAATTAAGGAAGCACTGCTTCTATTTTCATTAGTTTACCTACTGATCTTTTCAAAGGTTTAACTCATAGATGTGTTGTTTTTGTGGCTTATGCCCATTAGGATTTTACTTTTCATGTTATTTGCTTGAATTTCTTATTACCTTATCTTTTTTATTTGCTTTACTAATCCCTTGGTTAAATTAGGAATTCATATAGTTTCATTGTTAGACTACATTCATTAAAAAATTTTAAAAAAAATAAAAAAATTTCTTTTGTGTGTTTTATTCTTTTGAAATAGCAAGTAGATTCAAAACCTTATTCGAATCATTTAAGAACTAGCAAAGGCCTCCTCATGAACATTCACATTTATCTTATTATAGTAGGTCACAAGATCACCCAAAACCTTGGAGTTGATCTCAGATTAACTCTTCAAAGGAGGAGTTCAAAAGGTTTTCAAGGTGTGGATCCAAGGATCAAGGATGAATTGTGTGGAGACATTAAGGAAGATATTTTCTATAGGAAGAGATTTCCTCAATATTTTGAGAGGAAGAGATTTCTTGGTTATGTTTAGGGGAAGAGAGTTCCTTGGATATCAAAAGGAAGAGATTTCTTGGATAAATTGTGTGGAAGAGATTTCCAAGAAAATTTGGGGAAGAAGAGAGAAAAAAAAATTCAGCAAGGGAAATAAAGGCAATTATTCTTGTGGATAGATATTGGCATACTTTTAGCAAGGGAATCAGAGGAAATTACTCTTGTGGTTAGAAATTGCTATACTTTCTACTATAAATTTTTTAGATTCTTCGCAACACAATTTTTACCACAAGTTTTTTTGTGCAAATTTAGTGAGAGTTATTTTCTTAGTGAAGTGAGGATTATGAGGCTGAAGTTATTTTTGTATAATTGTTATGGAAATCTTAGTCTGTTATTGCTCTTGAAGCTATATAGAAGGTGCAGTTGTAGTTTTTTTTATCAGAGATTGAGTGAAGAATTGGATAGAAAAGCTCTAGTACTTTCCTGTTATCAAATAGATAGTAGATATACTGACAAATCTTTGGTGAAGAATAAGTTTTAATTCTTCAAAGATAAGTTGGGTGTTGTGCAAAACACCTTCCTCGCTAATAGGTAGTGTTACTTTTTTGTTGTTTAGCTTAGAAGGTGGAGAGAAGCTATTTTAAAGCAGCTTAAGTTGGATATTTAGTGACAACTTTGTTTTTATTCTTTGAAATAATATTTCTAAGTTTTTGAGTTTGACAAAAATAAGAAGTGGTTTTATATATGATTTAAAGCCTAAGAAAGCAAGAAAATGTTCTTTTCTTTCAAGCTAAGTAAAGAAAATGGGCTCTATATATGTAAGATTGCAGTAGAAAACTTGTAATTGGATTCTATTAGACTTTGAGAGAAAGTATCTTGTTAGGTTGAATAGAAGATCCAATAGTCATAGGTTCTTCCCCAAGATGGGGCTTCCTGGGTATATCTGTGTTATTGTCTAATTGTGTTTGGCTTCTATTATTTTGCTTTCACTATTGAGTTTTAGTTTATTAACATACAATAATAATTGTTATAAATCAAATAGAGCTTATTTCTATGAGTTTATTGTGCAATTGATTTGTAACTGGGCTATAAGAAATTAACAAAGTCTTCATTAATAGTTAGGGGTCTTTTTTATCTATCTAATTTTATACTCTTGTAACAAGAATTGTTGCATACAATAATCCATCTTCCTCGATAAAAGTACCATATAGTGGGGGTACTTAAATAACTATTAGATTTTTTTAGTACTCAATCAATTTCATGATGGGCAACTAATCTAAATTTAGTATCCTTCATAGAAGACCATTTTCCAAAATACCTCGGTACTAGTAGGCCTATTTAGTTCATAGTTCACAAGGAAATAACATCACTAGATGCTCCAAAATAAATCATATGGTTTCTAATTAGCGTGTTATTTATGACATTGTAATATAAAAGGGGTTTATTTATGCTGGGTATTTACTTAGGGTACATCTTTAACCATATCCAAATAAATAGTTTAATTTTTAGTTATCCTGGTCAATTCAATCAAGGGTACAAGAAATTTTACTTGACTCAAAACATGTGTAATAGTTTATAGAACATATTTTTGTTATGGAGAATATATGGTATAATTAAATTAAATGAAAGAAGTATATTTGTTTATTATATATTGTTTGATATGCTCTTTCTCACTTGATACAAAAGTATGCTTGATGGTAATTGATAGCATTGGACTTTCTACTCTATTCTAATAACAAACCTTAATAAACAATTAAATCTTTTGAAATCTTTGAGTTTAATAGAAGTTGGAATTTTGTAGCATGTAACTTTTCTTCTAATTGACTTTACTTCTTAGGTTGTAATCACTCTTTACTTATATTAGTCATAGTTATCTTCAACAAAAGGTCTTTTTAGTTGAAATTGGTTAGCTAAATAATTTACACTATGTGTAATAGTTCCCTTCTTCACTATCAAAAAGACTTGTCAATGATAAGAATTTATCACACACATTTATGTTTTAGAATTTCTCATGTATCTATCTCCACCAAAATTTGCATCTACAAACTCATCTTCTTGAAGAGTATTGCAATTGTAATCGATAACGATATTTGAAGTCCCTCTTAGATACCTAAGAATTCACTCCATAGTTGTCCAATGATCAATGCCATAATTTTTCACATGCCAACTAAAACTCCCACTACTTGTGCAATATCTAGTTTGGTGCATACCATGGAAAACATAAGACTTCCCAATGGATCCTAAAAAAAAGCCCCTCTAAAGAGTTATTTTGTGCTTTTGGAGCTTATAAATGAGTAGAATTGAAATTTAGCAATTTTTTGCCACTTCAGAAGAAGAGAATTTGTAGAATAATGAAGATCCAAAATTTGGAATATTGAATAGGTGATTAGATAGAATTCATGATTTCATGATATCAAAAATAGAATTTCTAGGCTCGTCCAATTTCACGATTTTACAACAAAGGAAAGTTCAAGTTTTTGATTTCATGATTTAGCTGACAAAAAAATATTACTTGTTTGATTTTGCAATTTTGCTAAGGATAAAATTTTGGCCTTCCGATTTCGCGATTTTGAGATTGGTGATTTTCTTATAGTCCGATCTTGTTATTTCTTGAATTATGAAGCAATATCTTTTTGATTTTGCAACTTCACATGAGGGAGAATTATTTGGGGCCGTAAATGCAAAGATCAGTATTGCAATGAAATACAAAATTATTCTTTTAGCCTTATGATAGGACAAGCGTTTGAAATAGCTAAGTATTTTCATTTCTCTTAAAATCACACTGAATTAGATGTGACAATTTCTTTATATTGGTATGTCTAAATAGTTGGCTAAATTTAATGCACCTTTTGACCCTTGTTAAAAGGTCATTATGTGATCATTCAGTAAGAAACATTCTCACAGTGCAGTTTTTTGTATTTTGTGTGTGAAAATTTTAGAGACATTATGCCATGGGACTACTAATTCAAGCTTATGATGTAGAGGATGATCCAAGACTAGTTTTGTAGCCAAATTTGACTCCATCTTAGGAGGACCAGTTAGATATTATGAACAACATGTAAGTAGTCACTTGGGAGCTACGTACAAGTTATTCAAGCTTTGTCAATGACACACATGAGTTGGATCTTGAGGAAGACATAGCCAAGGTCCATGTCATTTTGGCAAAGTTCCAAGATCTTCAAGAAAACAGACATTTTGAAGAAATTCTCAATATGATACAAGAACTATAGTTATCTTTTAAAATATCCATGTTTCACTAATAATATTTAGTGAATGGTTGCAATTAGTTATTAGTTAGTTTCTTTTTGTAAAGGTTTGAAGCTTATTCACACTCTTTCATATTCTATAAGAAAGGGTACCAAGATCTTAGAAGGTGGGGATTGCAAACCAAACAATTCAAAAAATATATTGATAATTTTTATATGCAACATAGGATAGATATTGCAACCAATCACAACCCAATTCTACTTAATTTTATTTAAATCGATAAAAATACCTATTTTCTATTCCAAAGATTGGGAATTGATCAACATTAATTTTTATTCGTGAATTTTCCTGCTTGGATTGATATTATTGTTGATGGATTGAAATTGGAACCAAACCTAATAAGAAAAAATCATTTTCATAATTGGTCTTCATCTTTTGAAGTTAAATTCAATTAATTAGGGTGTCGCGACTCTAAGTTCTCTATCCAACAATTGATGGTAGTGTGTTTGTCTCTAAATAGTTTGATATTCAAAAGAAATATTATAATTGATACTGTTCTCCCAATTGAAAAATACTGGTCTTTTGTTCCTTCTAAGAGAAATTATAGTTTTGTGGAAGGTGATATTATTTATCTTTTCCATCTACATACATGCATTATTTTACTTCACTATTTATACATATTCAAAACATTCCATTTTGGTTTCTCCTTGAGAAGATACTTGCCTAATCAAGAGTAACAATTATTATTTGCATTATTAACCTTTAAAGGTTTTTTTTCAAGAGGCATAAATAAAGGTAACATCTAGGTTTGCAAATCCTAAAGTAAGAAGATTGAACAATTACATTTCAATCTTCTTCGTTGACCAAAACTATTTTGAGATTCCTAGCATCAAGCAGGAAATGCTTGGAGGAACTCAACCTACAATTTTGAGAGCCAACACTCCCAACTGCTAATGAGTATGGTACATTCAACATCTTTGTCTTCTATGTTTTTTTTTGGGGGGAACTATTCTAAGGAAAACTTAGTGTGAACAAGAAATGGAGTACTAGCGGGCATGAGCATTCTGTATTGCTTCTCCACATAGATCTTTTCTGACAATAATAATTCCCTTTTATTTATGTCTTTATGTATTCTAATTCCAAGAATATGATTTACACTTCCTAATTTCTTCATTTCAAATTCCCTAGGAAGCTAAGTTTTTTTAAATGGATTATTTTACCCATGCTAAGACTGCATAAAATATAGCACATACATATAGATATAGTATCATAAAATTGTCATCACCATACCTCTGAAAATAGGCACAATGATCAACCTCACATCTACTAAACCCTATGCTCATCACAAAGGAATAAAACCACTTTTACCAATAACATTGTGCCTTTTGTAAAGCATACAAATACTTTTCAAAATGCAAAAAAGACTCTCCTTACCTTTTTCTTTAAAACATTTTGGTTGTTGCACACAAATCTTGTCAAAGAGATCATGAGGTATGAAGTTTTTCTTAACATCTAATTATTCTAATTCCAAATCAAAACTACCAAAAAAAAACTAAAACAAATCTGATAGTGCTCAAAGATATAACTAGTGAGATTATTTTACCAAAATTTATACAATTTTATTTAGCGTACTCGTTGGCCACTAAATGAGATTTGTGTCTCTCTAAATTATCATTTAAATTCCTTTTCAACTTGAAGACCCACTTCTTCCCAACAAATTTTCTTCATGTAGATAATGGGACAAGGTCTTGTGTTATATTTTTATGAGAGCTTTCATCTCCTCTTCCATAGCAACTCTCCATTTGTTTACACATTTTTCTTCACAAGTCTCTTGATATGAAATGGGTTCACTAATATTAGTTAGTGATGCATAAGTAAAATTAAATTAGTGATGTATAAGTGAAATTAAAAGTAGAAGAGTACCTTTTGAGTATTTTAGATACTTTACTAAATCTTCTTACAAGGGGTGATTTTTCAACTTGTGGATCATCTAGTTGTTGTTCAACTAGATGATCTTCTTTTGATTATTGTTTATCTAGACCATCTTTGTTATTAATATGTTTTTCTACCTCTATTGGAATGACATTGGTACCTTTTTGTTCTTCACCTCCTTTTGGTGTCTTTTCATTAAAGAATGCATCTTAGCTAACTATAATCTTGTGGGAAGTAGTATCCCATAACCTATACCAATGTGTACCTTCTACATAACCAATAAAAATAATTTTTTTAGAATTCTTGTCCAATTTTTGTCTATTCTCTTTAAGAATATGTGCATAAGCATTAGAACCATAAATACGAAGAGATGAGTAATCAATTGGCTTACCTTTCCATATTTCTTTAGCAATTTTATTATCAAGAGGATAGTGGGAGACCTATTGATCTATAAAAAAATTGTATCAATAGCCTCACCCCAAATTTTCAACTCCAAATTAGCAGTGCTTAAAATACATCTAGCTTGATCCATAATTGTACACTTTATGTATTCAACAACAAAATTTTGTTGTGGTGTCCCGACAGTCATTAATTGTCTTGCAATTATGGATTCACGACAAAATTGGTAAAATTTAGTTGAACAAAATTCACCTCCATTATCTTTTCTTAGACATTTATTTTCCTTGCTTTTTTATTCTCTTCCAAAGCCATAAACCTTTTGAAATTAGATAAAATTTTATATTTTTTCTTAAGAAGATAAATACACACCTTATAGGAATAGTCATATATAAATAAAGAAAAATATTATGAACCTCCAATAGATGTTACATGAGCTATGCAAGTATCTAAATGAATTAAATCTAAAACATATTTTCTTCTAGTGGTACTTCTAAAAAAGTTAGTCTTTTTTGTTTCCCAAACAAGAAATGTTCACAAAAATTCAAACTTTGAATTAGGGAAAATATTTATAGCTAACAATACATTGAGATATCATTCAATCATATGGCCTAGCCTTTGATGCTAGGTTGTTAATGAACTCATCTTAGTATCAATTACAATAGTAGCCTCTCCATTATCAATTTTTCCAACCAACCTATAGAGATTAAGAAATTTTTTTCCCTTGTATACAATTAAGACTCCCTCTATTATATTTAGAGAACTATTTCACCACTAAGATGAAAACTTGTTCATCAAACACTCCATGTGAAAGATTTTTTTCTTTAAACTAGGCACATTTTGAATAGATCGAACTACTTCAATAAACATTTCGGTTCTTAAATCTCCTTCACCAATGGCTTTACATAGGTTTTCATTTTCCATGTACAACATACCTCCATCACAAGTTCAATAAGAAGAAAACCAGTCTTTACGAGAAATCATAAAAAAGGAAGGACCAAAATCATTAATCCAAACATTAAGTAAAGAACTTCTCAAATTACCAATTAATACCTCTCCATCTTTCAATGGTGCTTAAACTTTTTGCAGTATCTAGTTTAGATGCAGTTGTAGTAGGATTATCCTTGATTTCTTTTGGTAAGCTACAATCCTTTTTCACATGTCATTTTTTGTCATAGTTCTGACACTTCACCTTTTTTTGCCCATGATTAGTATTATCTCTCTCTTGAGTTCTACCTCTAGAAACTAAAGCTTCATTAGAAGAGGATCTTTGAGATGTATTTTTCCTTGAATCCTTAGGGATTAAAGTAGGTATCACATCTTCAAAGACTAGCTTCCCACTTGGTGCAAAAAAACTGAGAGCCATAACCAGTTGATCCCAACTATCAAAGAAGGATCAAAGTAAAATTGTTGTCTTTTCTTTATTATTTTTAATTCCCACTAAAGCCAAATTTTTTGATAGTGTGTTAAAATCATTCAAGTGGTCTATGACAAATGAATTGTGACATATCCTCAAATTATATTGTTGGTTTTGTAAAAAAAAATTATTTCCCAAAGACTTTATTTCATATAACATTTGAATCTTATTCCATAAACTAAACATATTTCTCCTCTACAACATTTAACAAAACTAAATCTCTTAAAGATAATTGAATTGTTGTCCTAGAAATTCTATCTATTATATTCCAATATGATGTGCTAATATTTGTAGGTTTTGATAATACTCCCTTGAGAGATATCTAACATCCATCCTTTGCCAATAAAACTTGAATCTTAAGCCTCCAAAGGGAAAAATTTGCACCCCAAATTTGGTAATAGGGTGTTCTTCCATTGCTCACCACTCAAAAAAAATAAAAAAATCTACACTTGAATAACCTTGGTTTGATACCAATTTTTATAAAATTAATAAGAGTAGAAAAATGCAAAGAAGAGAAAAAATACATAACACATAATTTTACGTGAAAAACCTAGTAAAATTATTCCAAAATAATGACAAGAAAATACCTCTCAATGTTATTCATTAGGAGTTTAGTTACATATATTTTCAAAACATATGAGCAATCATGACTTTGTGTTGCATATAACAACCAATTTGTAGAGTCCTAATTAGAGATTACTTACTAAATTCAACAAGTAGAATTTGTATAACTAAGTCAAGTACATGTACACCACTTCTCAAATTACTATTTTTATCAAATCATAAAAAATACTTACTATTTATAGTAAGGTATACTATTTATGATAAATCATAAAAATGTCTACCTTCGGCGGATAGATTCATTGTGGTCAATTTCAGACTTAGCCCAAGAAGGTGTTTATTCATTAACCAAAGAAGGTGGTTCTCCATGATGAGTCAACCAAAGTTAGTGGTTCTCTATGATGACTCCACAATCAAATAATCATATGGGAGTTACATAAATAATATATAGGAATCCACCAATGATGCCTCATCCAACTGATTTGTAATGAATTATCCTTTGATCTCCTTATTGTTTTCATGCTAGATATCAAACTTTCTTAGAAGCATAACCCATTCAACCATACAACCTGTGAGAGTAGTGTGAGAGAGTAGGTGTTTGAGTGATTCAACTTTAAATATGAGATTTGTCAATTGCTTAACATATAATGTTGAATATTTTGAGTGGGAAATACCACTAGAAGACATGTTGTATCCTTGGGTGATTAATTGAGGTCATGACCTACAATTATGCAACAAATGAAGTGGATGGATGATTATTTTCCATTATAGTCTCATTGAACCATAGGTTCCCTAAGTGTCATTCCAACAATTGATATGTACAGTATGAGGGGCTTTCCTAGAATATGGAATACAAGAATTGGTGGGTTTTCTAGATATTCCTTGACCATTTTGAACCTCTCTAATAGTGGGAGACTAATTTGAAGATAATTTCCTTGTGCAATAGATGAGTGAATGGTTGGAAATTTTTTGTGAATTATGAAATGAATCCATATATAGCTTGGAGTCATCCCTATAAATTGTGTAGGTACTTGAGAGTACTTGGGGGAGGCATTTTCATGATTTGCTTAACCTTCTTAGGGACTATCTCTATGCCTCATCTTGATATTATGAACCTCATAAGATTATTAGATGTTATGTTTGAAGACACACTTCTTTAGATTAAAATTTAATATAGAGATGATAAAATATGCATTTAAGAACTGTAAGGTGGTTGAAACTTATTTTGGCCTTTCCTAAGGTGTCATCCACATAGTCCCTAAGGATTTTATGGATCATTTCATAAAAGATGACAATCATGGCTTTTTGATAAATACCTCTACCTACCACACATTCTTGAGTATGAATGGAATGACATTGTACTAGATGGTACCCCATGGTTTGGTGAATGGTGTCTTGTGTTGATCTTCTTCTTTAATTCATGTCTAATTGTAACTAGAGAAACCATCCATGAGTGACAATATCTCATGTCTAGTTGTGAGATCCACTAGTGTGTCAATGTTTAACAATGAGAAGTCACCCTTGGGATATGCCTTGTTGAGGTCTCAAAATATTGTAAATATTTTGATCTTGCCCATTGGCTTAGATTAGCATTATGCTGGAGATCCACTTTTAATAGTCAATGGGGTGAATTAATTTGGCCTCTAGAAGAGTCTCTAGCTCTTCTTTGACATTTAAGGTCACCTTGGGGCACATTTTACAGAGCTTCTACTTAAATGGTTTGGTATTTGGATCTATTTCAAGATGATGGACTACCAAGTTGGGGTATAACTCATGCATGTGAGCATATGACCATGAGAATGTGATAGTGGCCTCACGGAGGAGTGCTTCGAAAGCCATCCATTTGACCTCTTATAGTAGGTTGCTATGGATGTGATTTACAAGAACTCTTTTGTTTCTAGATTGGGAGGCTTGGTCTCTTAAACTAAGATAGATGAAAACTTTAATTGATAATCTTGGATGAGAAGAAGAGAATATCCTCATCCTATGGTGTCTCAAAGAGATTTTTATGAGAGGATACATCTTGTATTTTCACCTTTTTAGGGTCAAGAAGTACCCTAGAAGTGTTTTCATTAGGAGACCCATATTTTTTTTTCTCCTTTTGTGACTAAGGGCCTCCCCTTCCCAAAATTATTTTTAGGGATCTAGTTTGCAGACATGTGTAAAATAATTCCCCTACTCATGATGTCAATCTATGGCTCCCATAAAGTCTAGGAGTGTATCTGTGCTTCAAAGCATGTCAATGCGGGGGATGCTTGATTGATCCTAATATAAAAGTTTAGGGTGTATAATTGGAAGGTAAATGGAGATTTGGGTTAAGGATGGAGTATCTAGAAAATTTTCATCACTGTATGTATCACCATAGGATCTCTTAAATTCTTCTTGAGGAATATGTTCAATCACAATAATTTTACTTTGGACAATTAAGAATTTATAATCAATTGAATTGGTGCCACATTTGAGGTTAGGTCAAATTGAAGACCCTAATTCCTCATATGTTCAGTGGACTTAAGAGTTGAAGGATATGATTAATAGAAATCCACAAAGCCCTCAAACACCTACATGCAAAAAATCTACCATAGAAGAAAGAGATGAAAGGAGACACGAGTTTTTCTCTAAAAATTATGCAAATGTATTCTCAATAAAAGAAAAGATGTGAGATAATTACAAAAGATCAATCCTTATAAAAGGGAATCAAAACTTGAAAGGGTAACCTAAAAAGTTACAAAGGGTAACCTAAAAGTTAAAAGCTATTTAATAATTACTAATTTTTTATTTAATAGAGATGCAAAAGGTGCATAAAGTAAAATCTTAAGAAGGGAATAAAGAAAATTTAATAAATGAAATTAAATTAATGCTTTACTCTAACAACCCCCCTTAATATGAGCAATAATACAACTACAAACAATGTAGAAAGAGCAAGGAAACTACAATGCAATGCTGAAAGAAAACTTGGGTTTGACAACAAGGCCAGATGAGGTACCTAATCACAATAAAATATTTATGAAATGAAGAAATAGAGAAAACCCCATAGGAAAAACTCTACTCCAAAAAGAGATAGTAGAAAAAGAAGGAAGGAAGGACTCATCACTAAGAACCCCTAAGGATAACTTCCTTCATTCCAAGCATAGAATGTAGCTAAAGATAATGCAGGGATGCAAAAGGTTTACTGAAGATGTCTACAACCTACTCAATAGTAGGAATGTACTCCAAGCTTAAGGTGCCATCCTAAATGAGATGCTTGATGAAGAGCATGTGACACTTGATGTGCTTGGTTTGATAATGCTCAATTGGGTTACTTGAAATGTGTATAACACTTTGCTTGTCACACTGTAGAAAGGTAGGACTATCAAGAGAAAATCTAAACTCCGTCATCAACTGTCAAAGCCACAAAACCTCCTAACTAGCCAATATAGCTTCCCTATATTATACATCTATAGATGATAATGCATCATCATGTTTCTTCTTGGAAGACCATGTGATAGGACTAGAACCAAGATAGAATACAAAACCAGAAGTAGAATTGCGATCATCACTATCACTAGCCCAATCTAAATGTATGAAACCAATAATGTGAGGATCCTCTGATGTGTAGTGAATGCCATAACATGTTGGAAATCTAATATACCTCAATATACATTTGGATGCTTGCTAATGACTCTCACAAGGATCATGGGAGAATTGAGAAACAAGTCCAACCACAAAGGAAATATCAAGAAGCATGTGTGTCAAGTACAACAAACTACCAACAAGCTATCTGTATAGAGTGGAATCCACTGTAGAATAGTAGAGAAAGTGGTAGATAAAAAAACACTTGACTAAAAAGGTGTGGGGATAGGCATGCAATCAAGCATGCTAAATCTCTGAAGCATAACAAGAGTATACTTCTATTGGAGTATTGCTATCCCATTTGAGGACTGAATAACCTATAGGCCCAAAAAATAGTGCAAAAGTCCAAGATCTGTCATCTCAAACTATTCTCTCAATGCTTGTTGATCACCCTATATCATGGAGACTAAGCTTCCTGTGATGATGAGGTCATCAACATAAAGCACAAGTATAAATATGTCATCCCCATGACACTAAATATAAACTGTAGGATCGAAATAACACTGAGTGAACTATAAAGCAAGAAAGAAGGAATCTATCTTCTTATACCAAGCCTTAGGGGCTTATTTGAGACCATATAAATAGCTCTAAAGCTAACATACCAATGAAGACTCATACACAAAACCATTAGGCTAATTCATATAGATCTCCTCATGAACATCTCCATGTAGAAAAACACTCTTTAAGTCCATCCAAAAAACTATCCATCTTTGTGAAGTTGCTAGAGAGAGTACAAGGTGAATAGATTTCATCTTGGTAATAGGGGCAAAGATCTTAGAGTAATTAATACCCTCAACTTGTGAAAATCCCTTTGCAACAAGATTTGACTTATATTTATCAATAGAACCATCTGCAGTATACTTAGTATGGTACACCCAACGAAACTAAACCAAATTTCTTCCTTTTAGAAGAGGAAAAAGATCCCATGTTTGGTTCTTCATCAAAGAAGAGTACTCCTCATCCATAGCCCTATCCCACTTTGAGTGTCTTTTCACTTGTAAAAAAATCTAAGGATCATCTAAAATGGCATGAGTGAAAAGGCCACTACCAATAGTCTGAGCACGAGTGTAATGAGCATTCATAGGATCACCTACTAAAGATCCAACTACATTGACAATATCACAAGCCCACTTGGGCACTCATAGAACATCTAGTGGAGGTGGTGAAGGGGATCAATATCAAGATCTTCCATAGAGAATGCATAATCCTATAGAGGAGTAGAGGAAGTACTGGGCAGTGGGGAAGAAGCTAGAGATGGAGGATCCATTGGAGGTTAATGCTCATCAAACTGAACATCTTGCTGAAATAAGATAACTCTAGAATTAGGATCAAACAACCTGTATGTCTTTAAATTCTTATAGTAGCCAACAAAAATGAGTAGTCAACTTATCTTCTCCATGGCTTTCTACTAAGCATCTAAAATAAATGCCCAAGCCTCACTACCAAAAATGTGAAAAGTAGAAACATTAGGCTTGACATGAGTCCAAGCCTCCTCAAGAGTCAAGTGTTACAATGCTTTGTGAGGCATCTGATTCTGAATATAGTTAGCACAACTGATAGCCTCATCCCAAAATGAAGAACTCATAACATGAGACTGTATCATATAATTTTCCATCTCCTTTAATGTCCTATTCTTTCTCTCTACAACCCCATTCTTCTGAGGTGTATAGGGAACAAAGAACTGATGCTGTAAACCATGCTCAGTGCAAAAATATCTAAAAGATTGATTCACATATCCCCCCCATTGTTAGTGCATATATGCTTGACTGAAAGACCAAACTACTTCTCTACAACTATCTTAAAAATTTGAAATGAACCAAAGACATTAGACTTGTACTTCAAAAAGTAAACCCATGTGCATCTAGAGAAGTCATCTGTGAAGGTGAGCACATATGAGCACCTAAAAAATATGGAGTGGGAAATGACATAAGATCACTGTGTATCAACTCCACTGGTGCCTTAGCACATGTGGATCTACCTATTAGAAAAGGATCTCTATGATGTTTGCGAAGTGCACAACCTTGACACACACCATTAGTACAAGAGATTTGAGGTAACCCAATTACTACCTCCTATGTACTCATCTATTGTAGATATCTATAGTTGACATCGCCAAAATGCTCATGCCAAAGATTTCTCACTATGTTTGTATGAGCAATGAGAGAAACACTGTAGAATTAGAGCTCTCAAAGCCATTAGAGTAATATAAGTGAGACTGAAGATCAAAAATCCTTGTAGCAATAACCAAGTCAAGATCATGGAGGTCTTGAATTTATAGAGCATGAATGAAAAATCTAAAAGATAGACAGGAGGTTCATAGAAATGCCCAGAACCAAGAGAACATCCAGTAGTGAATCACCTTCTAAAGAGATAGTTCCTGAACTTGCGACTGAAAGCTAAGAAGAATCACCAACTACAATATATGTAGTAACACTCTAAGAAAGTGAGGTAAAAAAATCAGGTGAGTGTGTCATATAATGGAAAGCTTTAGAATCAAGAATCCTAGAAATTGTAGAAGACAATGCTCATGTAGAAAGAGAAGGTCCTTTCCCTGTAGGTGGAGGTGGAGGCTTCAGAGAAGTAATAATAGAATGCTACATGGCCTCCTCTAATGCCTCAAGATGTTTTCAAAACCTAGAAATTGGATGTCCTTCCTTGCCACAAAAACTACAAGGTTCACTTGTGTACTTCTTAGTCTTGGAGGAAGACTCACCTAGCTTAGAAGTATTACCCTTTTGAGAGGGCTTTCAAGCATATGATTTGGGAGAAGGATTGGAGGAACTCTCACTACCTAATATATTTTACTTATGCTTTAGTTTCTACTTCAACTTTCCTATAGATGTCTAAGCTACCAATGCCTTTATCTTAGAATTAGTCATAATATCCAACTGTGTAAGATTTGACTATCTCTAGTCAAGAAATCACAAAAAATCTCAAAAGTAGCCATAGAAAATCTATCCCCCAAAGCATCTTTGGTCAAATAGAATGTGGAAGAAAATATCTAAAAATTCCCTCAAAGCTTAGAGAGAATCAAATAGATGCACTCAACATCAATCTTCATCTTTCTACAACCCTACAACATGGATCTCTGTTGATTGAACTTCATCAAGAAGTCATCGATAGTCAGAAAGGAATCTAACACAAGTGATGTAAGCTCTGCCTCTATTTGAAGTGTCCTAAACTCATTCATAGTACCAAACAAGCCGTGAAGCTTGGTCCACATTGCTAGAGGAGTATTACACCCATCCAAATCAAATTGTAGACTATCTGTTACCTATAATGAAATTAATTTAATTGCCTCATACATTTTGTTTTGATGCTACATGATCTCATAAGGCCTTTGAAAAATAGGTTGCATGACATCTAAACATGACCACAACCCTTTTGACCAAAGAAGCCAAGTCATTGACGTCTTCCAAGTGTGGCAATTGTGAGGGGTTAGAAGTTCTACAGAAGAAGTGGTCTCATCCATTGGTTTAGAAAGGGTTTCTCAAGTTTTTTGATATACTATTATTATAATAGAAAATAATATAAAAATATCCCCATAATGCAATAAACTAAACCCCAGCTTACAAATAGATTGCATAAATGAGAGAAGAGAAAAAGAGCTTCAGATATGAATCACAAATACCTAGTATAATAAACTAGTGAAATGATAGAGTATCTGGAAAGTGCTTGACAAGAGATTTTTGATGCTTTTTTCAAAACAAAAAATGGAGCTATAATGAAGAAGTTATGCCCCTTGAAAGATAAAAGTCATCAACAAACTTCAAGCACCAAAATAGGTATCAGTTTGGAAAAAAATCCCAAAAATTTCTATCCATTGTTTTCGTCTCAGAACTAGCTTTTCAACACTTTTTTTTAGATTGAAAAAAGGACCCTCTATGTTGAAAAAATGACAGGGCCCCAAGAAATGCTTGAAAAAGATTTTTTTTTAAAATAAATTAAAAAAATTAAAAACACCACTACTTGGGTGGAGTGGTGATTGGTCTGAGTTGCTGGTGGAGGTCATGGGTTGAATCGACAGACAGGCTAGAGGTGGTAGGTCAGAGCGGTGGGGTGAGTTGTAGGTGGTAGGAGTTCCTACATGATAGAAGGAGTCTGATGTTAGGATTTTTGACAGCACCAAAAATTTGGCTTTGCAGCTTGAAATCTAGCTTTGTGGCCTAGAATTTGGCTTTGTGTGTCAGAAAATGGCTCCATAGGCCAGAAAATGGCTCTGTAGGCTGATTTATTTTTAAAATTTTAAAAAAAGATCGCCTTGAGACACATGTAGGAGTCCATATAGCCTTTTGGGAATTTTTTTTTGCCTCCTAGATCAACATTGTCTGAAATGGACAAACTCTATATGGAATTAGGGGTTTTGACACATTTTGGATCCATCTGTGAAGTCCGTTTGGCCTCAAACTACTTCAAAAATCAATGAATTCCCTATTGGCACAAGAAATACTCAAAAAATTCTATATCTTTTATGTTACACACTCATTCTCCTTTTTCTCCAAATAACGAACAAGCTAAAACAGATTTGGCTATGATACTATGAAGGATTTGATCAATACAAATCCATAAAGCCCTCAAACACTTGCATGTAAAAAACTTGTCACATAAAAAAAAGATGAGAGGGGGCAAGGGTTTTTCTTTAAAAATTATGAAAATGCATTCTTAGAAAAAGAAAAGATGTAAGATAATTACAAAAGATCAATCCTTATAACATGAGATCAAAACTTGAAAGGGTAGCCTAAAAAGTTATAAAAGGTAACCTAAAAGGTAATTTTATTTAATAATTACTAATTAATTATTAAATAGAGATGCAAAAGGTGCATAGAGTAAAATCTTAAGAAGGGAATAAATAGAATTTAACTAAAAAAATGAAATTAATGCTTTACTCTAAAAAGAGAAACCCTCATACCACTTTTTCTATAGCCTGGCCCACCACCCTGATAGTCCCAATTTTAGTAAACAATTTGTAGGATCTAAGGTATTTCTCCTTAAAGTGGTTAAGGAGTGTATTGTTAGGGGTGCAACATCTTGGTACAACCATTTGTTTATGTTTGACCTCATTTGTTATTCATTTAATTTGCCAATTGATAGAAATGTTGAGGACCCAACTTTCTTAAGTTGGGATTCTTTTTACTTTGTTTGGTTATGATGGTATAAACATCCTTTAATATATTGGTCAAGGGGTAGTTTTCTTTTTGCAAAGAAGTTTATTAGGCTATATACTTGACCTCTTTTTTTATTGATCTAAACATTGTAAAGAGTGGATGCTATTAGAATTTGTAATCTTTCCTTGGTTGTATTTATTTATTAAATGGGATAAACCAAGGTATTCCTTATGTTGTTTGTTCTATAGTACACATGTGAGGACATGTCATGTTATTGTCCTCTTATCCATGTGTGAGGAAAACTCATTTTTTTGTAATTCCTTTATTAAGGAAAATAGTTATTCCCCCTTAAGAGGATGATGACACTTACTATGCACACACTTATGAATGTAGAAAGCATTCACATGGGAGTTACTAAATGACTCCTCTTCTCATCTCTATAAAAGATATGCTCCTCTCTCATTCTTCATAACACACAATTATTATGTAATTTTTTGTAGTGAGCCTATGGCTCCATTTCTCTTTCTCTCTCTTTCATTCTTTAGGCTTTACCTCCTTCATATTATACACAAGGGGTTTTCTTTGCTTTCCCCTTTCACAATCTTTGTCTCCTCTTTGATTCATTGGTGGTTGCTCCTTCTTGTTGCCTATTCCATGCTATCTTTGGATTTGAGTTTATGGTAAGTATTTTCACATCAAGCTCCCTTATATTTATTTCATTCCATTCTTAATCTTCTTATAGAGAAAAATATGATTTGAGGATTGGCATGAGAGTTGGAAGAGTTGACAATAGAGTTATCAATGCCATTTCCAAGGAAATGATTTGAATGATGAAAATAATCCTATATTGCATGATAGTATGTAAAAGGTTGTTGACCAACATAGATGGTGACTTCAGTTCCATCACGATGGTATTTAATGCATGAATGGAATGTGGAGAGAACTAATTGCATGACATGGATCCATGAGTGACTGATGAGGACATTATAAGGGTTCTCAATATCATCAACATATAAAAATATGTTTACATTGTTGAAACTCACTTGAATAGGCCACATAATGGTACCCTTTGTGTGCTCTATACTTTTACATGAAGTGATGGTTATGAGCTACATGATGATATTGGCCTCAATGTACCCAACTTTTGTTATGGATTTTAAAGTACATAGGTTTAGGGTTGAGCCATTATCTACCATTACTTATTTGATGGTATAGGAGTTAGTGATAATGGCTATGTAAAGTGTGAGGTTATGGTCTAGTTTGATGGATGACATGTTGGATGGTTTGAATGATAACCCACTTAATGTTGACATCTAGCCCACAAGAGCCCATAAATAGGGATTGATGTAGTTAAAGATACATGCTTTTGTAGGGTCTTTGTGAGGATCTCATGATGAATGGATAATGTTTTGAGGAGATATAAGATGAAAGCTTGGGAAAATGTATTCCTAAGGTGTTCCAAAAGGTTGTATTATGAAGTGAAGGAAGATGTGGTGGTGGTACCAAAAATAAAGATTCTTCCTCTTCATGTAGTAACTACACATTGAGTATCTACTCCTTTGATGTGGATCATGAGAATAGAAGGTTTAACATGGATAATGCAACTGACAATATTGTCATAGTTGATGTAGGCTTGGGTGTAATATTTTCTATCATTGTGGTCACCTTGTTTTCAAGTCCTTTGATTATGGGGATTTTGATTTGTGTTTGGTGAGGCATTTTTTGATGTCATGTTTAGGAAATTTGGTATATTTGAAGGTTTTGATCAGGTTGAGATTATGAAGGGGGATCAATATATCCTTAATATCTATAAGATCTTGGATGCAATACTTCATCTTCATGCATTTTATAGTGATGTGTCATTTGATTTAATGATGTTACAATATTTATTCTCCTTTTATCATGCGAGTTTAGCAGTAGAATAATTAAGTAGTTAGATTAATAAGTAAATGGTCAAATTGACCTTGGTCATTCTATGGAAGATGATGTCCATTAGCCCATCGAAAGGGTTGAATGTGTGATTCTCTATAATTTTGAAATGTAATTTTGGTTGTCCCTAGGGACAAGGATGACATTGGTGTGATAAACCATCAGATGAAAAATATGTTGTGTTAGTTAAGGACTAACTATAATGACTTAGTCACATTTCTTATTAGTGGCCTCATCACCCACAATATTCTTGGTTTCATTTCAATTGTGTGAATTGGTATTGGGTTTTTCATAATATCCTTCATTGTAATTTTTGATGATGCCTTTCTTCAAAATGCCTTTCTTGATGTCTAATCATTTCTCATAGATATCTTTTTAGGTATGGATGTAGTTCATTTGTGAATGATGGATGATATAGGCATGGATATTGTCAATAAAAATCTTGACAAAGTTCTTTTTTAGAGGTTTGTATAGAAGTCAAATAGATAGGGCCTACCACCTCTTAAGGTGGTTAGCATGGCTTTTGGCACCTTTTTTATCATTATTGAGGTCAAGGTGAGATAATTCACTCTTGAGGTTGTATACAAATTGCAACATCAAATTTTTAGACAACTTTTCAAATATTTTTATTTTACCATAGGGGATTTTATAGAACCATTCCTTCCAAGTTCTTAGGAAATAGGTACATGGGATAGTTGTCATTTGGGAAACTTCTTGATAATCCATTGAGAGATCCTTAACATGGTTGATTTGATCATCCTTCCCTTTCTCTTTGTCAAATTTTAGAGTTTCAAAGTGTTTGGGGAAGGGAATTGTTGTAATGGGTCAATCAATGGAAATACCTCTTTAACTTAAAGGTTTTAATCTCAATCTCTATGAGTGTCTACAAAATAGCATTATTTATCTCTTCCCACTTAGGATTGGTAGGTTGTAGAGCAAGTACACCAATTCCATTGGATCATGACATTTGGTATTGGTCAGATGGTCATGAAGAATAAGTGGGTATTTGATAGGGATTCAATGGGATTTGGTAGGAAAATTTTCTAGTTGCATATATGATCTATAGTGGTATCTATGTAGGATGCTATGTGTGATATTGGGGTAGAGGTGCTTGTGGGTGGGATTGAGTTGGTTAGGTATGTTGGACCTACAATAGTTGTTGGTATAATTATGGAGGTTGTTGGGATGAAGGTGGTCAATATTTAAGAAGCATGTTCTTTTAACTTGCATATGTTTGGTGGGTGATAGCGCTCTAAAAGGTAGATATGTACCTTGAGTGTGTGCAGTCGCAATAGGAGGTGCAAGGTTGTTTATATAAGGAAATGCATGTGAACTAGTTATTTGTATTTTGTGTTTATTTGGGCGATGGTGTGGCCAAATAATTGACATATGAAAGAAATTGTACCCTTTATGGAGGCAGTGGTGGTTGAGATGCAAATTATATGGAAGGTTGAGAGGTGAAAATCAGAGGGTTAGTGGTGTGTGATTGTGTTTGGACTTCTTGTGCTTGTAGTTGTGCTTTGGCTAAGTGTTAAAAATATAATTTTTCTTATAAATCCAAGTGCCTTATGAAGAAAATGTGGGCATTTGTGTGAAAGGAGGTGAAACAATGAGGTGCACCTTGATGTGTTTGTGATGGGGGTTGTGTTTGGGATGTGGAAGCACTTGGAAAAGTATAGGATAGAAGTGTAGTAATTATGGGGATTTTTAGAACTAGTGGTGGGTTTGTGATCCTTGTGGAGGGCATCCATGTATTGTACTTTAGGGTTTTTGGTTGTACTTGTGGGATGAAGGGTGGTTGAAATGTTTGTGTGAGTATTTTTATCTCATGCATATTGTTGTAGCAGGTTAATAGATGAGGCCCCAATAATGGTAAAGGGGGTTTGATGTTTTTCTTGTATGGAAACTTATTGTATAATGGTTGTCGTATAGATGATTGTGGTGGGTTGATAGAAGGAGCCCTAACAGGGGGGCTTGTGGTGTAATGTGCAATTTAGATTGTGTTCTAGTAGGTTGGTTAGATTGTGGTATGGACACAAAAATATGAGTGGAGGACATACCAAGATTGTGGAGATTTTGGCTGATGCAATTTTGTCCATCAACTGGCACATGGAGTGGAGATACTAGATTGGACAATTTTAATCCCTATGTGATGGGGGTGCCTTCATGCACAAATTTAGAAATGACGGTGTCTTGGTTCTTTCCTATGATGGGTTTGACAATGGTACTATAACCAATTTAGGTCATGAAGGCTTACATGGTTCTTAGGGTAGTAAATTTATTTTGGTCAGCCACATAGGTCACATACATTGTTTGAAGATGATGGACTAGTGTTAAGATTAAGATGCATGTCATTTCTCTTTTTGGGACATGTCTATGGTGGCATAAAATGCATGACCTATGATGTATAAGGGATGGATGATACAATGAAACTAAATGAATATAAAAATGTCCAAGGATGGATGATGATGATACAAATGTGGAGGAAGTAAGGCCTAAAGGATTGGTTGGTTTCAAAATAAGAGTTGGGAATTCCTAGTACAGATTCAAGTCGATGTGATAGTTAACATAGGATGGGATGGATGTCTTAGATGAAAATATTTCCAATGAAAACTAACCTATAGATCAAAGAAATTATGTGAAAATGATTAGATGAACTACCCTAGACAATAAATAGTCAAAGAGTGAATCCATAAGATGGTGTTTGATTTACTATATAGGTATAAGAACACTAAAGGATATGACACAAAATAAAGAAGTCTTGA